>CM056381.1:64157346-64505210 GCA_029718625.1 Synaphobranchus kaupii | reverse complement strand
GACACACAGACACACACACAGCCTACCTTAGCTCGGACCCACATACCACATGTCTGTAGAGGCACAGCTGTGTGTCACTGGACCAGCCTGAAACATTATCATCCCGACTACACGTGCGCATCTACAGGCAAGTGTGTGCTCTACTGCCTCTTCTTCACTGTAGTTCCCATACAGGAATACCAGGGGGAGATCACCCAGGAGAACAGAAATAGTATACTTTTCTTTTAAATTTCCAAACAGCGTACTATACAGAGGGAGAGAGAAAGAGAGAGAGAGGAGAGAAAGACAAAATGAATAGGAGAAGGGTTCTCGGAACACTGCAATAACATCAATCGGTTTCCTCCGCAATACAGCCGTCACCAGAACAATGCTACGCTGAACAACCTGATGATGCACGGTGCAACTTCCTGTTCACTCTTATCATCTTTCATGCACACGTAGCACAAGGCATCTTTCTTTGATGATGGCAGCAAGCGAAAGGAAATTATTCACCGCATCCCTCTGGTGCAGAGAAACCGGTGAACGCGAGCCTACACGAGAAAAACGAGGGGCTGGTCCTGTGGTCAAAAGCGCCGCTTCACTATTAACCGGGTTACGGGGAGGGGGGTGGGGGGGGTGGAACTGCAGTGCCCGCCGCGGCAATGAAAGGCACAGGACGTTGTTCCGGGGGAAGTAGCCGCAGCAAAAAGCCGCATAGCGTGAGCTCACTGGCACTGTAACGTAATCCTTCTGACAGCCCACTGAAATCACAGGGCTTGGTGCCGACTGGAATGCGCTTTCTGTGCCACCTCCCACCCCCCACCCCCCACCCAGTGATGACTGGAGATGGTCCAAGCTGGCAAACAGTAGAGGATTTGGACCTCTGTCCATTTTTTAATTGTAATCACATCAAATCATATTCTCATCTTCCTTTTTCTGTGGCTCAGAAACACAGACATTCAAAGACATCATCATCATCGGACTAATAAATAAACGTCTTGCCTCCATATAGCCAATTCAATTCAATTCAAATGAAATGTTATTTTCATCAATTAAGTTAAATTCTGAAACACCATTAGGCACAGGCTACTAATAGCATGTTTCATCGTGCTAATAAGCCTGCTGCTCTAGGTTACAGTCAGAAGTGGGTGGAGGACGACTGCTGGGAGCCTCATCCCGTTAAGGCATCGTTTCCGTGTGTGGACGGGCCCCGCGGTCTGGTATCAAATCCGGATCGTGTCGGTGCCGACTGTGGCCGAGCGGCCCGGCAGGACGACGGGCGATTAACGGCGGCCGCACCCAGTTTCAGTCCGCTCGGATGACAGTGCGTCATTGCTCTCTAGCGTCCCCCGCTGAGCTGCAAATTAAGTTGCTTTCCCCAATCCCCGCGCGACTGCGGTGTGATAAGAAGTGGCCGCTGAGATCGTACGTTTCGTCAGAGAGAACATGCTCGTCTGCGCTTTCCCCCCCAGTTTATAGCGGTGGTTGCAGCCGTAGCCACTGAAAAACATCATTGGGCATTCCTAATCTGGAGAAAAAAGGGGGGGGGGGGGGGGGAATAAATAGACGAAGGATAGCCTGGTCAGGGTTCAACCACAGCCATAGAAGACATACATGTTTATAGACGCTTTCTTTTTATAATCCCATGTCTCACAGCCAGTATTTCAATGACAGTTCAGATGACACATTTAACTGCATACATGCAGAAAAAGAAGTTAAATATGGGTGTTCGATGGGAAACTTCTTTAAAAAGGAACAAACCCCCCAGCACAGATAGAATAGGCCAGTATCTCAACCCGCAACTGAAAATCATTTCAATTACAACCTCTTTTTAGGGCCCGTTTCTGCTCCATCTTTGTCTTGCCATTCAGAAAACACCCTTTTACCCCGAAGCCACAATCTTCTCAGCGGTACTGATTCGTACCTTACTCATGAACTTCTCCTGGAAACCAGCCAACTAGGTGTTCGACAAATGAGGACTTGGCGACGTCAAGTTGATAGTTGCTTTTTGGTTCTGCTGTCCGGCTCCTAATTGGATTTAGTCAGCGCGGTCTTCCAGATCCACGGCTGAGTTTCCGAGTGCAAGAAAGGGGAAAGAAAACCCGGGCCAGATTGCATCATCCCCAAAAATCTGAACAACAGATCTTCACATGGAAGGGAGGGGAGGTGCAGATTGAAGTTTCCAAAACACTAAGTGAAGTGCAGCCAAGAAGACACTATTAATACGGAAGGTCATGCACTACCAAACCTCAGCAACAACGACGACTCCACACACACACACGCGCACACACCACACGCGCACACACATACACCCAGGCGCACACACACACGCACCCAGGCACGCGCACAGCCTTGACTCAATCTGAGTGAGCCGAGGCCGCCTTTCTCCTGACGTGGAATTTCCTCTCCATTTCCTTTCCGTTTCTCACATGCAGACACAAACCACACTGGCCCAGCTGTGGAGCCCCCAGGGGTCATGGGATACCACGCTTTCCATTTGACAGCAGAAACTGCGCCAGAGCAAAGTGATCGTAGGAGCAGCAGAAAGAGAAATAGCGAAAAGTCAAAGAGCAGCTTTTTTCCGGAAACTCCTTCCTGTTGTTTTTGTCCAAACACACAGTCTGAACTATCGTGTTCGCGGCAAGGAATGACTACTTATCAAATGTTCGATGGAAATCAGTTCCGTAAAAGAAATAAAATAAAATATTGAAATTTGGACACAATGTGTGAAAGTTAACCGAATGCAAATGGCATATCACATTTAGCACACAGAAGGTGCTTAATATGAAATAATACAGACTAAATTCATGATTTACACTAGCTCCTTGTCATTTCAGGCCAGATCGCGACGACGGCCGCGCTAATGGAACTAACAAGGGCCGTGTGAAACAGCTGGTTACCCGTCCTCTGGGACCCCCAGTGTTCCAGATTTTATACAGCCCTGAAATAGACGTCCATCTGGATCGCAACATTTGAGAAAGGCCAGACACTCAGTTTCACAGCAAAACAGCTGCATCTTCCCACCGCTCCTCTGCCCTATACCTCGCCCTTTGTGACCTCTGCTTCTTCCCGCCTTCAGTCCCTCTCCCCCATCCAATCTGTCCTCCCGTCTCGCCGCCTGCCTCTCTCTCTCCGCCCTTCCTCCATCGTCACGCTCGGTCACGGAGCGCGCCGCGATTCGCGCCTCCGTCCATCGCCGGGAAACCGTGGCAACGGAGTGCCGCGTCACACCTTCCACGGTACTGAGGAGAGGCGCGATACCAGTGAAGCGCTATAGTCAAGTCTTAACAGAGGAGAATCGTTCAGCGAAGGCTAACGCGAGCGGCCCAGCGACAAGGGGTGGCCGGGTGCCTCCACTCTGGCTCCATCTGTGGGCCAATCGCGTGTCCCCAACTCCCAGCTACACCAGCAGAGCCAGGGTATCCATCGCTCCGCCCACGCAGCAGAGATGTGTGACAGTCTATCAACCAGGTCAGCTTCCTGTACCGCATCCTAGAGTGAAATGAGCACACTGCCCTTAAATCATTCCCCCCCCCCCCCCCCCCCCACAACCGCTGTCATTTCAGATTCCACAGAACTAAGCGTTGGTTTTGAGAGCTGTTAAGGATAGGCTGCAGTTAATTATCCTTGCGAGACACCGTCGCATACATGCAGAGCTGGCAAATTCACGTGGGCAAAGCCACGCAACTAGCAGTGGAAAAGCTCAAAAGACTCGCACCTTTCACGCTCACCTCCACATTCCAGCAATATATGGAGAGAACCACATGAAACCACCTTTGAAATCAGTCACTAGATAGCAAAAGTTCCTCAAAATAGGTAGCGAAATTTAATGAAATGTTCAATATAGTAAATTGAATTATGCTATAGACTTCAATCTGTTGTCAAGCAGCAGCATTCATAGAAGACACAACGATCCACTTTGGAGTAGCCATAGCAACAATTCCTCCCCTACTCTACAGCTCCCTTCCCAACATTGACAATCCTAACGGCTCATAAACTTTTACCTCCTCCCCCAGTGCTTTTGCTATACGTTTTCTTCTAATCCACATGACGATCGTCTCCATTTGAACACAGGATATTGGCGTAAAAGAAGGCCAAAGGTTAAGGAGGTTTCCACTGATGCATTTTATTTCCGGTTCTTTTTTTTTTTTCTTTTTTTTTTTAGTTGAGTTGAGCATTACAGGAATCTGTCAGACTACTGACGACAGCTTAAGGTCTCTTCTACACCTGCCTTTCAGTCCCAGCGAAGATGAGTCCCCTTAAACCCGAGGGATTCAGGTGACTGTTTATTTCACTCTAAACTGTTTTCTGCCAACATGTTCCCCACGACAGTCTCTGGGGACCAGCGTCTGGTGGAGGCTCAATCTCAACTGAATCACCAGGACTTCCCGGCTTCTCAATAGCACTCACGTTCAGTAAACTCCTGAGTCAATGATGTGACTAAAAGCCCCAATTTTTTTTTGCCCGGCACCAAAGAAATGCCAAGAAGACAACAAAAAAAAAATAATAATAATCAGGGGAGGTTTCACCCATGCCTAAATCTCTACCGTGGCAGATACAAGGCCAGCCACGGATGTCAGCCATTTTGTGACACGACTTTGGAACATTGCTGTATTTGTTGGATACGTGGAGGGACTTCATTGCAGAGCTTTGCCTCGGTTGCAGGGCGTTCTGTATGACTCAAGCCTCCTAAGAAAACGCTGCTCTTTTCTCCTCATTTACTGGCCAGAAGCAGTTAGAATACACAGAATACACTTTTCAGCATCAAATTATTAACTTCACCTGGTTCACACACTTCAAAAAGTCTCACATAGCCCAGTGGATTTTAAGGGGGTTTTGAAACATCCTGTGAAATGATGCTGACTAGAAAGAACTGACAGAAAGGAGAACTAGAGACTCAAGGCATCTGTAGAGAACACCAGACATCTGGAATTCCCACTGCTTCCCATTGGCAAATTAAGAGAGGGGTGTGACACTCCATCTCAAACGTGTCTGTATCGCCACAGTAAAGTGGCACTGAAGGCACTGAATCGGCCAAAATCAAAAAGCTGAGTCATCAGTTCAAAAATAAATAATCACGCCTAAACAAAATCCCTGCACTAAAGCACCGGCAGTGATGTCACAATGATGAGTCATCATTTAATTTATAAGGGGGTGAAAACCAGGCTAATGATAAACACACTCCCATAAACTGCTGCATGAAAAGCTGTGCTCACGGGGCGGACACTACAGTGCACAAATCCGAAAACGGACTGTATCTGGCCATTTATGGACGAGTGCCTGCAGTCGGAAAAGGACATAATCTCGTGCACGGAGGTGTCCTTGTCCAGAGATTTGCCAAAAGTTACCAGACATAGCCATACAGAAGTCCAGGAAATCCCAAACGCAGATGTGTGCAGACCTAGGTGTGTGCAGAAGTTTCTGGAAATATACGTGTCGAGACGGGAAACCGTGACCGACGCATGGAAAATTTCATTGAAATTTAACAGGTTGGATATCGTCTAGAAACTTCTCTTTTCATGCGGTGTCCCTGCACACCACGACGGACCATAGGCACAACTTCCAACACAATACAGCCTGGCTCCGATTCTATTTTCTGAGAATTCTCCTGTGGCTAGAAATACTTTTGTGGCAGTCAAAACACTTAATCATTTTTAAATCTGCAGAGATAAGTCTCTTGACATCCAAGGAGTATGAAAAATGAAATGAATATCAAAGCCGGATCTTTGTCTGAACGTAGGTTGACAGACATAAGCCCTAGGCCCCTGCAGTAAATAAATAAACAGACATATAAGCCACTTTAGGTTGAATCTGACAGGATGCGCTGGAACTTGCTGGAACAAAGAGGAAGCGATACATTCCAATGACATCATGTCAAATAAACGGGGGGGGGGGGGGCGCATTTTCAAATTTCGGTTGTCTTTAACAGATCTTCAGATGTTCCACAGTATGGTACAGACATCACAGATCGCCAAGAGGAAAACAAGGTCACAAACCATTCCATTTTAAATCAATTATATTTGCACGCACATGGGGCGATCGACCAGGATCTTTGCCAAGGGGCGATCGACCAGGATCTTTGCCAAGACAACATGGAGACTGCACCAAACCATTATAGATCAACTACTTGTTAGCTGGTGAAGCAGCATACCAGGGGCCACATGTATAAACTGTGCTGAGCAGAAAATTCCCTCAGAAAGCTGCGTAAGCAAGTTTCCACGCAGAAATTCAGATATGTTTCATCATAGGATAAAGATGATTTAGGCATCTGCTTTGCAGTGACCCTTCACTCTAAGGGTACAAGTGGACCCAAACCATGCCAGGAAAATGCCCTCCACAGCATAACAGAGCCACCGGGCCCCCTCACTGTAGGGGTTTTTCCTTTAATTTGTCACTCGTCTGTATGTGAAACAAAACCTTTTGTTTTGTGAGCAGGAACATTAATGGACATGAATGTGTTTTTATGGTTTGGCCTCATTTATAATGGAATAATGCTGCAACAGGACTCCAATTACAAATCAGTAAAGAGTGTATGTTCCAAAACAGGTTCTTATGACAAATCCCATTTGGTCATTGTGATTTTATTAGCAATACTTGCAGTAAGAACACAAACAAACATCATAATAGAACTACAACATCCATAAATCAAGTTCCCCAATACTCTGTGACCAGTGGCGTCATTTCAGCAAATATTAGGGTGTGGCAAGACAGGGGGGGGGGGGGGTGAAGGGGGGGTGTAACCCCCCCTTGCTTGAGATTTTTTTTTTTAAACCCTTTTAAATAGTGGAGAAAATAGTGTTTTTGGTGACTACTAAAGAAAGATTGTTCCAAAATATATCTACCACTTCTCCACTGTACTCTACCACTCATTCACAGATTTTCAAAAATCCTAATTTAATGTGTCAAAGTTCCAGCCTGCAAGGAAACAATGTGAGGACTGTGCTAGGGGGTGAATACTTTTTCAAGGCACTGTAGGTCTCTCCAGTTTAGGCATTTTCATTACAGACCTTATAATCAACAATTCTTTGGTTTAATAAACACCAGTAATTCACCCACACAAAACTGTTTCATTGCTATTTAAACCTCAGTCATTTTTCATAGAGATGTAACATTTTTATGGAGACCAGGACAGTTTGTTTTTAATGTGGAAAAGGGAACAATAACTGTCTCTTTGACATCATTGAATTGGTTCAAAAACTAAGAGGTTTAGATATTTTTTATACAGTCGCCCATCTTATAAGTAAGTATCAACATTGTGTAGCCTCAATGCTAGCGGAACTGGTCTGAAAATGAGATCATATCACAATGTATTCACAATAACCAGCAGACCGTGTAAGCACCATTGCAACCAAAAAAGCTAAACTACCTTGTTCATATATGATGTGATTTACTTAGCTAGAATGTCAAAAACATCAAATGTCCACTCGGTTACATTTTTATATAGTTCGATATAGATAGCTAGCTCGCAATGATTAGCTGACGTTAGCAGGCTAGTAGCTAGCTAGCCACCTGCTAGCTTATCTTGGAAATTTCAAAATGAGCTCACTGACTGAAATTTTCAACAATAAACACATGAATCGTCATATACTATTGATTACATTAACTAGACTAGATATGCCAATGATGCTTCCAAGGTTTGGGGAAATTAGAAAGCGAACAACCGCTTTTATTATCAATTGTTGAGTTTCTTGACATATTTTTTTTTTTTTTTTTTTGAGTTTCTTGACATAGCATACTAACCTGTACAGCGAGCGACGAAACGCGTACTGACAGAAATTGCTACAGAAAGCGTTATTTTTGAGGATGGTCGGGGACTCTGCAGTAACACGCCTTCCCATTGGCTGTGCTTTCACATGTTATCACGCTGTCCGCATGCCGAAATATAAGCTAGCGAGTGATTTATTGCGAGGCGGACGATTTCAACTTTACAATTTGATTACGTTGGAAGGAACGTTAGCAGGGCAAGCAGCAGCACTGTAGAAGTGCGGCGGCTGAACTGCGCTCGCTGAACAGAAGCTGTAACATAGCAGACTCGCACGGCAGTAACAAGCAGCCCACAAGCAAAAAAATAAATAAATAAATATTGGAGGCTAGGGTGTGGCAACTGCCATACCCTGCCACACCCAAATGACGCCCCTGTCTGTGACTCCAGTTTAGCTTTAAGTCAAAATATTAAAATGGCATTTCTTTTTAATTCCCGTATGGATAATTGTCTAGGCCTACTTGATCCATTCACCATATAACTGACTTGCGTTGAATACTCCCATTATGTTCCTACACAAGTTCTTAAATCTGTGGGATTTTTTTATGGTCAAACAGTTGTGGAAAACTTTTACAAGGCACGTTTGAGTTCGCCACTGCAAGCGTGAGAAGCCAGCTGCAGCAGCAGCAGTCATGTGACCAGACCTCCCTTTCAACTCCACCATGATGTTTCACCAACCTACATTTGCCAGATCCTGAAAATGTTTCCAAGGATGAAGTAGGCTAGATCTGACTGACCTGTGGAATCAGGGCAAACTGTGGGTAAGAGGAGTCTCTTAAAGCAAATTAATTTCATACTCTTCTTACAAAAAATCCCTATTAAAGTTTTTTGGTACCTCTTTGAAAAACTGCTGTAATGTTCCAAATGAGAAACCAATTACTACTGTTTTGGGGGTTATTAACAAATTGAGGATTAGAGCCACAACATTTTAAAAAAAATAAAGCTAATGTAACGCATGTGCACATTTTTTATCAATAAAGGAATCAAATTACAAAAATTTCTATAACATATTTTCACATTACTTTTACATATTTCCAAAATACCCCCATTCCCAAAGTATTCAGATCACAGATATCCTATCGCGTATGCGCATGTGTGTGTGTGCGTGTCCACTCATCCACACACCCACAAACACATATCCCAATCCAGTCACGACAGTGGAGAGAAACTGGGGCTTTGAGGGCAGGTAACCTTGGCTGATGTCAGGCCAATAAACATTTGCTTTCTCTCTGAGCACGACCCCAAGGCCCTGGTCAGAGAGACAGGAAGGGGTGAGGGCATAGCTGAGCCCCAGGAGCCACCGCAGAGTTTCCCGAACACACGTGTTCACAATGTTGAGAAATGACTGACAGGGTCTGAAATTATCCATCACAGAATCAGTTTTTCCATCACAATTTCAAAACAAAAAACAACTCTCTTGTGAATCAAAGGTTCCTTCGTTTTGATTCACAAGCTACAAAGAAACACGGGCCCATTTTATTTGTTTGGACCTTTTTGTGGCATTAAACAAATTATTATTTAACCATTTTTACAACTAACGGGATGAAATTGGCCCCGTCATGTCAAGGGGAGGGTCAGCCAGGATTCCTTATGTATGTACCTTCTGTGTTAACTCCTCCCAATGAAATTCCAGGCACCCAGAAGTTACCATAGACCTCCTTCAATTGGTTCTACCTCTCCTGTAGTACTATGTGGCCTGTAGTGGGGGACATAGGCACTGGGTGGTGTATCAGTGCATTGCGGGCGGCAGTGTAGTATAATGGTTAAGGAACTGGCCTTGTAACCGAAAGGTTGCAGGTTCGATTCCCAGGTAGGACACTGCCGTTGTACCCTTGAGCAAGGTACTTAACCTGAATCGCTTCAGTATATATCCAGCTGTATAAATGGATAATATGTTAAAAAAAATGCTAAAAAGTTGTGTAAGTCGCTCTGGATAAGAGCGTCTGCTAAATGCCTGTAATGTAATGTAATGTATTGCGTAGTGCTCCTTGTGCCACTGAAGATGGCAGCAAATCCAGTGGTATAAAAGAGGATTCCAAAATTGGTGTTAAAAAAAATTGTTTAAAAAAACAAAAAGATGAACAATAATGTGTTAAATTTACAACGTATTGTTTGCATCTATATTTATATCCATCTTTATCCATCTATATTCATCTATATCTATCTACAACCCCAATTCCAAAAAAGTTGGTATGTAAAATGCACATAAAAGCAGAAAGCAGTGATTTGTAAATTATCTTTTACATATATTTAATTGAAAACAGTACAAAGAAAATATATTTAATGTTTTACCTTATCAACATTAATGATTTTTGTAAATATATGCTAATTCTGAATCTCATGCCTGCAACACGTTCCAAAAAAGTTGGGACAGGGCCAAAAAAAGACTGGGAAGTTCAAAAAAACACCTGTTTGGAACATTCCACAGGTAAATAGGTGATGCTATCATGACTGGATATATAAGGATATCAAAAGACTCTTGATATTTTATTTTCAGCGATACTATAACCTCTCTGCATTTGAATGGATCTCTATGGGAATTGGGAGGTGGGACTAGATTAGGCTAGAAATTACACAGGAATAGTATGGAACCCATTGCTGGCTAAATGGCTGTAAGTCATCAAGTGTCTGAGGTATCAATTGAGCCTCAAACCATCACTCTGCTGCCAGATATGCAGTAGATATGGATGGATCACTTTAAGGGTTGTTTCTCCTGACTCATTATCCTATTGAACTCTATGGAAAAATAAGACAGGAGAAACAACCCTCCAAGTGATCCATCCATATCTAATGTATATCTGGCAGCAGAGTGATGGTTTGAGGCTCGTTTGATACCTCAGACCCTTGATTACTTACAGCCACTCAGCCATCCATGGAGTCCATACTATTCCCGTGTAATTTACAGCTTAATCTAGTCCCACCCTCCAATTCCCATATAGATCCATTCAAATGCAGAGAGGTTATAGTATCGCTGAAAATAAAATATCAAGAGTCTTTTGATATCCTTATATACCCAGTCATGATAGCATCACCTATTTACCTGTGGAACATTCCAAACAGGTGTTTTTTTAACTTCCCAGTCTTTTTTTTGGCCCTGTCCCAACTTTTTTGGAACGTGTTGCAGGCATCAAATTCGGAAATAGCGTGTATTTACAAAAATCAATAAAGTTGATAAAGTAAAACATTAAATATCTTTTCTTTGTACTGTTTTCAATTAAATATATTTAAAAGAGAATTTACAAATCACTGCTTTTATGTGCATTTTACATACTGTCCCAACTTTTTTGGAATTGGGGTTGTATATCTATCTTGCATCTATATCCATCTTCCTTATTTTGGTTTTGAGTTTTAAAAATCCCATTCATCCAATGTAAACTGGCAGGACAGGCTTGGGATTACATTTTCAGTAGATCAGTGGTTAAACTGCACAGCGCAGCATTTTTTTTTTTTTTTAAATAATAAATTACAGTCCTCAGCATGTATTCTTGTCCTTCCAAAATGCCAGATGGCTCGTATTTATTTCCATCCAAGCTTCTAAAATTTGAGAAAACCTGTCACTATGCTGAAAGCTGTGCATATTTTATAAAGCATTTGCACGGTTCAGAAAACAATGGCGCTTTCACAGATCTCAAAATAAAATCACATGACAAATGCTGGGCTGCTCAGAAGCCACAGTAGGAATTATTCACCAGTCTTACATCATGGCTGTGTCTTTTGCCGCTTAAACAAATGTGTATTTATAAGTATTTTTTCTGTTTTAAATAGGTGCAGTGCAGAGATTTGTTAAGGGTTATTTATGGAAGGTCTGGAAAAAAACTGTCAGAAAATAAATGACTGATTTGACAAGGCAAAAGCTGTTTAAAAAACACACATGAGTCATCCCTGGACTCAACCAAGCAGACTACTTGCTGTAAATAGCCAATAACATGTTAAAAGACTCATCACAATATTTTAACGGTGTTCTTAAGTTTAAATATAATGTTAAGCACTGGAAATGACTGGAAATCTGCTTTCCCCGTCTGACCACAATGCAGGTTTAATTAACAGAAAATGGAAGTGAGATGACTGAGTGCGCTAGCACATGGCAGATATGAAAGCACTACAGTGCCAATATTAGGTAGCGTCAAATGCTCTTCAATAATATCCAAATTGCAATTCCAGATGCTATCTACAAACTAACGTTGCCTGGTCAGTGCATGGAACAACTGTCAATGATGTCTAAACCTGCACGTTTGGCTCCAAGCCTGAGACAATATACAGGGCAACCGTTTTTTCAAACCGTTTCAGGGTTCAATTCATCATCTTGCAACGGGTTCCAGCGCAGGTCCGCTGTCTCTCCTTCACAGGCACGTTAAAATTACTGCTTTGCTTAATGGCAGCGCAGTAGCAAAATTCCTCTTAGAGGGATTCACTGTAGGCAGCGAGCCATACGCTGACCTCCGTTTGAGGCCGAACACCAGAACCCCAGATCAGAGAAGGAAGCCTCGTCTGCACCCTGGAGCCCATTCAACGATCGCTTTATCCAAAAACCATCTTTCAAGCCCTTGTCGCACATGAATCATCTTTATTTTAGGCAAACCCCGCAGCCATTTGAGCCGACGTCGCGCGGCTTTTCGCGATTTCGTTTTTAAATGAGCAAAGAAGCTCAGACAAAGGCAGCACCCGTGTCGGTGGACACAGCTTTACAAAAGAGACGCAAGGCATTTCTGGAATTTAAGGCGAAACGCCGGGCAAGATAAAAGTAAACTTGCCATGCGTGTACCATTTTTAGAAACTTTTTAGGAAAACCACAACCAAGGCAGAGGCGGCCTTGCTGGGAAGAATGCCATCTACAACACCAGGACCGGCAGAGCTGTTACCCACCGAAAGAATCCGATTTTTGTTTTTGAAATTAAAACACCAAAACCCACACACACAAAAATAACTGTAGTCTCACACTCACACACTCACTTCAGGCAGCCTGACTGAGTCTCCAGGCAACAATGAAATTCCAAGCCAGAAGGCCAGTGGCAAATATTACCACGCAGCTGCAAAGTCAACATCCGCAGTCAACACTGCCAGTACCGTGGGGAGGGCCCGGGTCTGGGAGCAGAGGCTGGGAACCAGAGTGCCTGGCCTGTGTAAGGAGGGGGGAAGTATCAGGAGGGAGGGGGTGCAGGCCTGGGTGCAGGCCTCAGTGGTGGCCATTTCCATAAAGCAGATGTATCTCACTTATTAAAGTAGTCCAACTGTCAAGAGAAACTGCTGTTTACAACACCAACCCCAGACTCCCTGTTAAACGTGACATAGCTTAGCACAGCGCTTCTCCCTGTCTCACTCCCTTAACTTATAATGAGGTTCTGACTAAGCAAAAGGAATGACAGGTCACTCCTTTCAGCACCACTCCCCCCCACCCCACAGGCACACAAACGGTCACCATGGACACGGTTATGGTCCATGGACTACGACCACGCACAAATTGTACAATAGGCTACTTTCGGGTGACGTTCGAACCTGAGCGTAAAGAGAAGCGAAGGTTTCTGTTCTCCGAGACTCACTGCATAGACTCCCTCTGGCCCCCGTGACAAGGAGACGCAGCCGGGGCTTCAAATTACCGCAGGTATGCCGCCTAATCCCTGTAATTTCCAGAGAGCCCTGCACCGGGGTCATTACTGGCCGTCTGGATCCAGGGGGGCAGCATCACCGTCGGGCTAATCCCCGACGTGCTCGCACAGGAACGGCGGGGAGGGAGACGCGGCGCGGAGGAGGAGAAGGCCCACTCGGTTTGGCCGGCGCGGAGGGTGGGGCCCCCCATGATTCACGCGGCGGAGGAGGAGGAGGACCACGGGCGGGAGAGAGAAAATTACCGTCTGAGGATCGTCTCCAGGGTTCAACACAAATTGCAGGTTCCGCCTAAAAATAAACGCAGACAACCAATCCTGCTGTCACTGCCCTTTTCTCCACAGCTGATCTGAACAGGCCAGTTATAAAAAAAGAGAGTGATATGCCTGAGAAAGTCTTTGTTAGAAAGATGAGTATCCTGGGCATAACAATGGAAGATATTTGCCACATAGCAGCCTAAACCTTTCAGGTTTACTGTTTATTATTTCAGCAGGAATTTTAAAAAATATTGTAGTCGAACCTGGGTGAGAATTCCATGCACAGGCACTCTTTATGCAGGACGACATGGACTACAAAAAAAAACGAGGCTCTGGTCCACAGAAAGAACACAGCAAAACTGAACTCAGTTTAAGTACTGAACTCATTAACATACTCCCATGACCTCAAGGTCTGGACTCCACTACCCTTCATCCACCCGTCAGAGCATTTTGTGGTGTCCTACCGCCTACTCAAGTTCTGACACAGTCTTTTTCCACAAAGGATACAACATCGCTCTCACTGACACCATTAAATCACAGATGCCCACCCGGTCATCAGAGCAGTAACACACATATGGATAAAATGGTTAAAGTCTAGCCCTGTAATCCTCCACTAATCCATGACCCCCAAGAGGAGAAAGTGGATGACACTATGTTTTTACCCCACTCCCCCGCCCACCCACCCGACCAGATCATTGCAGTTATTTTTGTAGAGACATGGCAACATATGTTAGCGCACCAGGAGCACAGTGTGAGCACTGCTGAGAACTAGAGCGGCACAGAAAATGAACCCACAATAGGCACACTGCAGGTCCAAGTTCCACGTGGGGGTTCCTGGGTAGTTAACAGAACAGTACATTGTATGGGCTCTATTGCATCTAACCAACGACTACAAATTTTACAAGATCAGCAGAACAGGACAAAATAGCCTTTTATTATCATTCAGGACAGGCACGATACATCTACTCACACAATGCCAAAAGGTCCTCTCATTCAGCCTGCACATTCTCCAATCTCTCACTTTTCTATGCGATTATATGAATAACTGAAGGGCTTTTCTGACCTAAACAGGGTTTCCCCTCAACCGGGTCCACCAGCTTCTCTAGTTTACAATCTATTCAAAAGTTCATCTTTTTCTTAATAAAACCAAGGTCCCAGCAAAGGGAATGTATATCTACGGTGCTGCTGTGTGTTCCGTTTCCATTTACTCACAGGGAAGTTTACGTGGCACCCCACCACCACCAATATGCCAGCCATTGTTACACATGGGTCTACTCGCATCTCCCAACTGGCTCAAGATAAGCATTCAGGAATCCGCAGGTAGAATCTAGGTAAGGCGGGTCCCATTCTTCTACATTCAGGCCTACATCGTGACAGCTTAATCATCAGATGGCCCCGAAGAGGCTCACCTCTTCCAAAATGTCTTCTATCAGACCCTAACCCTAAGAGCCAGGGGCTCCAGCGTAAGGAACAACACATTCATTGAGCCTAACTTAGTTTCACAGGCCGACAAATGCAGAAATAAAATGCCTTCCACAGCCCCATGTCCCAAGACTGAAAAATGTCTTGGCAAAATGAATGAGCGCAGACTGAACATTTCGAGGCTCAGTGAAAAACCAGAGGCACAGCTAGAGCTACAGATCAAATGGACAGTGAGGCATGCTGCCATGGGGAATTTCTTTTATATTCTTTTTCCAAAAAACTGGTCGCTCGTTGCATGAAAAGTTTATTTCGAAAACCGAATACAGCCATTGTCTGGAAGTGCATTCAAAGCGGTTTGGTGGCTTATTGGCCCAGGATAAGTCATAGTAAGAATATGGAGGTGTTTTTTTTTGTTTTTAAGGAGGGATACGCTCACGCTACTTAAGCTTACACAGAGCAATCCTGGGGGGTATTTCACAAAGTAGGATTACTGAGTTAGCTGGATAACTGCACCGAGTAAAATCCGGAATAGCTCCTTTTACTTCAGTCCATGTTCCAGTTTTGGTAGGGTTACAGGTTTCACTCAGTGCAGTTATCCAGCTAACTCAGTAATCCTGCTGCTAACTTTTTTTTTTTGGTTTCACCTTAAAGTCAGCTATTCTGACCTGAGATACCACAGGGGTATTTCACAAAGCAGGATTACTTAGTTAGCTGGATAACTGCACTGAGTAAAAGCCGGAACCCTCCCAAATCTGGAACATGGACTGAAATAAAAAGAGCTGTTCCGGATTTTACTCACTGCAGTTATCCAGCTAACTCAGTAATCCTGCTTTGTGAAATACCCCCCAGGTGAAGCCACTTGTGTAATCAACTGCTTTAACTAATAAATGGAGTGTTGAATAACAAGCACACCCTGCAGCACCAGAGTTGGCCACCCCTGACAGAGAGTATTAAGAGATTATAACATGCCTTCTAACTTGCATTCTCAATCACATAGGCCGAATGGTCTGCTGGAACTATGATTCACTCTAACATGGCAACGTTTTTATTTTTCCCTCTCATGTTCCAGTATACTTATGATATGCTCTTGCACATGCCAGGAGAGAAAGGACTGAGGTAAGCCTCCAGGTTTGTTGCAACATCTTGGGAGAAACAGCAGTGTTCATTTAGTGTACCAACCCAGCATTCAGGAGCTATTGCAAGCAGATGGCTTCATATTAAGCAAATAATTTAACAGAAATCTAAACCCAGTGATCGTGTTTGGTTGTACATGCTCAGTAAAAAAAAAGAAGAAAAACGGTCTCGTAAGGGTCACTTGTTGGACATGTCCAAAAAATAAATACTTTCCCCAGGTTTCGTTTTCAAAACTTTTTCCTTTTTTACCCCAAAACGAAAACTTCGCATTTACCTCAAGCTCAATGCATGTCAAACTGTAACGGAAATGTAAACATTCCGAGGTGCCCTTTAAATGTGAAAGATGACGTTGCTTTGGAAGAAATCATTAGTCACATAGGCTACACGGCTGTAAAAAAAATTTTCTTTTTTAATTTCTCCATTTCACAAATTGTAACCGGTCACCAATCTACACAGTAATAGCGCATTCCTTTCGTCAGCTGTTTTTCGAAATACAAATCTCAACCATATTGAAATCCAATTATTTAGAATATAACTAAAGCGGTTTGCTTTCGGCAAGAGACAGCAACGTTATGTCTTCCCAGAGTCAGGAACGTTTGAGGTAAAATGGTTTGTTGGGACTACGGTTTTCACACCAAACCAATATGGGTTGCAACGTCATCTCCAGTGTAGTGTAATAAAATCCTCTATTTTCCTTTGAGAGATCCCATTACCCCGAAAGAAAAATGAATAAAAAGAAAAAAGGCTGAGGTTTCAAAGCTCATCTCAAATACAAAGCAAGACCTAACACATTTTGTTACAGCAAATACAAGGTATCAAAATATAAATATTGTGAAAATCGCTGTGCATACATAAAAGCTTAACTTTAAATAATATATGCTTTGCATTGCCTAATAAGATGAAAACATCATAGAAATACTGAAGGAATGTTGCATTCGGCAGGCTTGCAAACAATGAAATAAATCTAAAGTTACTCAAGTTTATATTTATTGCAGTTGTCAGTTCAAAGGGTAAGCGGTGGCATTCCTTAGCTATACCTTACTAACGCTAGCATAAAATAATATAACATGCAAAATCGCAGATAGCTCGACCTTACCTGGGATGCGTCTTTGTAAAGCGGTCTGTGCAACGTTACCTCGGCAATCAGTGGAGCACCTATCTTTAAAATGTGATCATACAATGAGGAAAACGGACAGAAATACACTACCTTCTGTGCCAGTGTCCCTTGTTGCAGGGTTACTCCTTCCAACATGAAATGCCCCCTACAATCTAACTTGTTTCCACACTCAGTCGCATCTTGCCTTCAATTGGTTATGTATGGGGGCATGTCCTCTTTTCATTGGACAATGTCTACGTCGATCAAGTGTCTCAGCATTCCCGTACAAGATAGCAGCGGTTCTGATGGCTGGAGGTAATGATGGAGAGGCTTTGGCCACTCTTAAGAGCGTTTAGGGACATTGCAGTGTTCTACCTCAATGCGATATCTATCTCCGGGCAACAAGGAAAATCACTAAATAAATATCGAGATATTATAGGTCCTAAATAAACCCATAGTCTGCCTATACGACTAGGCTATCTCTGCCATCGTTTTGGAGTTGAGAGTAGGCTATATTTAGTGAAATAATAGTATAGCCTACATGTTCATTTTGCTTGCACAAGGGTTTGATTTATTCAGTTTCACTCCCTTGCAGTTTACTCTTGTTCTGTACCCATTTTTCAAAAGTATCAGTTGCTCATCCAGCTTTCCTATCCAAAACACATGTAATATCTCAGTTCTGGCCCCTGAGTTGTAACTGGTGATTTATTCAGAAATTAATCCCTTGAGGTCAAAAAAGATAAACGCCCTTACTTGACAGCATATAAACACATAGTTTTGTGTTTGTGTGTGTGTGTGTGTGTGTGGCTAGGTGAAAATATTTTGAGGTTTGCCTTTGTTTATCACCAAGCCCGGTGTTTATTTCACATATGTGATGGCCAAGCAGGTTTTACACTGGCTGCTCAGTTCAGCCTTGGCCATCTGCACAGGGGAGAGAAGCTGTTTCTGTACGTCTAGCACACTGAGGATAACTCACTAGTGTTTGTTAGCGGGGGTTCTTGGTTCTCACGCTGTTTGACTCTGTGGTCCTCCAGCTTGTGGAAACAAACAATTTACAGGCCGGAAACCATCACAGATGAAAACTAGCCAAGATCACAGAGAATAACACACATGGAGCTGGAGTTTATCTGTTTCTGCTATGTTGTTTTAAAATCAAAAATAAATAAATAAATAAATGGTTGTATCAGTTCTCATTTGTTTGTGTTTCATACTTTGGGTTGTTTATTTTAATTCTCAGGTATCAACAGACATGTTTTCAAATTGTACTGCTGTCTGAAGCATTTAAAATATATACTTGACCCAGGTCTTATTCCAGTAAAAATACTCTGTGAACCATTACGTCACTACAACAGCCTGGCAGTAACACCAACATTTACAGCAGTGACATAGTGTACTATATTCATAGAATTGTACACCCATCTTGGGCACAGGGACTATGTTGTCTACACCCAGAATTTATTTTTTAAATAACCTTGTTTAGTGTGATGTGCCATTTGATATACCAGTGATGTACTCACATGTTTAGTGTGATGTACCATTTAATATTTTCCAATTAAACACAGGAGTAGACAACCACTCGTGGAGAAACCCAGTCTTCCGCTCTCAGGTGCTACATTAGACACTCACATGGTCACTTGCTTTGATGCAGCCTACTGATATATTAGGCTGATAACTTGTATGATATATAGTTTTCAAATTGCACTGGTGTCTATATACGTATATATTACCAAGAAAGCAAAAAAAAGAAAATGACAATAGACTTGATGCAAGGTTTGTCCTTAAGTTTGATTCACAAATAAATGCAAGCGATACCTTTTTCAATGTAAACATTACAAATCCCAATACTTTTTGTGATGGCGAACCTCTCCAAGCTCTGATTGTGAAGGGGAAAAAATGTGCATTTAAAATTAAATATGTTTCAAAGTTAAGGTTGGATATCAATTAAGGCCAAGTCTGACAACCTCGCGAATGACCATCATATCAAGAAGTGAGAACCGGCTTCGTATTTCATGCAATTTTCCACGCTTTGTTTCCATAGCAGTGACACTTAATCTCTGTAGCCACTTTGGATTGATAACAAATAATTAATCAGAGCACCTAAAGGCAATGCAGGGATGCCTGGTAGAGACGTTTTAATTACAAATGTGAAACTTTGCCTGCTAACAAGTGACAGAGATATTTTTTTAAAAACCTCCAACATAAATGGGCTGATATGTATCTGGTACAGTTCATCTGCCACCCTTTCAGCAGTCTTCTGAAAGTTTCCAGAAGTCAGGTAATGTGCTTTCTCTGCACTAGGCGAGTGAAAACATCCCTCTCGAGTCAATGTGCAACTTCTAGGCTAGCTCTCCCAGTAAAATAATTGTGTCAGAAAATTAATGAATTTCATGTATTTTTGAGTCACTGATACTTACAATTACAGCTGCACTGGATTTTGTCATTTCATTAGGCACGTCCAACTCTAAACATTGAGGCAAAAAACCTGGATGTGACGTACGTAGCATTAGGGAGTCCTAGAGCGAGATAGCTACAGCGCGGCACAAAACCGGAAAGATGAATCCCACAGTGGAGACGGACGACATCAAATATGCAATGAGCTATAGACACGAAGGACGCAGCAGGTCTTTCGGTCTGCATCGGAAGATGGAGACTGTGACTGCTGCTGACAGTGGTTCTTTTTCAGTTCAGATACGGTTGCGTTCGCCATTTCACCGTTTCACTGGACTGTGCAGTGAAAAGAAGCAACGGCTGGACTTCACTTGTTGCAGACAAGCATGTCGGCCACTCCCCTGAATTAATTAAGAGGGGTTCCAGTGAAAAGCATGAGGACACACAAAACTATACATTCCAAATTGGTAGAAAGGGGGTAACATTTTATTTATTTTCTTTATTAAAAATGAACACGTAACTCATAATCAAGACTGTTTAATTTGACCCAAAATGCTATTTTACTCAAAACGAGTGGAAAATGGGACTGTACATTGGAAGCAAATGAAAATAAAATGGCTACCAAAAGGCAATTCTTACTGCAGAGTGTCAAGCTTGCTAATCCTGACGATCAGACCGTGTTCAGAATGATTATTATTGTAAAGGTATGCTCTCTGGCCCTGCCCCGTGCCTCACGCCTTTACATGGCCCTGTTTAACTGCTCTATTAACTGCCCTCTTTAACTGCATTATTGATGAGTCATGAATTGCTTTCTTCCGACTCTGCTCATGTTATTACCTCAGTGCAAGGCCATACATCGAATACCGCATACCTACCCTTAAGAGGAACTCTTTTGTCGTCTTGACAGCTCCTGTGGAATTCCCCGGTGTCGTCTGAGGCTGTTGCAGCTAAGTCTTTTGATAGAATAGAATAGAATAGAATAGAATAGAATAACTTTTATTTTCTTGTTAGGGAACTTCAGTTGTAGCCACCAGCAACAACAAAAAAGACATAGACAGTGGGACAGACCCACAACACACAAACAAACATCAAATAAAGACATTCAATAGAACCATTGCATTAATCAAACGAATTAAGTGAATTAAAGTGGAATAGCCCACAGCCAAACGTCATGATAAAAAAATAGCCCCCGCTGTCCCGAGATGTCCAGTGTTATTAAGCTGTCCAACACACAAACTCCAAACTTAGGTCAAATTAGATACCAGAGGATATTGACTCAAATGCTCTATGTTTGGGTTCAGTCTTTATGGCTGTGTTGCATTTTTGATGCATGTGATGCATTTTTTGTGGTTATTATTACATATTTTTGAAATATTTGACACAGCCCAAGGGTAATAGTTTATGGGTGACAATCTGTTGATGAACAACTACATATACTGTAGAGCTGGGCATTCTGGCCACCAGCAGATCTATGTACTCAGACCCAAAAAAAGGTTCTGTTTAAGTTTGCGACATGGCTGTTATTGGTCAATGGAGGACAATAAAACAAGACCTGCTCCAGCTCATGTGTTTTCCCCCTCTTGTACTGTGTGTGCGCACTGTGCAGTAGTGTGATGCTGTTGTGTGCACCGTGGTATAGGTACCTATAATCGAAGGCATTATGTGTGAAGGTTTTCTTGGCATGTATTGTTGTTTTAAAATATGCGTAATAAGCAAAAGCATTTTGAATGGATTCAAGATCAAATTTTAATAATCATTTAAGATATTTAGATAGCTGATGGACACAATACAATTGAAGTACCATCCAACCAATGTATTTATCACCAAATGATCATTCTCCAAATATACTGGAGAATGATGATAATTAAAAACTATTTGTTTTTTTAGTACTTCCATTCAGTTCTTTAATGTAAGTACTGCACAAATAATAAAAAAATAACATTTATATATGGATTCAAGATCATATTTAAAAAAATATATTATTTGAAATTAAACTGGAGGTGCCATTAAACCAATTTCAATTATATAATGTATACATGAATAATAAATATTTGTGAAGCAGATTGGATAGATGCTGATAGAGAGGTTCGTGAGTAGCACATCGAGCTTGTAGCCTGCTAATCGCCAATGACTGCTGTCTGCTCCATATCACACTTTCTAGTACAGCGCCCTCTACCGGACCATTTTGGAAAAAGAAAGAAAAATATTACCAACTAAAGGGGGAAAAAACAACATTGGTATATTTATTGGTCGCTGCCTGCTATGTTTATAGTACAAGTAAATGGCTGGGAGGTAGTGAGAATTTATCATAGGAGTGCAAACACCATAAATAAGATATTGTGCAAGTACACAAGACTGTTCAGACCAGGGAGGCCTAAATTGTCCTTAGGTTTGAACTGTGAAAGCGGTAGTAATTTCATCATAATTTTAAAAAGGGGGGGACACATATACTGTATAAATTCAATTAATTTACTATCTCAACCCCATTTTAATACACTGGTAATACAGTATTGTCTGAAGCAATTTTTTTCATCTGGGATAGGGACGTTTATGATGGGACAAATCATCATCGAACAGCTCATGCATTTGTTTGGAACTAACATTCAACATCTCTCTCCCCACTGGTTTCTCCAAAAAAGATACCTGTTGAACAAAATCCTATTCTCTGAGCAATTGTGTTAGCATACAAGAAGATTATATATATATATATATATATATATATATATATATATATATATATATATATATATATATATATATAATTTTTCCATATTTGAGCATACAGACGGGTGACAAATTAAAGGAAAAACCGACACAAAGTGTCTTGGTAAGGTGTTTGGCCACCACAAGCCACCAGAACAGCTTCAACACGCCTTGGCATAGATTCTACCTGTAGTCTAGCATAGGTTCTAGTCTCTGGAACTCTACTGGAGGGATGGAACACCATTCTTCCAAAAGATATTCCCTCATTTGGTGTTTTGATGATGGTGGTGGAGAGCGCTGTCTAACACGTCGGTCCTAAATCTTTCATAGGTGTTCAATTGAGTTGAGATCTGGTGACTGCGAAGGCCATAGCATATGATGAGTCATTTTCATACTCATCAAACCATTCAGTGAGCCCTCGTGCTCTGTGGATGGGGGCATTGTCATCCTGGAAGAGACCACTCCCATCAGGATAGAAATGTTTCATCATAGGATAAAGGTGATCACTCAGAATAACTTTGTATTGATTTGCAAGTGGACCCAAACCATGCCAGCAAAATGCCCCTACAGCGTAACAGAGCCACCGGACCCCCTCACTGTAGGGTTTTTTCCTTTAATTTGTCACCCATTTATGTATACGTATATATATAAATATATATATTTCTGTGTGTGTGGGTGTTTGTGGGTGCATGTGTGCATTTATGTACGTACGAGTGCATACATACACATGTGCTGTGTGGGGAAGCATGGGAGGGCACGTGTGTGTGCACTTGTACGAAAGTGTGCACACGCATGTGTATGCGTGTACAGTATGTGCATATGTATGTCTGCCTATACCTTTATAGTGCGTACAGATGTGTATATGTACATATGTGTATGCTCATGTGCTCACACATGTGTGTGTGTGTGTGTGTGTGTGTATGCGCTGTAAGTGTGTGTGTGTGTGTGTGTGTGTGTGTGTGTGCGTGTGTGCGTGCGTGCGTGCGTGCGTGCGTGCGTGCGTGCGTGCGTGCGTGCGTGCGTGCGTGTGTGTGTGTGTGTGTGCATATGCTGTAAGTGTTTGTGTGCTGGCTAAACTTGTCAGAGAAAAACAGTGCTGTAAATAGTCATTCAGTAGAGCAGAAAGACAGGCTGTCTTTGCATATTAATGATTGATTAGTGCAGAGGCCTGGCCGGTATATAGCAAATAGAGTGAATTATAAAAAGGTCATTGTAATATATCCTGACATGATTGACAATCTAATCATACAAATTCAAAACAGAAGTCACCATTAAGAATAAAAGGGATATGCAGTCATACATTTCACGTGGAAACTATTTGAGAGATCAACAAGGGTCGATTCCCACAAGACATGTGTTCGGCAGCCATGTTATCATGTAAGCAAAAATAAAAACGTCCCAGGATTAAGTTTGATAATTTATATAATCGCCTACAGCTGTATATTGTTCTGATGAGGTAATATTTTATTAGGTGTAATGAATTTGTTTTGAAATATGTTGAAACCAAACAGATTTTACCAATAATCGTAGGTATATCTCTGCTTTCCCAGTCTTGTATCTGCAAATCTACGTACCCGGGGAGAAACTGCAGTTAATATTTCAGCTTTTGAATATTTATGTGGAAAAAGCAGTCAGTTTGAGTGCGGGGTCATGTCAGAGATTGTGCCAAGCGGAGCTGAACGCTTGCTGTCTCCCTGCTGACAGGAAGCGAGGCTCTTTCCTGGGAATGGGCCGAACGGACTGTTCGCCGCTGGGTCGGCAAGTGCATGGAAGGGCAAATGCCGCTTGACAGGATGCGGTCTGTTTCCTGTACAAACAGACAGACGTACTGTATGCGTCCAACAGTCTGCACGGCCACAGCAGAAGACATTAGCATCCGAACCATTATTACACTCAGTACCTGGCATCACCCATTGCTGCTATGTTTTTTTTTTTTTACACTAGTTCTTTTTAGATTATCCCACTCGATACGATTAATGATAGCATATTATCCCACTCCCAGCGCATATAGAATGTGCACTCCAAAAGTGTTAGGACAGTGACACATTTTTTGTTGTTTTGGCTCTGTACTCCAGCACATTGGATTTGAAATGGCGCATCGACTATGAGGTTAAAGTGCAGACTTTCAGCTTTAATTGGAGGGTTTTTACATCCATATCGAATGAACCGTGTAGCAATTGTAGCCATTTTTACACAGATTCTTATTGTTTGTGTCCATGTATTAAGAAAAGTAGGCTACACATATAAAGAGCAAACCGCAAAAGACAAACCCGTTAAACTGCGCCATCTAGTGTAACGTATAATAAAACGGGATGAAGTATTGGCTTCAGGCAGTGTGTGGCATCTTTAAAATAGTTTTATTGGATGAAGTCCTGGATTAATTGACGGCCCCCCCTTTCTCTCCTTTCCTTTCTCGATAAATTCTGAACACATTTTGTGTTTGCGTGTGCGTGTTTGTGTGTGGCACATTCTCTGCCGTTTTGGTAACACGGACACCGTTTTATAGTAACCTACGTGTGCCCCCCTGTGGTACCCTCGAGAAATACTCTGTTCGCACGTATACCATGATTGCATACAAAATGGTGCGTATCGTACTGTAGTCTACTGTTTCGTATGAGATACAAAAAATACCAAAAAAAACATTTTTACAAAAAAGTTTCAAAAAAAGTTTTTTGCTTAAAAATGCAAAATTTGCAAGCCCCTCTTTTGAGTGGATAAGCCAACTTGCAGAGTTGAGAAAATCACAAGAATTTGAGACTTGTGAAATTGGCATTATGAGGGAAAAAACGGTTTTAAAAATGATCTAATTTTCTTTATTTCAAGGATATGACTAATACATACTTGTATATTAACATATTAACAAAGATATTTCTCTGAATAACTAAAATAAAGTGGCAATCAGATTAATCTGGTCATTGAAAGCATACCAATTTGAAAGACATGATTAATGACAGTCCACATGAAAAAATATGTAATTATATGGTAAAATATTACATTGAAAATATAAAGAAAAAAATTTATTCTAAGCTATACTATATTTATAGCCACATTCCTATATGTATCTGTAAGATTTATATATTTCTTTCAATACAGCAATATATTCATAACCTTTCATATATGAATGTGGCACTAATATAGTTCATGTTATATAATGAAGTGTGTCTTTTTACATATATAAAGATTTACTATCTATTTGGACTATATTTCACCATATATTGTTTTCTCAACACCAAACATGTGCTTCATTGCTCAATGTAACAGTTCTGCATGGCTGGTAACAATGATTCAAAATAGCAGTTGAATACAACATTCAGATAAGGTACAAGTAAGAACGAGGAAATCTTCTTGGTTTGTGCATTTGTTTTTTAGCTCTTAACTGTATTTTCAATATTCACTACAAAAAAAAAAAATTACATGCAAAAAGCATGAATATGTGTTCTTTTTTGTCTGTATGAAAATGTATGTAAGAAATGCTGCATGTGATGGAATAATGTAAATATATGGTTAAAAGAAAAGAAGAGTTTTAACTCTCTGATATAATGCTTCACACATACGCATGATAAACCAGTATGCTTGTTAAATCTATCAGTATTGTGTTTGACACATGTCGTTACAGGTCATCCAATGCGACAAAAACACACAAATTGCCATTGTGATAGATTAGGTTCACTTAACTGGACAATAATTGTTTCATACAAATGATTAGTCTTTAAATTGCATATCATCTTATGCTTCAACGCAAAGGCAAAGTATGTTGTTTACCACCGACATTTCATGTGCAATAGTCAAGAAATGTTTTTGTGAAAGAAATTATCTGTAACACCTCCTATAAATAGGCCGTGTTGCTGTGGTACAGATTCCCTTGAGATCTATGATGCCAAGGATAAAATCACATGCAAAGATAAAGTTGCTGCTAGCTCACAATCTAACCTAACATGTCATGTCACACTTTCAGTACCCTTGTTACAGGACTTTAAAGCATGTCCCCATTACTAAGAAATTCCAGCACCGTATCACCGTCTAATGGGAGCAGAGCCATGACCTCTGTTACTTTCACCCTCTTCTTCTAACAGCAACAAGGATTATATCGATTGCCTTGGCTGAGGATGTTGACAGTGGCCTACACAATAAAGAGCAGTTAATTTATGAAATTCATATCCAGTATCATCATCCAGCCTTATGAATGTAAATGTAACTGTCTGGACACAGCAGATGCCTGGATTTTTTTTTCCTGACATGCAATCAGTCATTCAATGCCACACAAACTCTAATGAATGAAACATTTTATAAAAATGGTATGAATTTAACTGTTTGCTCAACCTACTGTAACGGAGGTGAATTGATGTGGGAATCAAATTACGCTACATTGGAGAGAAAGCAATGCAAACCATTTTTTTTATTCCTCACAGTACAGATAACAAAGACATTACACAACTGGCACTCTTTGAACAACACAATACAAAATAAATAAATCTCGATTCAAACATTCATGAGGTTGTTCGCTCACGCGTCCGGGGTAGTGGGGGTCCCGCCGCAGCGCTGGGGGAACAAGCCCCGCGCTCATTTGATCGGCGAGTCGAGTATTTCTTCATAATCCTGCCGCCTGCTCTTGCCCACCCAGTAGAGCTTGACGCCGGTCAAGACGAACACGCTGATGATGATGACCAGGCCGCCGATCACATCATAGACGGACGGGATCATGTGCAGCACCAGGAGCTGGAGGATCATGGCCACCACGATCTCCAGGTGCTGGACGGTGCTGACCAGGGCCGGGTGGAACTTGTTCAGGGCGTAGTAGACACCAAGGAAAGCCACCGTGGAGCAGACGCAGATGCCGATGAGGTAGCCCCAGGTCTCCCCGTCCAGGGGGATTATGGGCTCCTGCATGATGAACATGGTGGACGCCCCCCACACCGTGCCCGTCCAGCCGAAGGTGAAGAGGGCCGTCCACATGCTGACCCGCTCCTTGATGGCCCGGTAGACGATCATGGAGAGGGCGGCGGTGAGCCCGGCCATCACCGTCATGGTGTAGCCGAAGGCCTCCTTCCAGAAGCCCAGGGGCGACTTGTCTTCGCTCACGATGTTGGGGATCATGACCAGGCAGAGGCCGAAGACGCTGGTCACCACCGTGCCGATGTCGATCAGCCCCAGCCGCTCATCGATGAGCAGGAATGCCAGCGCGGCGCTGAAGACGGTGGTGGTGGCCCGCCACATGATGGTGCCGTTGCTGGGCGGAACGATGGCGAAGGATGTGTAGGCGCAGGTGATGGAGATGACGTTGCAGACGCCGTAGAAGAAGAGACGGAGCCGGTAGCCCTTGGGCCCGAAGGGCGCCTCCTGGTGGTAGTAGACCACGGCAATGGAGAACACCTGGATCACCGAGCGGATGAAGAGGAGCTCGAGGGAGGGCACCTTGGAGCGGTCGGCCGCCAGGCGGGTGATGAGTGCCACGCAGCCGTGCGCCAGCGCCGCGCCGAAGAGGGCGCCCCACGTCACCCGCGAGGCGAAGACCGAGGCCTCGCCGAAGCTCTGCAGCTGCTCGCCCACCCCGTTATCCGTCTTTGGGCCCACTGACTTGGGCCGGCTCTCCATCGTGCCGAAGAAAGTCCTGCCGCCCCTGCCGTCAGTCAGCAGCTTCTTGTCTGGATTCTCTTCCACGAAGGAACCGAAGTCCTCGAAGGAGGGCGCGTCGTCGTAGCCCTCGTCCCCCGGCTGGGGGAAGTGGGTGGCGTACTTCACCGTCACTGTGTTGGGGTGGATCTTCACCCTCTTCCTCCCCTGCTTGGATGGAGAGGCGTCCATTTTTCCTTCAGACGAGAGAAAATTCTGGAACGAGAAGGGACACGCAGCATTTTGGCATTGCTGACATCAAACCCAGAAGCAGCATTTTATGCTTTCACGCTTCACTGAGACCAAGCGCTGATTTATTGCGACTCCTCAAAGCTATCAGGACCCAGTGTTCATAAAAATCAACACCAGCACAGCACTAAGAAATACCAAGTTTGAAATTTGTTTGAGTCACATTTGAACAATAAGAGCAACACAGTGTATATGCATTGCAGTTTTTTTTATTTAGCAGTATCATTTCAATATCAAGTTTATTTAAGTTTACTGGTCAGAAATGATCAAACTAGTCCAGGAATACTCCGACCAATGAAAGATTATCAACTTGATGAAAGATATACACTTTGTTTTTACTCCTTTGTCTGCAATAAATGTGACAATGTAGGAAATGTCTATACTTAAATTTTAGTGGTCTTTGGAGGTACAATTACCCTATAAGTTGAACACGTCTTTAGCATATTGCCATCTAATCTCCGTGAGGTGTTTCTGCCACAAGAAACAATTTTATGAAACACAGTTAATTTGATACACTTTGGTTTAAAATTGGCCAGTTGTTCTGCCTTAATGCATGCTGGGATATATGCATATGACTCATGTTACTACTAGCAACTCCAACTTTTGGTCCACCCTGAAAATTATGTTTCATTCAGCATTTGTCTTCAAAAATAGTGTTTTGAAGCAGCATGGCTGATACCATGTTTAACTTTTTAAACTCCACTTTTAGTGTTTTATGTGTTTTCTAGGGTCAGAGCAATTGTGTTTAAATACACTTTTTAATAACTGTGCTGTTGATGCAGCAGAAAGAAGAAAATGCTGTTCTTTTAAATACAGCATTTGGAGGGGTCATGTGAACAGAACTATCACAGCCCTGTATCAAAATTAACTCCTTCAATTTCACATTGCACACCTGCACAATAATGTTTTGTGAGGTTTTCATTTTTTGAGTAGGTTATATTCAAGTGCAGAGAGTTACAAAAAAAACAGTAACATTGTTTTTGCGTTTTAAGACAATGCATAACCTCCTATTACAGCTTCCACAATATATGGACATTTTTATTAAGCTTTCTTGATCACAGAACATTAGCCTTCGTCTTCCATTTTTTCGTTCAAGACAAGATAAATTACCGTTAGATCTAGCCTTTATATTTTATATTAACCAATTTTAAGAATGTGGTATGCTGCTCGTGTTGACGCATTTATTTATTTATTTAAATAATTTGGTGGGGGTTGTGTACGTCCAATTTCCACCCTAATTTGGAATGTCCAATTGTCCCTCCAACCCCGTTCATGGAGCAACCCCACTGCGCACAGGATACAAGTATCATACCTCAGTGCGTTGACGCATAATAATTATTTATTTCTGTCGTCATTAACGACCTCACATACAAGTAAAAGGTTAATATATAAGCGCGTGGAGTAGGCTACGTTTATGAACAACGTACACATGCATGTTAACACCCCTATTATCTGGATGAATGCAAATACTTCAGTTCAACATCATAACCTACTCATACTTTCTTATGTATGCAAATATATTTTGAATACACACGTCAACAATCTGATAATGTACTATAAAAAGACTAGTTATCACGTATTAGATATAGGTAGCCTACTTAACTCTAGCATTACGCTAACAATGTATTCCAAATTATTCTCACAAGGGGGCAGTAATATTTGGTTCAGTACTATCTCACCCTCATTGATTTGGCTGGATATCCACGTCAGAGTAGCCTACAGTGACGGTGAACAGATTCAGTCTTGGAGATCAGACCCATGCTACTATCTTTCCTCTGTCTCATTTCAAGGTTATCTTAGTACGCTACCGGTACTGACACACACTGGAAATTATATGAAGACAGAATCTTTACCATTTAACTGAGAATAGGTTTTTTAAACCAATGTGAAACCTGAATCATTTGTCCTTCAAGTACAGAAACTACATTTTCACAAACTCTCTTTGAAGTATGGTTTATGCAGCATCATCCACTACTTATAACATGTATTATTATTATTATTATTATTATTATTATTATTATGTATTTGTTTTGTATCATATGAGCCAATTGTAAAATACCGCACTGAACTCTATGTATGTAAGGTTATCCTACTATTATGAGCGACTCTACTCTGTCATGGAAAAGCCTCCGAAAGGTTGTGCTGAGTCCGGATCCCATTTATTTATCTTCAGGTCACCAATCTGCGTAAATGGGACACTTCTCAATAACACTAATAACACGTAAACAGCTATAAATAAATACGTTTAAAGTGGCGTGATTATCTGCATGATATCACATAAATATGATTTTCGCAGTTGCATGTAAAAATATCGACATTGCCAAGCAAATATAGGCTAGTGAAATTATCTGTCCTTTCGTTTTTCTTATGAATGAAACAGAATAGGCAACGTAATAGGCTACACGTTAAGAAGGCAAACGCATGGCTGGAGTAGCCTACATTGTCTCGACAGTGATTCGAACCCCTGTGCTATATCCATTGGTTATTAGTCTACACGAAACCATGTCAGATTTAGTAGCCTACATTTTCCGATTCTCAAGACAAGCAGCAACTCAACAAGATCTGCTCAGGTGTAGCCTACCAAAGAGGAGCCCTCATACCACTCCATTACCTTAGGAAAAAAATCACGTCCTACCAAATCTCCGTTGATAACAGAGGAAAAACATGAATTAAAGCCATACTCACCTATCTTCTCAAACTAAAACTGTCTCCTAACGTGACATGTGCAGTTTGTATCATAAATTACAGCGGTATTTTTCTTGTTTCCTCGATACAGAAAACCAAGCATGCCTCTCCATATTTCCCTCGCATGTATGCAGCAAGATTGTCTCTAAAGAGACTCAACGTGAGCTTCTCGCTGTCTCCACGCCTCTCACTGGTCGCTGTCCGCGGGTGTGAGTGCTGCACAACTCTGCGGCTTTAGAGTCAGAAAGCCACCGATTCTCAAACGTCGATTCTTTTTGCTGTAATTGCCACGGATTACAGATTCAAATGTGTCACAAGGACAGACTGGTTGGGTCCGAAACGATGTCACTAGTTCTGAGCATGCGTTCAGAAAGACGACTATTGTCATCACCGTTTTCTCTGAACGTAAGCAGAGATCTTTCCCCCTAACTGGTGTGAAGACATATTTGTCGAAGATAATGTATTAGCATTTCTGTGGAGCGCTCGTCATTGTAATAACACAAAGAACGAACGCAGACGTCAGTCTTCAATCCCCTTCGCGCTCCTACATTTATATCCAAATTAATCCCAGGAAAATATCTGACGCTCGCACGCTGTAGAGGAGAAATAGCTTGGAGGGAAATCAAATCACAATGCAGACCTTTCATGTCATTTTTTTCCATAAAGATTTTTTCTCTACTTATGGCCTTACAGACAAGTCACATATCACTTATGTTGTGCGCTTATACTGTGCACATTGAGAAGTTGGCTATAATATCTAACAAATTTAAAAATGGGCGTTCTAATTAGGATAATGTAGGACAGTTTGTGTCACGGTGTGCGTCTGCTACCACCGTTGTGGTAAACTCCTAAAAAGTTTAACAACTACACTTTTCAATAAATAAATCATTTATTTTGGGACGTATCATGCTAGTCATGAAATAAGTGGGCTATGACGCATGTAAAAGCATGTAGCCAGCCCATAATCTGGGTGGTGTGTTTCTTCACCCAACGACACAAGCCTCTCCTTCTGTACAACACAGTCATCAGAGTGGTGAGCAATTTATGCTATGTCTGTGTAAGGCAGGGATTAATATTCTGCGTGTGTTCGCCCGGGACGGGAATAGAATACTCAAATGAAATTCGCTGGTGAATTAAACTTGCTGCAAGCCACAAGCGTCATATGCTAAAGACAGTAAGGAGGTGATGCAATCATGTCAGAGGGGCCACCTGCTGCCACATCATCAGGTCACCGCGTCTAATTCCTGCTCCCAACAATAGTTCCAGGTTTCATTTACCCAGTCCCTAATTCTAACCTACAATCCATTGTGCAAAAAAAGGGTGCTGGCTGCAAATGACAGGCAGCCTCATCCGTGCGATCCCATAAATAACATAATTTCCACCTGATGTTCAGTGAGGGTTACGGTTTGGGTTAGAGACAACAAGGCTGCTTTGACCAGCACTGCTTTATAGTCTTTTTGTTTTAATACTGTATATCAGTCTGTTAGAAGCCATACACTTCTCCAGATTTTGAAATCAGAATCTCAAATCAATCAGAATCTCAAATCAAATCAGAATCAGAAGCTGTTTCTAGTCTATAAGAATGAATGTTTAAGATCATAAAATAGACCTCACATCCTGCCCAAAACCTGCATTGAGCTCCAGTTAAACAAATCAGGAGCTCCAGTTAAGGGACATTTAAGGGACACTTTGAGAACCTCTGGACAAGGATACAGGTTTGTGTCTCATCCTTATGCCATCAACCCTTTCTCACAGGAAAGATAAATGTGGCAGTGCACTTAGCCACATTACTGTGGACAGGCTACATATTTTGGATGATCATTAAGAGATGGCGAGTTTTAAGTTTGGTCTGACCTTGAAACTTAAACAAGGACGCAACGGTCTGCTTGCTTGGAAAGGACCCAGTGAGCTATGCAGCGTTGAGCTGTTTGAACAGCTTTTACTGAAATCAATGGAAGAAAATTAAAACCCAATTAAACAATTCCAAATAAACCCAATTAAACAATTCCAATTAAACCCATTATCCATGCTAGTGGTATCACTCATTGTAGAACTGATCAGTCGGTGTGGCTAAAATTATGTACTAACTTAATTTACCGCAGAAGAAGTACTATTAAAACAAGAACACGGCCTCATGATTCCCATGTATTTTTGATCTACAAAATAATGAGGGTTTATAAAATTCAAATGAAGACATTTCCATTGAAAGCAATTACCCATTTAGTGCTTAATAAAAGCAACACATTTTGAAAGTGAGGTGAGCAGTTCATTGATACTAGAATGAAAAAAATGACGAACGAGTCCTTTAAGAATGCAAAGCTCAGCATATTTCACCAAGTTAAACCAAACCCAGTGGAACGTTATTAACATCAATATAAATATGCACTCTCTCCCAGCAGGACTGAAAGGGTACGACTGCATTAAAGACAGGGGGAAGACTAGTCTAAAGTGACTAATTTTCCCTCACAGTAAAGTTTCAATTTAGCCATCGCTTTGACAAAATGGTGTCAGTGCATACATTTCAAGCAAGTTTTAAGTTAATTTAGCACCGTCTTTGCACGTATCTTTAAAAGTTCCCATTGCTCCTTTTTCTGGCAATGTGCAATTATGCTCAAACGCCAGGGGGAGCTTCAGTTCGGCCCTATAAGTGGCAGACAGGTCAGTATTATGTATTTTGCTTTGTGTGTGTTTGTCTGTATATTGTTCTATGTGGACCCCAGGAAGAGTAGCTGTTACCATTTGTAACAGCTAATGGGGATCGTAATAAAACTAAACTATCAACCACTTAAATCCAGGGTGCTGGATTATACATTTCAAAAATCCTTGACATGGTCTGACAAGAGGATAAGCGGTCTCCAGACCACCTGTTTGATCCTCGTTAGGTCAAAAATCATGTTCATTAGCCTTGTCCATCATAACCAACCTGTCATTGTGCACAATCTATCCCCCACCACTTTTTAATTCATATTTCATGACATTGCTAAGGTGTCTACCCTAAGCCCAAAGGGCCTGACTGTAATAAATTTGACATTTTAAAGGATATAATTAACGGCGTTTGCTTTTTGTTCGTCGCACATTCGTTATGAGCACCATTTTGAGAGGAGTCTCGGATCTCGCAGGGTCTAGCTCACGAGCTCCTCGCTGAAAAGCAGTATGCCCAGTGGAACACTCACTTCCTGCAGAGTAGTAAGGGATTGGGGAAAGCGAGAGCAAAAGAACAGAAAATCGTCGAATGAGTGGCTTCTGAAATCTTTATTGAAGAAAGGGCATTCTGCACGCATGGAAGGGACAACTGAGACCAGAGAACCGGCATCGCTACCCGCTGAGAATCACTCTTGATTCAATCAAAAGGTCACCTCAAGGGAAAGCCACATTCAATCCGATGTTCGTCTTGTGATGGCTTCAGTTGAGCGTGCCCTGTAAAAAAGAAAACATCCTTGCCTAACATGGTCCCGCACAAGAGTTTGCCAGACTTGGACTGAATCAATATCAGATATCACAAAGGTTGCATGGGTTGTAACTACATGCCAGAACAGACAAGGATTTGGCCGCATGGGGAGCGCTTCTTTTGTTATGCATCATACTGACTCATGTGAACAGTGAAAGACAGGGGTCAGATCCACTCTGTAGGGTGTTGTTTTTCCAGGAAGAAAGGGCAAAATTTGCCTTTGCTTTTAAATAAATATTTTACTTCATGTTCATAATTGATCCACAAAAGAAACTCCCATTTATTAACTTCGCACCCTTCCACTAGAATGGGAGTGACATATTGATGCATGGATATTATTATGAAACAAAATCAGTTGTGAAAACCCCTACGCATAAAGGCTTTTGCCTAAAAAATAAAAACAAAATAACCTTTCACAAAAAAAGACTAATTCTGAAGAAATTTGACTGCGTCAACCTTTATCCCTTTTCTTTACTGAAAATATTTATTTAACATTTAAGGGAATAAATAAGCTGTTAAACAGAGCTCACATCTTGCTAACTGATGAAGTGCTACCCATGATATCAGATGTTGAGTCAGTTGGTTACTCAGGCCCTGGCATAATAACACATAGCATAACACAGCTCCAGGGAGCTATGCACACTTGATCTATAGACAGCAATAGAGTAAGCATCACATGTTCAAACCTGCATATTAAATAAAATGTTGAACCAAGCAAAATATGAAGGCATTGTCACACCACGACTGCTGCAAGGCCAATAATCTAAAAATAAAGCTATTGACGGGCATATTCGCCGAGAGCAACAACAGGATCTGAAATTCTGAAAGTCTGCAGGCCAAATTGCACCGTATGCAACATCGATCAAACGTATCGGAGAGCCAGGAATCGTACCTCGGTTACGGGCCCACGGTAAGTGCATGGATGAAACATATGGCTTTACTGATTGACAGACCCGGCTGGGCCTTTACCACAACACTTTATCTTGTGCACATTAGCATCGAAGCCCATTTACCCATTCCATAAGAGCGCTCCATTAGGGCTAAGACACACAACAGCAATTCATGTGTGTCGATGAGAGGAGAGTTTCCTTAGATTTGATTGTGAGGAAAGGGGAGGGGGGGGGGGGGGGGGGGTGCAGGACTCTGTTTCCATGGCAACCCTTTGCCAGAGGTTACTTGTCAGAAAATCCACAGCCTGAGCCTTATATCATAACAAACTCCCTTGCTTCGGTCTTCTATTACATAGTGCTCCACCCCTCCGACCCCCGTAAACACTATACCAGAGGTGGGTAATTGCATTCCTGCAGGACCCGCGTATGTGCAGGTTTCCATTGTCACCAATTACACTGGCCAAATTAGATAATTCGCTGAATACACTTATATATGCGTCGATTAGACCACAATGAGACGTTTCATGTTGGGACACAGGAAGAGTCTTCAGCTGTCATCCATTATCAAGAAACGTAGCACGTAACTGGGCTAATGAAATAATTAAGAGCAGAAGTCGAGGTGAAAACCCACAAACGGATATTGCCCTCTTTGCCCACTTCTGCTCTATTCAGACTTACATCGATTGTCACTTCAACCGCGATGGACTCCTGATCAGCCGAACTGGGTCGTAATGCACTGGCCTCATGCATCACAGAAATTTCTGTACCCTTGAGGTTGAGTCTACTTAGGGAAATTAAATATGTTACATGCATAAATCATAGCAATGGGTGGCAAGGGGAGCAAACTTCAGCAAATTAAATACAAAGTAGATTCCTGCGGTGATGAACAATAAAACATATGATTATTATATATTATGAATATTACTGTGTAAAAAAGGCAAGGCAAAAGGGTATAGGGTATTTCTAATCTTATCAAATTCTACAGGCTGCAGAAGAAAGGAGACTGTATGAACAGTATTTTTAAACAATCAACCACAATCAACCACTTAATGCCCAGTGCTGGAGGGCGTTTTCAAAGCTCTTTCTCTGTTGAGGTACATTTACATACATTGAATACATTATTGATAAAGGCCGGAATGTCCTGCATCATGCAAGAAAACCTCCTGTTCTATTTTAATTTAGAAGAAAAGTCTGTTTTTCTTTGAACACCATTAGCGGTTAAGTATTCTTTACCATGCCCATTGTACATGAATATGCACAAGAAGCTCACACCTACTGAAATGATTCAAGGAAATGATTCAACAGTCTGTCTCCAGGTTTCTTGTGGAGACTCGCTCTGTGAATTTCAGCCTGTGTTACAGCCCCAGGTCAGATCTCTCCCTGTGTAATTCTGTTCGTTTTATGTGACGTTCACGTCGAGAAAAGCCAAACAAAGGCAGGTATAATTCATTTGAATTTTTACATGTGCTTACTCAGACCAGGAAACCATGCATAATGAAAGGAAACTAAATTTGTGAGTCAGTTATTTTGAGTCGAAACATAAACAAACCCGCTCATGTTGATTATACATGAAGGTCATTTCTAGGCCAAGCTGCTACTTTGAGTAGCAAACATTCCTCCGAAGGACCCCCTCCCCTCACCCCCCAGTGAAGCTGTATCAGAGCATGAATGGGAAATTTGTAAAGCAAGACTGCGTGTCCTTTTAGAAAGCCTGACTGTCAGACGCAATTATCAGATTTTGCAGAAGGACATGACTCAAATGTCTCAAACTAGTGCTTGGAGAAAAATATTCTACCAAACAACCCTGTGGCTTATGTCCTCTGCCTGATGGTATAAGCTGTGATTGTTTAGTGCTTGGATGGGAGACCTCCTGGGGAAAGCTGTTTCGAGAGGTGCTGTTAGTGTGACAGTAGGTAAGCAATCTTCCCTCTGGACCAAGCAGAATAGAATACAAAAGCCATAGCGCAGTTTCTGGGAAACTGTGCTGAAGTAAATTTAAGGTGGTGTTCTTAAATTCATCCATTTTTTTTATGATGGCTTGTAGTGAGTAATAAAGAGATACTGGTTCACTGTGTAGTTTTATGAGAAAACATGCCTTAAAAACATTGAATTCCATGCCTTCATTGCTTCCTTTTGAGTTCCTTTTGTGTAAAGTGCACAAATAATTTGTACAATGCATGTAGCATAATGCTTACGCTCTCCACTGTTGCTTTCATGACTAAGGTTCCACCCACTCTTTGGATCCTTACTTACGTCCATTCAGATCACCTTCCCCCAACCCCCATCTCATCAGCTCTGTCCGTTACCGTGCCCTGCGGCGATGATAACATCACCGTTCAGGCTAATTGAGTTTTCCCTTCCGCTCAGAATGGCCCGTACACGTCAGGGCAAACAATTAATGCACCGTTGCGCTGGCTCGTCTCGAGGCTGAATAAGGAACCTGCACTCGTGGGAAAAGAAATTTGTACCGTGAGGAGCACCTGCTGGCGGTCTGTTGACATTAAGGAGAGACCGTGTAGACAAAAGTTCCGGCGGGAGGCAAACAAAAATGCGCAGGTGTGCTCATTTAAAAACATCTAATGACCGTCTATTCATCATGTAGGATAGCACGCTTAATCGATGGAAGATTTACGATGTTCAGTCACCATTACCTCTGCCACCGTGTTTAAATGGGACCGCCATCGCCCCGGTGGCTCTGTTTAACCGTGTGTCGTGAACATAACATGAACATAACATAAGAACATAAGAAAGCTGAAGTCAGTAAAAAAAATGACGGATTTTGATTAAACAATACGTTTGTGAGACTAATATCATTAAGTCTGATGCAATGTAGCCTATACACCAGACAGAAAGCCACTTAAATGTTGATTCAAGCGTCAATACAAATTTAAGTAGCCTAGGATATCTAAATGAACATAACACCCTTGGTTTGTGAAACAAAAATTCTGTCATATTTGCTAAATGAATAATGTAGCCTACCACCAGTTAAAACAGATACTTAATGGTTAATTCACTTCATCATTTGCAACTTCAACCCTCCTATTATGTTGACATTTTATGACATCTTTTAAGTTTGGGGTCAAATTGACCCCAACAGTTTAAACCAACACAAAATGATTGTAATAGAAACATTTTGACACTTTGTGTGCCACCTTCTTAATGTCTCCCAATTGACTAGACTTTTATTCCTAAATTTAAAAAATCTGTGATAAATTCTAATTTTAGAAGAGGAGGTAGGTGAAAATTTGTGAATTTTAAATGTATATTTGCTTATATTTATATAGCTACAGAGCCTGGGGTCAAAATGACCCCGCACAATGCCTCTGTACAAAGTTGGTACATGGTCTTATTACAGGACAGCATTACATTTATTGTATGTTTTTCTACTTAATCCCACCAAAAGTGTGTTTTTTTGAGTTACAGGTGTGACTGCTGATTGCCATTTACCAACATATAGGCTACTTATGGTGCATTTCCACTATGGAGAAATTCTCCAGTCAGTTTCTGGATTTAATGGGTACAGGTGGGGTTGGGTGGCTGGCCTTACCCTGTGGAAGAGCCATCTGGGGCATTTCAAGGCTGTTTCAGCACTTGGGGCCTGATTCACTAAGAAATGTAGCATGTGCAAAACCTTTTAGCACACAAAAAACGAATAACACAACTAATGATTGGTGTAAAACAAATACCATGACAAATCTTTGGTCAATTTATCGGTTTTGTGTGTGCTATAGGGTTTCACATATGTTAAAGGTCTTAGTAAATCAGGCCATTGGAGCACTACATAGTACAAGTAAAGACGTGAAGTCCCAAGACATTCCTGGAAAAATGCCATTGCTTTGAAACATAATTGCTAGCTGCCTAACACATCGACCTTTATTTATCTTTTAGGTAACAGCTTTTATTTACTCCCACCAGCTTCTGAAACGGAATCTTCTCCATTTCATTGGAAGATGCCCAGAGTTTAGGCGTAAACGTCCGTCTAGTCTCACAGTGAGATACAGCACACTCTTAATTTCTGCGGACATACAAATGCAACAGTACATCAGGACAGAACAGAGCACCTCAGAGATACTGGATACTTTACTCAGCTCATCAAACATTGCTATGAAAAGATTAAATGAAATTTTAAATCTCCGTATAAAGACATTCCTCTCACTCTCATCATTAATCAAAAAGCAAGACACATTCTTGTATCTCCCTGTTTGTGTTCCTGCTCGCTGCCATAGTGATTTAATATTGCATTCATCTCTGTTGTACATGATCAGATAATCAGTACATACAGTATATCCTGATATACAGTATACAGTTCTCAGGCCCAACCTGGCAATGGGTGGGAGGTATGACTTTTTCTGGGTCTTCCCAATGTGGGGAAATGCCTCTGGCTACCAGTGGGAAGAATTACATAAATATGCACTACCGTTCAAAAGAATCACAAAGGACTTTTTATGTTTTTGAAAGAAATCGATACTTTTATTCAGCACGGTGGCATTAAATTGATCCTAAAGTACAGTCACAACATTAATAATGTTACAAATTACTATTACTATTTGAAATAAGTTTTTTAATTCAATCTTTACATATGATTGCAAAGCCCCATTTTCAGTAGCCATTACTCCAGTGTACTAACAACACACTGTGTTACCTAATCCTTAAGGAATCATGCGAATGTGCTAATTTGGTACTAGACAAACCATTGTATTATATTAAGCGCAGCTGAAAACAATTGTGCCCGTTTAATGAAGCTATAAAGTGTCTTTCTTTGAGTTGCTGAAGTAGAACTAGAATGAAATGGAAATAGCAGTTTGTTTTCAATGCCTTTTTTTGATCAATTTAATGCTACCTTGGTGAATAAAAGTATCAATTTCTTTCAAAAGCATAAACATGTCTCAGTGATTCCAAACTTTTGAAAGGTAGTGTATCAAATTAGGTAAATGCTTAGAGCCACAGTTGGGATTGCACACCCGTGTTAGGGTTTAGGGAATGCTGTTAATTCATCGTTAAGACTGGGCCAGAGCTGTTGGTAGCCAGATGGAGTTCTGAGGCCAGGCTCTGTTTGAATGCTTAGTTGGGTTGGGTTTCAACATAGCCTAGGCATAACACAACTGAAAGTTCAAAGTTGAAAGTGGGGCACTCAACAGTAAAGAGGGTCCGCTGTTGAGCAGGGCACCGCTCTCTCTGGTGCCTAGCCCACAGCTGATGCTCTACTGCTAACAATATTTTTGGGGCCTCTGATGGGGCCACAGGGGAAATGCACAGTTATCTGCTATCTTTAAGAGAGCTATTACAGAACTCTGCTGCAGAACATGAAATTATTTTGTTTTTGTGAACTAAAAAAATAGACGGGATCTATAAGTCAGTGAGCCTTACCACACATTTCCATGAGGTGAGCAAATTAGACTAAAACTGCTTTGTCACATTCCATCTCTAAGCTACGGGCGACTTATTAGAATGCACAACTGTATTATCAAAGCTTACTTGATCAAGTGTGCACAGATTTTATTTTACAGACATTTTAATGGATTTTCAAGAATCAATCCCAAACAGTGGCTTCAATTCTGCAGATTCGCTCCCTTCGCCAGGCGCAGCTGCCGCAAATAAGTGATACAAAGAACAATGAGCGATTTATGTGGCTGGGGAAACATTCTTAATTCTGTTCCTCAAAGGTCACACCCATTAATAATTTTGCTGAAAGAATGCTTTTACATTGCATAGACCTGCAGTATCTTTCAGTCTGCAGAGAAGATGTGAACCCTTTTCTCCACTAATAAAACACTGCATCTTGAAGGAGGCATTTGAAAGCATCGATAGACCGTCAAAATAAAGTCCAGTCTAAAGTTCTTCTGTTCCAAAAAGCCTGAGATGAAGAATTATTTTTTTTGCGGAATAAATTCTAATTAACAACCTTTTTTCTATTCAAATGAGTGCTTTTAAGCCAAAGGTAGGCAACCCTGGTCCTGGAGTGCCAGAGATTTTCCTGTTTTTTTCTCTATCCAATCCTATAACTACATAACTGGATTGATTTTAATTAATCAGAGTAATGAATGCAGGTGGCCATGTGCTGGAGGCACTCAGTGTTTTAATTAGCATTTCACCATTCAGAATATTCAGGCTTAGACAGACCTTTAATCATCCATCAAACTATTGTGATCAAGCTCGGATGGGACAAAAAACCAGTAACTTCACTGGCACTCCAGGACCAGGGTTCCCTACCCGTTTTAAGCTTTGTTCTCAATATATAATAGAGACACATGGAGGGTAGTGTCTGATAGTACTTGTACATACTGTAATTCCCCCCTGCGTAGATAGGCACTCTAGCCAAACCCCATTTATGTCACTTTATTTTTTTATCTGGATCTGAAATTGTCAATTTACCACAGAAGAAATACAAAGGAAAAAAAACAACCACAGCATCGCTCCTTCGGTAGGATCAAATCTACTATCTCACCACACCAGTGGTTATATGGCATGTAACTATGACATCATGGGATCGGGGGCAGTTGCATCGACTGGCTCCACTGCCACGTCTGCCTCTTAAAAGTTTCCTGGCAACCCAGTAACTCGGTGCCTGCTGATGAGTCATCGCCCTGAACAGCAGGTATGGTCTCTTTTGTGATTCTGTGAGAATAGCCCGAGAGATTTCTTTGAATGGCTCTTGTGCCAAAATTGAAAGAGATATTTTTAAAATATAAAATTAAAAAGTCACTCTGGATTCATTTCTTGACAATCAAGCAAGAAAATAATGTATCCCTCATTGCCACACCTGTTGGTGGGAACTGCAGAAAGGAAGTCATGGGAGTTGAGGCGAAATTTGATTCTAGGCATGACGGTTGAGGGTTTGAATTGAGAAGTTCCATCATGCACTATGTACTGTAAGTGTCACATGACAACTAGCAGACCATGTAGTACAGTTGGTTCAGACTCACTTTTGACTGAAGAATAATATTGTGTTGATACATTTTTTTTCTTTTCTGGAGATATAAACAGGTTTTTGTGTTTTACATCAAATTAAACATGTTAACATAAAAAAACAATAGTCATTAGAGCAGAAAATACACAAAGGAACATTTCAGCATCATAACAAAACCTTGCATCTCCATTTGCGCCATTTCTGAGTTTGATACATGTGGGAAATGTAAAGCTTGCATCATCCTTTTTTATTCTGTGACAAATAAAGATTATTCAAAATATTATGTAAAAAAACCCAATGTAATGTAATGCCGTAATGCAACAGTTTTTTCTCATTTCTGAAAATAGCCTTTTTGGCCTTTTGGATTACTATTTTGATACACTTACAAAAATGCACAAATATCACACTAATGTATTGATTTGACACATTTTGAGAAGGGATGCACTGATCCTCTGCAATGTGCATCGCTGCCTTCTGAATGTTACTGACCATTATTATCCCTGTGACTTGACATAAGGGCTCATAAGCCTTCATAAATCCCAATGGCAGCACGGGACATCACCTCTTGTTGGCCACCATACCCTCTGCTCCAGCCTGCCACTCCTCACAATGCTTCATTGCTTGAAATATCTTATATGCTGGGAAAAATGCATATCATTTGACAGTATGTGTGTTAAAAAGTGGTCACATTCTGGTCTCTTGGAGAACAGATGCTGTTCTCAGAGACTTCCAACTGAATGATTCTGCCAAATAAAGATGCATGAATGTCAGCCTCCATTATATTAGCCTAGTGTGAACAATTAAGCCTGTCTACATTTCATTTGAACTTCATAGCCTTGCTTTATGCCTGACAGCATGATTTAGTCCCCAGAGAAGGAGACGTGATCATTCATAATGTATATGATCTCTTGATTAAAATAGCCACTCTACTGCATACGGCTTACCTGTTATTTCTATTCCTCTTTCAGCTCGTAATTTTCCATTTGATAAAAATGGTTTCACCATAGACTTCCCTGTAGGACCAACCATACTGTCTTTTAACCAAGAACTACATTTAAGATTAACCGGTTGTTCTAATGTTTACCAGCAGTGTGTGCAAATAATCATATTGCTATCTCAGAAAGCAGTGTTTGGTAACACTCACCCCGTAGGCATACCCTTGTATACTGGTTATCATTATCGCAAAGCTTCCAAATCAGGTTTAACTGAACAGTTCATTGAACACCATTATCCTTATTTGATATCTCTACATTTCTGTTCTGAGCATTTTTTTTGCAAATTAAATGTACTGTTGGGGGTGCGTGTGCCAATACAAAGATCCAGTTGCTCATCCTGCACATTTTGTTTTTAATAAGTTGCTACAAATATCTAAATTGAGCTTAATTTATTATTCAATTAACTTTTCTAATCCATGCTGAATAACAAATTGCTCTAAAGCGATGAAGGTGATTAACTCTGTTATAGATTTCTTTAAGAGACTTAAAGGAATATAAATACTGTATCTTACAGAGGTACGATGACTTGTGAAAAAAAAATCAATTTAAAATATATATATTTTAAATATTTTAAATATATATATTTTATATAAAGTAAAACAAAAATGTTCCCAGAAATAAAAGCATTTTTCTCCCTCCATATCAGCATACATTTACGTATCTTCGTAATACAAACAACCTTAGTAAAACAATCTCTGGTCCCGTTTCATATGAAAAGTGCATGTACACAAGCTGCCCTGCACACGGAAAAGATATTCCTATCTTTTAAACTTCACCTTGAAAGCTGGTGGACACAGCCATTTCTGTGTTTCATTCGCTTCAAGTTCCCATATACAAAGGCTTCTCTGTATATGATCTTTATGAGGGGCTGCTGAACCACTTGATGGTCATGGTGTTACGATGCAAAACCAGAAGACTGTTTTTACCAAGCACAACAGAACATTTTAATAAAAATAACATTTTGTAACTTCAACCAAAAATCAATCAAGCTATACTTGACGACAATAAATGACGTGAATCTTTCTTAATGACTCGAGAAAATTTATGAACCTTTTTTATTTATAGAACATAGACTGTATGAAATCTACACTGTAATTGCTGTCTTTTTACAATACAAAAAGTTTTTGAAAAACTGAGAAATATGTGGTCAATGCATGCAAAATGTATGTCAACTATAGTACGTACGTAAATTATATTGAATTGCATTTTAAGTTCATTATATTATGTCCATATATATATATTACATATACTTTGAATAACATATTATATACATTATGCAATACATTTGCAGAATTTAAATGATACTGAATTTGTATTTTCTTTTAATAAATAATCATGTTCATATATTGGAAATGTAATTATTTTTGGTACAGGAACATCCTGTATCTGTAATGAATATCTAAGAGCAGACACTTGTAGAGGCATGTCAAATCCACATTAGTGTTCAATTGGCCACACAGTGAAATGTAATTAACTGATAGCTAAACTGTAGCTGAAATCTAGCTTATCAGGGTGCTCCCGTGCCATGCAAAGGAAATAGAGAAAGCTCACTATGTGACTTGTTTATCAGCACAGCGTCTTTGTTCCTCTTGATTTGGCGAGTGAAATATAATGTGAGTCATTCTTCCCACAGGTATAAAAATTACTTAGTTTCCCATACTGGCGTTCAGTACGTGTGTATTACGGACAGTCAGAATATATTTCATTCACCAGATTCAGAAGAACCTGTAATCCTGTAATTTATTTATTTTTTTCTGAAATGAAAGCAGACGCAATTTTGCCCATTCTTGTTGCACGCGCACGCACGATGGTGAGTGAATCCCTATATTTGATCCTTTTAATTTAACTTTCCCCCTTAATTTGCCTGGATGCAGCAGAAGATCCTTCCTGACAAATGGCTTGCATTGGCTGAGAAGATTAAGCAGGCCCGGCTGTCTGTATAGGGAGATAGATGGTTACTCTGTGAACAAGATTAGTCCAGTTCTCTGAAGCACTCCCCATAAACTATGCAGCGTGTAATTAAACAACTATCACGGCCTGATTAGTGAGTTTTATTTAACGCGGAGAGACAGCAACCGAGTCCTATTTCAAGCCTATTCCATTCCAGTATGACAGCACCAATGATCAGCTGCAGAGAATGTGCAAAAATAATAACAATACTGCATATCCAATCTCCATGGTAACAATTATCAATGCTTCACTTGATGTTTAGCATACAAAACGCCATATACCTTAGGTATAGCAGCTGGCACACATGTGCATAAGCATTTACAACAGTCAATGATAACCGATTTAGAGTGTCATGCCCTCTTGACCCCACCCATTATCACTATAACCGTTCATAGCAAGTTGTGTTTATTGTGACTGTTCGTTTAAGTGCTTTGAATGCTTTATGGTTAATTTGTGTCATGTGATTCTACACTACCGGTGTTAAAATTAAAGCATCACTTTGAAATGGCCTACGGCAATGTTACCTTGGGGTATCATTTCACATAACCGTCTGCCTTTTGATAGGTTATTCTGCAGTTGGCAAAACTGAATGGAAAAATAATATGACTTCCTGAAGAAGGAGCTGCAAATATCAAATACAAAATGTATGACATTTTCAAATTTTAGTGAACTTTTTCCACCAGTATGTATCCCATTGCAAATCAGAGGACAGCTTTGTATCAGAGACAGCTATAAGATTACCCTGTAATCTCGGCACACAGCTGGTGCTTAACTGGAGGAGTGCAAAATATGCTCTGCGGCTCCATTACCGTCTGAAGACGAGACAAAGGGCGGGCGTTGAGTGGGCCGTCGCCTGCTCCTCGATAAACGACGCCTGAGCGCAGATGATGTTGAGTTTAGCACCTGGACACAAGTGTCACAGAGGCGATAAAATGCTTTTCGCAAAATCGACGGCTCCGCGGCAGCGGTCGTCGATTAATTATCGCGTTGGTCCAACCTTTAAACTACACGGAGGGGGGGTGGTGGGGGGAAGGCAATGGGACAAAGCATAAACGGACAGTCTGGTGAGGGGGTGTCATGAATGGAATTTTTCTATTTTACAGCCTGTCCGCAGACGCAGTCTGCCGCGGTGGGCAGTCACAGAGAGAAGATGTGAAAATCAATATCGCTCTTCTGCAGCTGATTTGAATTGCTTTGCATTCGGTGACCAGGGACCGGCCTACTCTGTGAGACAGCTGCTATTTCACTGCTGTCGGAGCAAACAAGTGCCACTGACGGCACACTGAAATATGCTGCTCCCAAGGAGTGTGCAATTATTAACACCAAACGAAGGGCTTAATAAATGTAGACTTTTGGGAGCAATACATATTTCACTGTGTGGACTCTGTTCTTTTTTATTTACTTCTCTCTGTTCAGCCCCTGATGGCACTCTTTTTATTCCTTTCCATGTATTTTTGGGAATCTTACCATATAAGCTTAGGCTACCGCTTTTGTATATTTGATGCTAAATTGTAAAGGTTCTTTTTTATTTCTTTTTTTTACATTTTCTAGAACCATAGAACTACAAACCAGTGTGAGGACAGAGCCAGTCTGTCTGAAATGGAGTTCCTGTTGTGTCAGAATTACTCGAAAATATTTGTACTTATTATTGTGACTAATAATTACTCTAAGCCTGGGGAGAAGTGAGCAAAGTGAAGGAAGTTTAGAGTCTGTAGACACACATATGATGATACGAGGGAGGATACGCTTTTCCACCCCACCAGAGTGACTATCAGCTGCGGTAGGCCTCTCCTTCTGAACCAGCAGCATGGAGAATTAATCTTAACAGTGGGAAAGCTCGGCGACTTGTTTCACTCAGTGTGAAAATGTGAATAATACCCAAAAAACAAAAAAAAAATACCCAAAAAGACAGTCTGTGGGTGTCTTGGTGGCACTATCCACATGCTCATTGCGAGCCAAAACGTGGGCGGTTCAAATTCGGCCGCGCGACCTCTGTCGCGTGTCTCACCCTCTATCTCGCTCCCCATTCTTCCTGTCTCTCTACGCTGTGCTGTCCAATAAAGCTGAAAAAGCTGTAAAAAAAAACACTTTTTTATAAATGGATCCAATTAATATGGAAAAATATTTCTCGAGGTCAGAGAGGCCATCAAAAGACGGATATATAATGATGAATCCATGACTATAGCAACGGGCTAATCCATTAAAGAAGGCAGGCCTACAATGAAAGCAAAGTGTCTCTACAACACCACTGGCAAAAAATCAATGCAAATTATAATAACCTTTGTCCCTACTAATGGTATTGTTAATGCTAATGAAGACAAAATATGCCAATGTTTCTGTTATATTCCCATAGCAATCGCTGCCGTGCTAATTCATCTGCCCTAGTGTTTAGGCTCTGTTTTGTTTGAGGCATATCATAATAAACCGGAATAATTAATTTGTCTTTAATTTGATCAGTTAACATTTGATAATTTTTTAACCTCTTTTTATGCAATTGTTTGCAATTTAGCACAATAAGCACAATTTGAATGAACATGGGACTTTTATTCTTCGTGGCATGCGTCAGTTTTATTACACAATGTGGCTTTAGAGGGTAAACTGTAACGTTCCGTTCCCGTCCTGTCCGTTTTCCATGTTTTCCTTGTTTCCTTCCGTGTCATGTTGGATCCCTTGTCCGTGTTTCCCTCCTGGCTGTGGACTGGGCGTCTCCCTCGGGTACTTTTGGTTTCATTTTCCACTTTAGCTTCCGCCTATCACTCGCCCCTCTCGTTACTCACATTCCTCACTGCTGTGCTTCGGCAATCACTCCTGATTTAACATCACACCTGTTTCTCGTTTTCTCCTTCACTTCCTGCACCATTTAAACCCCTGGCTGGCTGCTATTCAGCGCCAGTTCGTTGACTAACCTACCGTGTTTGTTTCGTATCCCGTTTCTGGTCCAGTGTTTGTGAGCCTGCTGGTTCATACCTGTTCGCCTGGTTTCCTGACTGGTAGCTATCTCTGCTAATCTTTCGCTGCTGCATGCATTTACCTGTTTCCCTTCAAAACCTCCAGACGCCGCAGTTCCAGTCTTCCCGCAGCTGTGTTTGTCCTCCCCGTGTTACGTACCTCCCGTACTCGTGTTGCGGTACCAGGACCTCTGCATGCCAGCCGGCTTACGCCAGTATTGCCCGAGCTACGCCGCACCTTCCAACTCGGCGGTGCATTCACCAGCTACAGTCCTGTCACAACACCCTGCCTTTAACCTCTGCTTTCTGCCCGGTTACTCAAGCTACCCGGTCCAGTTTCCAGTCCTGTTCCAGCCCAGTTCCGATCCAGTTTCCAGTCCAGCTCCAGTCCAGTTTCCAGTCCAGTTCCAGTCCAGTTCCGGTGTTTTAGACACCTCCGTTCAAGTCCAGTTTCGGCTTGGAACAAGTTCCGTGCCGTCCCCTGTGTTCCTGAGTGGACCTTCCGGTCCAGCTTCCAGTCCAGTTCCAGTCCAGTTCCGGTGTTTTAGACACCTCCGTTCAAGTCCAGTTCCGGCTTGGAACAAGTTCCGTGCCGTCCCCTGTGTTCCTGAGTGGACCTTCCGGTCCAGTTTCCAGTCCAGTTCCAGTCCAGGTCCGGTGTTTCATACACCTCCGTTCAAGTCCAGTTCCGGCTTGGAACAAGTTCCGTGCCGTTCCCGTTTCCTGAGTGGACCTCCCGGTCCAGTTTCCAGTCCAGTTCCCAGTCCAGTTTCCAGTCCAGTTCTGATCCGGTTTCCAGTCCAGTTCCAGTCCAGTTCCAGTCCAGTTCCGGTGTTTTAGACACCTCCGTTCAAGTCCAGTTCCGGCTTGGAACAGTTCCGTGTTTCTTCAAGTCCAGCTCCGGCTTGGAGCAGTCCTCAGTTGGACGCTATCCTGTGTTAACTAACTAACCTGTTTTGCTCCCGTGTACAGCTTTGGGACCACCCCAACGCTTAATAAAGTTCCACTTTCTGTAATCTGTCTCCTGGTCGTTGCACTTGGGTTCGTCCCGTATCAGGATCGTAACAGAACGAACTGGCCAACAATATGGACCCAGCCGATCTGGAACAGATTCGCCACGCCTTCTCCTGCCAAACTGCGATCAGCGACCAACAGGGTCGCCGTTTGGATGATGTGCTGGAAGTAGTTAGGGGCATCACGGAGCAAGTATCCCAACTTTCGCTCCACCAACCGTTACTACGGATTCCAGCCAACCCTACTCCTTCCTCTCCCGAACCCCATCCGGAGGCACCGGCTCCCACTTCCAGCCGTGAGCCCCGTGTACAACACCCCGAGTTATATCGCGGGGGGTTGGGGAGATGTCGTGAATTTCTACTTAAATGTGACATAGTGTTTCGGATGCAGCCCTCCTCCTTCGCCTCTGACTCCAGCAAGATCGCGTTCATTATGAGCAGCCTGGGAGGGAGCGCCCTGGAGTGGGCTACATCCATCTGGGACAGCCAGGCTCCGTTATGCAGCAACTTCGCAGCCTTTACGGCAGAGATGCGACGTGTGTTTGAACACCCGACCTGTGGACGTGACGCTACCCAGCGTCTGCTTCAAGTTCGCCAAGGCAACCGCAGTGTCGCAGAAATGGCCATTCAGTTTCGTACCCTCGCCGCGGAGTCAGGATGGAATGACGCCTCCCTCCAGGGGGCTTTCCGCCAAGCTCTCAGCGAGGAACTCAAGGACCAGCTTGCCACTCGGGAGGAATCCAACTCCCTTAATAGCCTCATCAGCCTCGCTATAGCCATCGATAATCGTCTCCGCATCCGGGCCCGGGAGCGGGGAGGAGGTTCCGGGCGTCATTCGCCCTCCGTCGTCTCTAATGTTCATTCACACTCCATCACTGGATCTCGGGCGCCTACGGGCGGGTCCGAGGAAGAGCCCATGCAACTGGGCAGAGTTGCGGTCAATCCCGAGGAGCGTCAGCGCCGTCAGCGCACCAGATCCTGTTTCTATTGCGGCAAGCCTGGCCATCAGATCGCCTCCTGTCCCATTCGCCCAAAAGAAGGGGCTCGCCAGTAAGACTGGGCGTACTGACGAGCCCCATCGTCCCCAACCATGCTGCCCAGGACCGCCTCATGTTCAAGGCTACTCTCCTTTGGAGGGACAAGACCCTATCTTCTTCGGCCCTAATTGACTCCGGAGCTGACGCCAGCTTCATGGATATCACCTTCGCCAGGAGGGCCGGCATTCCCACGGAACGTCTCACTTCACCCATTTCAGCTCTAGCTCTGGACGGTAGGAGTTTGGGGGTAGTTACCCACTCCACCGTTCCTATCCAATTAATTCTATCTGGCAATCATCGGGAGTCCATTCAGCTATTACTGATTAACTCCCAACAATCTGCTCTGGTTTTAGGTCAGACCTGGCTTCGCCTCCACAATCCCCATATTGACTGGAAAGCCGGTCGCATCCTGGCGTGGAGTGCCCACTGCCTAGCCAGCTGTCTCCGTTCTGCACTACCCCCTCCGGGGCCCAGTAAACCCTGTTCCATGCAACCTATACCGGATTTAACGAATGTTCCCAGCGAGTATCACGACCTCGCGCAAGTATTTTCTAAATCACGTGCTCTGTCCTTACCTCCTCACAGGCCGTATGACTGCGCCATTGACCTACTGGCTGGAGCTAAACTGCCATCGGGACGCCTCTACAGTCTGTCTGGACCAGAGAAACTAGCCATGGAGGAATACATCCACGACTCCCTCGCTTCGGGTATTATCCGTCCCTCTTCATCCCCAGTCGGTGCAGGGTTCTTCTTCGTTGGGAAGAAGGATGGCTCCCTGCGACCCTGCATCGACTACCGGGGCCTCAACCAGGTCACCATCCGTAACAAATACCCTCTTCCCCTCATTAACACCGCCTTTGAAGCCCTCTCTCCAGCTGTGACGTTCACCAAGCTCGACCTCCGGAATGCGTATCACTTGGTGCGTATCCGTGAGGGGGACGAGTGGAAGACTGCTTTTAATACCCCGTTGGGCCACTACGAATACCTGGTGGTCCCTTTCGGCCTTACTAACGCCCCAGCAGTCTTCCAGAGCATGGTGAACGACGTCCTGCGGGACCTCCTAGGGAGGAGCGTTTTTGTTTATATCGATGATATTTTAATTTTTTCTCAATCCCCGCAGGAGCATGTCCGTCACGTTCGAGAGGTTCTCCAGCGGCTGTTGGAGAATCAGCTGTTTGTTAAGGCTGAGAAATGTTCCTTCCACGCTTCCACGGTCCCGTTCCTCGGCTTCATTATCGAGGAGGGCAGTATCCGGGCGGACCCTGTGAAAATCAAGGCGGTGACAGAATGGCCCCAACCCACCTCCCGCAAGCACCTTCAACAGTTCCTGGGGTTTGCAAATTTCTACCGCCGCTTTATTCGCAATTACAGTTCCATTGCTGCTCCCCTGACTAAACTCACTTCCGTTGCCCTGCCTTACTGTTGGAATTCCGATGCCCAGCGAGCTTTCGAGCTACTCAAGGCTCGGTTTTCCTCAGCACCTATCCTCCTTCACCCTGACACTTCTCGGCAGTTTGTCGTTGAGGTGGATGCCTCCGACACCGGCGTGGGGGCCATTCTGTCTCAACGGTCCGCCTCTGATAGCAAGCTCCATCCCTGCGCATTCTTCTCCCGGAGGCTGTCCTCCGCCGAGAGGAACTACGATGTCGGGGATCGGGAACTGCTGGCGATAAAACTGGCTCTTGAGGAGTGGCGCCACTGGCTGGAGGGGGCAGGTACCCCTTTTCTTGTTTTTACCGACCATCAAAACCTCATTTATTTAAGATCTGCCAAGAGGCTCAATTCTCGTCAGGCTAGATGGTCGTTATTTTTTGCACGCTTTAATTTCTCTGTTTCTTTCCGCCCTGGTTCCCGTAATATTAAAGCAGATGCCCTGTCCCGCATTTTTTCCCCTCCCTCCAGTCCTGCTGATCCGGAGCCCATTTTGCCGGCCTCCTGTGTGGTGGCTGCGGTCTCCTGGGAGATTGAGGGCATTGTGAAGGCCGCCCAGACTTCCCAACCGGACCCCCGCAATAACCCTAACTCCTGTCTTTTTGTCCCCGATTCCGTCCGCTCCCAGGTCCTCGAATGGGTTCACGCCTCGTGCCTGGCATGTCACCCAGGTGTCGCCAGAACTATCGCCCTCGTCAGGAGGAGTTTCTGGTGGCCTACCCTTAAAGGGGATACCCGTGCCTTCGTCCTGGCCTGCTCGGTGTGCGCCAGGAGCAAGGCTTCCCACCAGCCTCCCTCCGGTCTTCTCCTTTCCCTCCCCGTCCCTGGCCGTCCTTGGAGTCACATTGGTGTGGACTTCGTAACCGGTCTGCCGTTGTCAGAAGGTAACACCGTCATTCTGACAATAGTGGACCGGTTCTCCAAGGCGGTTCACTTTGTTCCCCTCCCCAAGCTCCCGTCCGCCCTTGAAACCGCTGAGCTCTTGGTGCTACACGTGGTCAGGCTGCACGGGATCCCCTCTGACATCGTGTCAGACCGTGGGCCCCAGTTCTCCTCCCGAGTTTGGAGGGCGTTCTGTGCAGCCCTGGGTGCCTCTCCTAGTCTTTCCTCGGGTTTCCATCCCCAGTCTAATGGTCAGGCAGAGAGGGCGAACCAGGACCTGGGGGCCGCCCTGCGGTGCGTTACAGTGCGCAATCCTGCCTCTTGGAGCCGTTTTCTCCCCTGGGTCGAGTACGCACATAACTCCCTTAAGAGTGCCTCTACTGGCCTATCCCCGTTTGAGTGTGCTTTAGGCTATCAACCCCCTCTTCTGTCGACCCAGGAGGCCGAGATAGCTGTCCCCTCTGTTAGGGCCCATGTCCTTCGTTGTAAAAACATTTGGAGACTCACACGCACCGCACTCCTTCACGCCAATTCCCGCTCCCAACGTCTGGCGGACCTTCACAGGACCGCAGCCCCACAGTATAGGGCCGGTCAGCAGGTCTGGCTCTCCACTGCAAACATCTCCCTTCCCTCTTCATCCAGAAAGCTTCAGCCCCGTTTTATTGGTCCCTTCCCCATCATTTGTCTAGTTAACCCGGTGTCTGTTAAACTTTCCCTCCCCGCCTCCCTCAAAGTTTACCCTGTGTTTCATGTGTCCCAGGTTAAGCCTGTCTCCTCCAGCCCCCTCAGTACCCCTACCATCCCGCCTCCTCCCGTCCGAGTTGTTGACAACGCCCCGGCCTACACGGTGAACCGTGTTATTGATATCCGCCGCAGGGGCCGGGGTTTCCAATACCTCGTCGACTGGGAGGGGTACGGTCCTGAGGAGAGGTCGTGGCTCCACAAGAGCCTGATCTTGGACCATTCAGTAATCCAAGACTTCCACGAACAGTTCCCTGACAAGACCAGGCCTCCGGGTACGCCAGGTGGCGTACATTGAGGGGGGGGTACTGTAACGTTCCGTTCCCGTCCTGTCCGTTTTCCATGTTTTCCTTGTTTCCTTCCGTGTCATGTTGGATCCCTTGTCCGTGTTTCCCTCCTGGCTGTGGACTGGGCGTCTCCCTCGGGTACTTTTGGTTTCATTTTCCACTTTAGCTTCCGCCTATCACTCGCCCCTCTCGTTACTCACATTCCTCACTGCTGTGCTTCGGCAATCACTCCTGATTTAACATCACACCTGTTTCTCGTTTTCTCCTTCACTTCCTGCACAATTTAAACCCCTGGCTGGCTGCTATTCAGCGCCAGTTCGTTGACTAACCTACCGTGTTTGTTTCGTATCCCGTTTCTGGTCCAGTGTTTGTGAGCCTGCTGGTTCATACCTGTTCGCCTGGTTTCCTGACTGGTAGCTATCTCTGCTAATCTTTCGCTGCTGCATGCATTTACCTGTTTCCCTTCAAAACCTCCAGACGCCGCAGTTCCAGTCTTCCCGCAGCTGTGTTTGTCCTCCCCGTGTTACGTACCTCCCGTACTCGTGTTGCGGTACCAGGACCTCTGCATGCCAGCCGGCTTACGCCAGTATTGCCCGAGCTACGCCGCACCTTCCAACTCGGCGGTGCATTCACCAGCTACAGTCCTGTCACAACACCCTGCCTTTAACCTCTGCTTTCTGCCCGGTTACTCAAGCTACCCGGTCCAGTTTCCAGTCCTGTTCCAGCCCAGTTCCGATCCAGTTTCCAGTCCAGCTCCAGTCCAGTTTCCAGTCCAGTTCCAGTCCAGTTCCGGTGTTTTAGACACCTCCGTTCAAGTCCAGTTTCGGCTTGGAACAAGTTCCGTGCCGTCCCCTGTGTTCCTGAGTGGACCTTCCGGTCCAGCTTCCAGTCCAGTTCCAGTCCAGTTCCGGTGTTTTAGACACCTCCGTTCAAGTCCAGTTCCGGCTTGGAACAAGTTCCGTGCCGTCCCCTGTGTTCCTGAGTGGACCTTCCGGTCCAGTTTCCAGTCCAGTTCCAGTCCAGGTCCGGTGTTTCATACACCTCCGTTCAAGTCCAGTTCCGGCTTGGAACAAGTTCCGTGCCGTTCCCGTTTCCTGAGTGGACCTCCCGGTCCAGTTTCCAGTCCAGTTCCCAGTCCAGTTTCCAGTCCAGTTCTGATCCGGTTTCCAGTCCAGTTCCAGTCCAGTTCCAGTCCAGTTCCGGTGTTTTAGACACCTCCGTTCAAGTCCAGTTCCGGCTTGGAACAGTTCCGTGTTTCTTCAAGTCCAGCTCCGGCTTGGAGCAGTCCTCAGTTGGACGCTATCCTGTGTTAACTAACTAACCTGTTTTGCTCCCGTGTACAGCTTTGGGACCACCCCAACGCTTAATAAAGTTCCACTTTCTGTAATCTGTCTCCTGGTCGTTGCACTTGGGTTCGTCCCGTATCAGGATCGTAACATAAACAATCCCTCTAAACACCTAATTAAGAATTGAGAAATTATCAGCTTGTTCAAATGCTGGAATTGCAATTGTGGTTGGAAGGAAAAACCTGCATGCACAGTTGTCCCCCAGGAACAAGGTTAGGAACCGCTGCGAGAAGGAACTTAGTAGTAAATAGTAAATAGTAAGCATGTTATTTGGTGCATTACGGTCAAAATGAAAGTTTCAGCTCAAATTGTGACTCTGCTATTTAGGGGTGTGCATAGTAGATTTTAAAAACATCAAGGGCCCTATCTTGGCGATCTTGGCGCTTGGTCTAAGCGCATGGCGTAAAGTCCATTTAGGGCGTGTCCAAGTCCACTTTTGCTATTTTAACGGCGTGTTTTTTGGGCGCTAAGCACGGCGCAGCGTGCAAGTGGGCTGAACCTAGTCTCTTCATTAATTATAGGTGTGTCATGGGCGTGACATGCAATAAACCAATCAAAATGTCATATCCCATTCCCTTTAAAAGCCTGCTTTTCCACCTCGGCGGATTGCTTATATGATGGCGAAACAGACATGCTCGTGCGTGTTTAGTGCGATTAAGGAATAGGCTATATGGATCACTAGTAGCCTATGATAAATATTATTCGGACAAACCATTATGAGTTCCCGGTAATTTCCGACAGTGCTGTTATTTTACTAAATGTATGCGGTTAAATTTTGTTAAAGGCACCTGCAACAGCTGAGAATAAGCTACCAATGGCTTCCGTCTCACCTTAGACAACGTCAAATTAGCCTGCTTGTTTAACGAATTTTGTTTGATTATGCAATGAAGCAATGAACTCATGTTCAAGCTTCATCCGAAGTTCATTACCTGCATTCTAATTTTGATTAATAAAATAAATAACGTTATTTTGCCTTAATGATGACAATAAATACAATAAAGCTGTCAGGTTGGCAACCCATAGGTTCACGCATATTTTCCCTTGTTTTATAATGTCCTGCTTATGGAAATGTGACCAACCTTTTTTTTACTGGTAGCGTAATGCTTTAAAACAATCCACTTTCCCAGGAAGACTGTTAAAAGTGCGATTTACAGCAGGGGAAACAGACCTGCTCATGTAAAGCGCACATGCAGATAATGGTATTAAAATTAATTGTGAATTAATTGTAACGTGCTGCAAATTTGTTTTCGTTTATAATTAGACGCTTAGTTCCCTTTAAAATCTTTTGTTCAGTTATGGAATAACAGGTGAAATCAGCGGGGTTTTAATAAGCTGAGGGTATGGAAACGTTGTCACTGTAATTTAAAAAATATGAAGGACGAAGAATAGCTAAGGTTACAATTCAGTTAACGTGGTGATATTTAGCTCCGTTTTTTAACCATAGGCTATCGAAAAAAACCTTATGCACAGCGAACCCGCTGTAGCCTGTAAACAACTGCGACATGACTTTAGATCAGGTTTGTGGTGGTTCTAGCGCAAGCACTTTCTGCTGGCTCAAGATAGCAATACGCCAGAAAGAATCCTGGCCACTCCTCATCTTAAGACCAACACGCCCAGTTCACTTGTAATGGGCGCAAGAATACATGGGGCCCTATCTTACACCCGGCGCAAAGCGGCGCTAACCCAAACGCAAGTGTCTTTGCTATCTTACACCTGGCGGTAGGTTCATTATAACGCCTAACGCTCACGCCGTTTAACTAGCATGTACTCTTGCGCCGTTTGGGCGTGTTGGTCTTAAGATGAGGAGTGGCCAGGATTCTTTTTGGCGTATTGCTATCTTGAGCCAGCAGAAAGCGCTTGCGCTAGAACCACCACTAACCTGGTCTAAAGTCATGTCGCAGTTGTATACATGTTATTTTAACGGCGCATATAAGTGCGTCTACAAAGGCGAGTGCACAATGCGCGTACCCTCCTGTCTGTTACACACAGGGGCGCGCACAAGCATGATTAAAATATCAAGATTACAATGTGAAATAGTATTATTGTGTAGCCTATATCAAAAAATACATAATAATAAAAGGGTCCATAGCCTACCTTTCCCTCAGCGAAGGGGAATGTCATGCACATTAAATTGCTTTCAGCCCACCAACATCTAGGCGATGTGCGATGGTACGGGACAATGGCTATCCATTAAAAAGCAGCTGATGACACCTATATCAAGCCTAATGCGCGAATTGTCATTTACACCTAATGCGTGAATTGTCATTCAATGGAAAACTCACGCACGGCAATAGACGGACATTTAAGTTCTGAAAATGCGCTTCAGATGTCATTACAATACAGCTCTGTTTATCTATGAATACAGCCTGTAAGTAAATAGAATGGTTTGTGACTGAAAAAAGTTCAAAACCTTGTCCAGTGAATATTGCATTTATTGTTTTTCAAATAGCCTAGGCTACAGCGGATTCGCTGTGCATAAGGTTTTTTTCGATAGCCTATGGTTAAAAAACGGAGATAAATGTGGTTAGTTTGTTAACTAAATTGTAACCTTAGCTATTCTTCCTCCTTCATATTTTTTAAATTACAGTGACCAGGTTTCCATACTCTCACCGTTTAAAACCCAGCTGATTTCACCCGTTATTCCATAACTGAACAAAACGATTTTAAAGAGAACTAAGCGTCTAATTAGAAACTAAAACAAATTTGCAGCACGTTACACAATTAATTCACAATTAATTTTAATGCCATTCTCTGCACGTGCGCTGCATGTTCTCTGTTTCCCCTGCTGTAAGTCGCACGTTTCACGGTCTTCCTGGGAAAGTGGATTGTTTTAAAGGATTGGTCACATTTCCATAAACAGAACATTATTAAACAAGGGGAAATATGCGTGAACATATGGGTTGCGAACCTGACAGCTTTATTGTAGGCTATTTAGTGTCATCATTAAGGCAAAATAACGGTATGTATGTTATTAATCAATAGTAGCCTACTATGCAGGTAGCCTAATGGACTTTGGATGAAGCTTGAACTTCGAGAACTCCATGAGAACAGCCTCTTGGAATTGATGTTTGACACTTTCATTGCATAATCAAACGAAATTCACTGAACAAGCAGGCTAATTTGGCGTTTTCTAAGGTGAGACTGAAGCCATTGATAGCTTATTCTAAGCTGTTGCAGGTCCTTTTAACGAAATTTAACCGCATATATTTTGTAAAATAACAGCCCTGTCTGGAATTACCGGGAACTCATAGGCTAATGGTTAGTCCGAATAATATTGATCATACTCCATTTAGCCTATTCCTTGATCACACTAAACACGCACGAGCATGTCTGTTTCACCATCAAGCAATCCGCCAAGGTGGAAAAGCAGGCTTTTAAAGGGAATGGGATATGACATTTTGATTGGTTTATTGCATGTCACGCCCAAGACACACCTATAATTAATGAAGCGACTAGGTTCAGCCCAGTTGCACCTTGCGCCGTGCTTAGCGCCAAAAAACACTGGACTAGGACAAGTGGACTTGGACACGCCCAAAATGGACTTTACGCCATGCGCTTAGACTAAGCGCCAAGATCGCCAAGATAGGGCCCCTGGTAGTTAAAGGACGTGAACGCAAGGCGTTATTATGAGAGAGAGGCTATACGGTGCGTAGCAGATGGCAGGTAGCAGGCTGTTTGTGGTAGGAGTGTTTGTTGGGGAGACACCAGTGTACAGAGAGACATCAGTGTACAGACACACCAGTGTACAGAAACCGGGGCTATCTATTCATGCACTGTAGCCTTTTATCTGTTTTTATCTTATTTCCTTTTATATTGTCTCGTAAATGTTCTATTGTCTTTTATATCTATTTTTCTTCTATTGCTTTTGTTCTGTATTTTGTTTTTTATTGTTGTGAAGCACTTTGGGCTGCATTTTATGTATGAAAGGTGCTATACAAATAAAGTTTATTATTATTATTATTATTATTATGAACCATGCGCCGGGTGTAAGATAGCAAAGACACTTGCGTTTGGGTTAGCGCCGCTTTGCGCCGGGTGTAAGATAGGGCCCCTAGAATGGATGCAGTATTATGCTTCTTGGGTTGCCCTCATAGCAAACATAAGGATCAGCTCTCTGCCTCTGTGCCTGGTCTGTACTCCGAACTTGCTGAATTATTTAGAAACGGTGGTAAATCTCTCAAGCTCTTTTCATTCATGGATATGGAATAATTCAATATCAGTCATGCAGCATTGTGCATAACTGTGTTTTCATGTCAATTTGACCCCAAAAGTTTATTAAATTGATACAAAACTATTTTAATAGAAAGGTTTTTACACTTTCTGTGTCACCTTTTGTGTGTCTCCAAATTGACTAGCATTTTATCCCTAAATAGTGTGATGAAACATCTAATTTTATAGACTGAGGTAAGTGAAGGTTGTGAAGTTTAAAACCTGTATGGGAAAGTGCCACCAGAATCACCCACAATAAATCCGAGATAAAAACTAAAAAAGATTGCATATTTTTCTTAAATTGAATTTTCTTACAGCTACCCCACAAATGATCCCACAAAACACCTTTTTAAGGTTGGTACAGGACTTTTCAAAATATAGCATTATGTTTATTGCATGTTTACTATTTAATCCCAACAAATTAGAAAAAGTTATACAGTTGTCAAGATGAAAAAAAAAGGTTTACTGGTTTTTAAGAGACGTCAAATACTGTCTCGGGTCAAATTGACTCAATCATAATTTGAGGGTTAATCTGCCAGTTTTAGTGTATGTATCCTGCAGCTATTGTAAAACTGGCAGTTCATCAGAAACCTTTCTAAATATCTACAACATCCTTCATCACACAAGAAAACTGTTTGGGCTAATCAAAAACATGTACTAAAACTGAAATAATATTTCAGGCGAAACTATAACTACACTCGACCAACACATTGCGTTGTGATTTACAAACCCTGAGCCAGGTTGTCGCTTAGCACTATCAAGGGTTCAATTGCTCCTGTATATTGCAGTCTGTGCACAGGGCCACATGTGGCAATCCACAGAGTAAGAGAGACAGATGGGTGAGTAAGACAGATAAAAAAACCACACAATAAAGATATTATTGCTATTTTAATTTTCAGGGTCAATCCATTGAAGGTTGTGAAGCGTGTCCGTACAGAGCTTGGAGACAGGTTTGATCCTGTCACCCCCCCCCCACACCGCCAACACCACCACCACACCCCTAACTTGTGGTAACCTCTAAGATTAGCATTTAGTGATGGAAGAAATAACTCAGGGGTGACAGAAGGGTGGGCGGTGGCAGAAATTAATTGAGATTCAGGCGCCGCGCGCTGTCGCAGGGCCATTTCTTTTACCGCGAGGGACAGCAGCAGAGCACAGAGCGTGGCGTACACAAATAGACCCGTCAGGAGCCGGCCAGTCCCAATCCGCGGTGGCGACACAACCTCCGTACCGCGTGTAGAGTGACGCGGGAAGCACAATTCAGATGTTAGCTTGGCACAGGCGCGTGGAGAGGAGACACGTTTCCCACGTTTTTCCTTCCAGCGAGAGAAGAGGCTGCGAAAGAGGTGATTTCCTCACAGTCTCAAGCCTGATAAAAAAAAAGAGTGACACAAAGCTTGTTCCACCCGCAATGAGCTGCATTATGTAGACACAGGATGCTGTCGTTAGCCTTTATTGCTCACAAGCAGCAAGTCGGGGAGAGGCAGGTGAGAAAGAATTTTATAAATCTGCGCTCCCTGAAGCAGATCACCAAACAGCAGTAAATGCACCATAATGAAATAAACACTGGCCGCCATGGAGCCGAAAACAAGGCAGACGCTGCTGTGGAAATTGAAAATTACCCATGCAAGCCTAGCGGCGGTTGTACTGTCGGCCCAAATTAAATCGCTTACCATTAAAATTATAGATAGAATATAGCACAAGCCCACAGGTGGTGGATGGTGAACAGCCAGCAGGAGAGACTGGAATCTTTCCCGGCTGTAGGCTATTGTCCTTGGGGCTGTTATCCATGAGTTCACGGGGGGTGTTGTTCTGCCACAAAGCATCACATCAAAGGAGAGCAACATGTGTCCACTGTGATATTGTATCTTGACAGCAGCCTTCTCTCTGTATGACAGTCAGAGAAAATACCTCCTGCATCTGCAGAATCTGTCACAGGCCTGGCCTAATACTGTATTTGCTTTTATGTAAAACGTTTAGGGAAATAAAATGTTATTTTTACAGTTTTGGGCATGAATGAGGAGAAAACATCTCCATTAAAACAGGCTGTTATTGTGTAAAACACGTCATAACGGTTAGTCCGAATAATATTGATCCTAATATTGATCCATATATTCCTTGCTCGCACACTTTAACCTTGCGCATGAGCAGGTCTGTTTTGCCAACTGTAAATCGCACTTTTTGCAGTCTTATTAAATTAGCCAAATTAGCAATCCACCAAAGGTACAAACGCAGGTGCTTTTAAAGGGTATGGGAGCTGACACTCCTGATTGGTTTATTGCATGTTATGCCCCAAGACACACCTATAATTAATTAAGAGGCTAAGTTTAGCCCATTTGAACCTTGCTCCTTACTTTGCGCTCAAATTATGCACCCTCTAACTAGCAAAAGTGGAGTTGGACACGCCCCCAAATTCAACTTGTGCCATGCGTTAGAACATGCGCTAAGATCATCAAGACAGAGCCCAAAGACTTCATATATACATTTAATATGCACAATACAATTTGATTATAACATTGTCTTATTGCAGCAATGGTTGATTCATATGCACTGCATATGTAAATTTAATATGTGTCATACAAGATATTAATAACATTTCTATTAATTATATGTATGCTGTTCATTTTGACATATATTGAAATGTTACCTAAATTTGGATTTCATGTTGTTGTTTTGTTAAATGTCGGGTTTTATAATCTCTTACTCATGTCGTTCTGTTGGGGAGGGGAGACTGAGCTATCCTCTGACCGCTTGAAAAGCTGTTCCTTCACAAAGGACAAGCTCCGATTCTTGAGGCTAGAACGTTCTAGCAGATAATAAGTAATAATGTTTAACCACAGGGCACTGGAGATGTCAGGCTTCCATTTGACGTCATTAAAATTGACGGGAAGCTGGCATTCTGATACAAGACTGTGCCCTTGTCTCTTGTTCTGTAACAAGGTCCCTGTCTCTGTGAGCCTTGAAGAATCCTAATTGAATGAAGGAAGCTGGGAAAAGCTTTCATTACAGGTTTATATTTATTAATTTATTTCTGTCATGGGTACATGATATGATTTTTTCCCCTTTTGTGGCTGAAACAAAATGAACTAAGCTACGAGTTGTAGCTACACGCACGCTCATTAAGGGGCCTGTTGTGTTTCCCAACATCTGCCCACTTAATGGTAAGATTTGTCGTAAGTATAGTTTGAGTCATCACGTGTCTATGACGTACACACGTGGACCCAGTAAGGAGCCGATTGTGTAATGAATTGGCCCACTGGTCATTCCTGATTAGACGCATTTAGATCAGGGCTATTCAAAACCCCAGTGCTGCATGAACACCCCAATCCGTTCAGCCGCTGGATCCTTATTATTCAGGTACAATCCCACAAGCGCTTCTGTTTGTTCATAGAAATCTAAAACTTCATTGAGCACACCATGTTCAGGGGTCTAGCGCCTTGTTGATAGAGGTAAAGAGGGTTGATAGAGGTAAAGAGGGTTGATAGAGGGTTTTTTACATACCCCGGGGCGTCAGGTTCCCACTGAAAAGTAGGGACCATCTAGCTCTATGAGGGAACATATGCCCATGCACATTTTTAACAAATGCATCCACTTTTGTTTCACCACCACAACTGATATGATTTTGTGGATGCACAAACCTTCTGGATGTCTGGCTCCGAACGCAGTGGCGGGATTACTTTTAATTCACAGTTGGCTACATGACTGCTCATGCACAACACAGCGATAAATTTCAGCTAACTCAGCCGTGGCTGCCGGATTGACAGAGGACTTTGTTTGTTTGCTTTTTGGTAGAAGCTACAGACAAGGGTATTTGTTTTATGGCTTTGAGAACTCATTACATGGGATCAAAGGTTATAGTTTGCCTGTGTTAATGGACCGGTTGTATTTGCTGTGTTGTTCACAAAAAAAGCACAGAAATGATCCAGTACTAATGTACTAGTGCGAGTGGTTTTCTGGCCCGTCAGTCCCAGCCACAAAATACCTCTCCCTTTCTGAGATGTCTCCAGGTGATTGGAGCCTTTGTTGTTAGCTCGATGTAACGGCCGGCTCTAAGCCCAAACGTGATTCAGAGAAAACGGCGATTGAAAGTGCAACAAAGGAATTTATTTAAATGAAAAAAAACTAAATATACAAAACGAGTGAAAGTCAGTAAATGTCATTTGCATTACATTACAATCATTTGGCAGAAGCTTTAATTCAAAGCGACGTACAATAAGTGCATACTGAAGGTCATTCAAGTGACTACAAAAAGCAGATCCGACAAAGCACAACTTTCTCATAACAATGGAGCTATCCCTAGTAATGAACATTGAATACAGTACACACAGTCAGCTATACATTCTGAACTATAAAATAGCAATAGCAAGTTAAATAGGAAATGTCAATACAAGTGTGTGTTGCTTGAGTGCATAGATATGTTGTAGGGTGATTTAAAGCAAAAAAATAAATAAATAAAATACAACCAAACAAAACATCCATGCAGAGAAAAAGAAAGAGAGAGAGGATGAGAGAGGGAAAGAGAGAGGGAGACTGCTTCGGCCACCCAGGCTATATAACCTGCTGACCAACTACAGGAAATCTCCGCAATCTAGCTAGGCCACGCGTCCACCATCAGCACTGATTTAAAAAAAACAGACAGAACACACCAGGTAAGTGCACATGGGGCATTGAGCCTTGGAGGACAGTAGTAGGTCTAAGGAGTGTTGATGGAGCTCTGCCAGAGCCTGGGGCTGTTTGGGGGTGCTGTCATTGGTGTGGGGGTGGCCGGCCCCCAGGCAGTGCAGCCAGGGTTCCTGAAAATGTGATTCATCCCATTATTTCATTGTTATACCATCATTTCATTAACTGCAGTGAATATTGATGGCAACATTTTGGGAGAAATTCAGCTGCTACGTTTTGCAAGAAGGTTAAGTGAATGATTCAATTACCATTGTCTAAAAGGCCTCTAGCTGTGCGTAATTCGAACTGTAATTTGCATTTATTCTATTATTTTATTTGGAAATAAATAGCAGGGGAACTTGTAGACTGGGCCAGCCAAGCAAGTCTGTCATTTAAAGGACGTTGCTATTGTGTTTGCTTGCTACATACAACTAAACAACATACTTTCAAAAACTATTAAATTCATCATAAGATCCATGTGGATAGAAGCCTGTGTATCAAGTGATATTGCCTGAAGGTAAACATCTGCTCTTGAGATTATATTCACACTCTTTCTGTTTTAGGATACTGAAGTTATACTGGCGCATACTCACTTCCTGAACTCAGGATACTGAAGTTGCCACGAATGTGTGAATTTTCATGTTGCATCATTAATGAGCACAACCACGACCACCGTTCGATTTGAATGCGCGAGTTTTATGCTCGAGGCAGTTATGATAAAAGACCTTTGGTGTTAAGATCTCCCACTCCTATAGTAGTTAGATCAGGGATCTCAAACTCCAGTCCTGGAGGGCCGCTGTGTCTGCTGGTTTTTGTGATTTCCTTTCAATCAGCAGCCAATTTAGGCCTTGGAAACAAGGTGTGCAGACTCTTTAGCCAATCAATGACTTAAATTAAACACTTAAGTGCAGGAACACATCGAAAACCAGCAGACACAGCGGCCCTCCAGGATTTGAGTTTGAGATGAAACTGCCAAAAATTTGGGAAATTCTCACGGTGGAATGCCGATACCCTCCCTCCTGCCACAGGATATCACAGGATGTTGGACTCTAACCTTAGCTTGACTTTGGATTTTGGTTGGAAATTAAAATTGGATCAACGTAAAAAACCTGACGTAGTTTCATTGACACAATCATGTTTTGCGGTAAAATGCTGTGTAGAGCCTGGTGAGATTTTTTTGATGCCGACATGTGGATCGGTTAATATGGTAGGCACAGCAGAGAAATTATTTGAAGATCAATGAGCCTGAAATATAAGAACATCACCAGGGAATTTCTGCTCATGGAGTTTATTTTCAGGGCTATTGATCTTGCTCAAATTATCACAAAAGGCCCAGAATCCTTTGTGCATGTAGTTAAGGGCTAGCACTGCCAGCGAAGAGACCAGAAATAGAATGGAAAATAGTCTTTCTCAGCATTTGTACATACCATGACCCACAGAGTTGACATTCACAAACACCACTGTATTGGAAAAAGACATGAAGGTGATCTCTGTTGCCTTTCTGAATTGTAGGAACATGTGCAAGTCTGCCTGTCTGTCTGACCAAGACCTACTGAATCCTTCAACAGCAGTACATTGAGCATTCACTGCCCGTACTATTACAGGTGTATTGGTGTTGCATTGTGTGCGCTGGTTTGCTGTGAAACTTCTCTCTGTTTCTGTTCCCCTTTCCTGTCTTTTTGTCATTAATCTTTTGCAGTTGTTTAAAAAATAATAGTATTATCGATAATACAATGAATAGATAGATAAATAATATGCATGAATAGATAAAGGACAACTGAGGAAAATATGTATGTGGGTCATATCTTGACCATGGCCACGTGACTCAATAGCTTTAAGGTAATAAAAAACTGCTTTTAATGAGGCGTATAGCCCAGCCCTGGCAACTGAGGCATTTCATTTGGTTTGGGTCAATGGGATCAGTAGAATAGGCCCTGACTGGATAGGACAGAGCTGTTTGACCATTCCAGGAGCATTTCCTGTCTTCCATCCTCTTATTGACATAAAGTTTTTAAAAAAAAAAGTAAAAAAGTATTGAAGTAAAAAAAATCTTCATGTCCAAAAATAACAGTCAGTTATTAACATACAGTATACGTATATACTATATATATATATATATACAAAAAGAAAGTCAGAAAATACCCTCAAATGTGTGAAAATACTTTCATTGTGAATGTAAAGTGGCCCTTCACCAAGCAGGTCTGAAGAAGGCTTTAGCGAAGATGCTGGAAAGAGTCCTTCTGTGCAAAAAGGACACTTTCCTCCTGGATTCCTCCTACTCATACATTTTTTATTGATATACAGGCTGCACATATCTTCCTCTCTGGAGAAGAGAAGGGGAGCTAGTCTGTATGAAAATACACTGGGAGAGCATGGCTGTCAGTAGAACAGAAGAGCTACACAATTGCACACACAAACGTATGTACATGCTCTTGTGCAGGCGCACACGCACTCACACACACAAATACACATATATTAAAACATACAGCCACACATACGTACATCCACACACACGCTGACACACGTACAAGGTTTAATCTGTCCATGAATGTCTGTGAGTCCTTATCATATATCAAGTATACTGTACATTATAAGGGATGTGGATATTAATAATTAATTAACTCGCTTTAATTAGCTTGCTACTGTTCTCGGTTGTTGAAAAGGGGGATTGAATTATACTAGCAGTCTTGTATTTAGAGGACTATAAATCCAGACAAGTATTTTACAGACCCTTTTTATTAAATATCTTGTGTACTCTTTCAAATCCTCACAAGGGGAAGAACGGCAGCGATTCATTCAGACTGCCCCATGTATCATAACTGTCAGAGAAATCGTTACAAATCCAGCTGTACCCATGTGTTTTTATTGGTATATCTTTTGAAAAAGGTGACACTGCTGCAGTCTAAACGGTACACTTACGTAGATATATACTGCATATATTTATTTAATTATAAATATATATGTAAATATATAAATAAACAATATATGATAATTCTGCAGTTTTGGGGGTAATTCAGCAAAAAACAACAAAATAAAATAAAAGGTAATCCAGCAGACATTTTGTAAAAGTTAAGTGATTGACTGCTGGCTCACACAGCTGAGCCAGCAGTCATGCCACCCTTTATTTTTCAGCTTTGCTGGAACTATTCGTACTAAATACCAAACCAATGCTAAGTTACAGGGACAACACTAGGCTTTTTTAATGGGCCAGTGCTGCATATGTAGTTATCTTTATAAAATATTTGGAGGGGCTGATAGAGTACACTCTATAGACTCTATAGAGTATAGAGTAAAAGACAAGCCATCTAGGTGATTTAATGATCAGTTTGTCTTCGCAGTGTCTGCACAGCATTGATCCAAGAAATATAAGTCTGGTGCTGTGGAATAATTAGACACTAAACCATTGGGTCATTGTGGATATTCAAGATGCCACAGTTCTTATTGCAAACAGCAAGGATGTTCCCCTTGGTGCCCTGCCAAATTCGCAATTCGGCTCTCACAATCTGGCCCCCAGTTACGTCCCCCAGTTTAATCGGGCAAACTTTTGCTTCTCCACATAAGCAGATGTAGAGACAGAGCTTTGGCTCAAAATGCCATGCCATTCGTCAAGCAGTGGGGGAACTATCCAAGTGAATGCCACATCATAAGCCGGATAATGTGGTGGGATATAGGGGATGCGTCAATCGCCGGAGGAAATGAAGTGTCCATATATGGAAATGCGCTGTCTTTTGTGTTGAGCGCCAAGCACACAAAGACGGTGGTAGATTTGTCTCAATTAATTTCAAGCAAAGACATAAGAATTGAGAGCAAAATTATTAGCATTGCAAAAAAAAGTATTTTGGAAGCAAAAAAAAAGTCTAAACATTTTGAGTGCAGCAGTGGCTAATAATTATTTTTGGTCCCTCTCGCCAGAGTGGCTTATGGATTCTAAAAATCAACAGCCAATTTCAACACTTTACCAGCCACATTACCTTTTACAATATAACGCAAGCTGGTTGGTTACCTGCCAAAGTGGCTGCTAGAATAGAAGGTCTTACCAGCCACAATCAAAATTTTACCAGAATTTGGCTGGCGGCGGGTGTTAATTTCACACCCTGGTGGCGTAACAGCACCTGGGAGTTGTGAGTTTTATTCCCGATCTTCACAGTACCACTATAAAAATAAAAAAACTAATAAAAATGAGGCAGGAATGAGTCTTAATTAATTTTGTGCAAGCGTCATTGGGTACTATTGCTATAGTGAATCATGTCTGACAATTTAATGTTCGTTCAATCTCTTGTTATATTCAAGTCCCCTTTCAATCTCTCGTTATATTACAATCTCTACAAATCAGGCCATAATAGTATAACTTGTAAACACTACTTTGAATGGCATTTACAAACATTCAGCTGGATGAATAGCTTACAGCCCGTACCACTTAAACATATTTTCAGCTACCTTGGACACAGGGAATTGCAAGGCAAACAAATGCGATGGAACCAGAGGTTGTTGTTTTAGTCTTTTCTTTTAGCCTGTTTTAGGCTTTTGTCACAGAGAGCCAAGACCAAGCTGTCTCTATATAGCTGACTGTACACAGTTACAACGTCCTGACCTTAGTACAGCATCAGGGTTCTCATTGCCCCTCCTGGAGAGCCACAAGGCCTGTCGGCTTTCCTTATTACCCCGTGCTTCGTTGGCCAATTAAAGTGGTTCATTACACAGTTATCCGAGCTCCTCTGCTTCCACGGGTCTAAATTGATTGCTGATTTTCAGGTGAAACAAAAACCAGCAGACCCTGCAGCCACCCCTGGTATAAGAACACATGATTACTATTGGTTGCCAAGCTGCAGGTTGTCTGGTGTTTAACCCCTAGCCCACCTAATTAATATAATTTAACAAATGACACTGAGGGTTTACAGGCTGTAGTTACAAATAATAGGAGGCTAGCCTGGGTCTGAATTTGTGGATGCAACATGCGCCCTTATTAATGCAAGCAGAGTTGATTGACCCGTGAAGAAGATGCCGAAGACCTGGAAAAAAACTCTAACGGAGGTCCATAGGGTTTAATTGCTTAGAATAAAGGCGTTGTCGCATGGATTCTCACACACTGTTGCCTACATGTTGTTTGACATATTCTCCGATTCTCTGAGCTGGGTGTTTGCTGAAGCGGCTCATCTCAGGGAAGGAAACAACAGCGGTCCACCCCACCTGGGATTTACACCGCTAACTCGCTGATTACAACCCAAAATCCTGAACCGAAAATGTACACTGTGGCCTTGTGTGTGTGTGTTCTTGTATAGCACCAGAAACTCCTGTCATTAAGAGGTAAAAACCTTTGGGATAGGGTTTTCATCGATCGCCCAAAGAACTTCATCCAGGCAGTCTATAGGATCTGTTTTTTTTTTTACCCCAGTGCTTAGTGAGCGATACCCAGCAGGACACTGTGTCCACATTGTGACTACATATTCTTCACCTGCCTCGGCTGGGATGGCTTGTTTGGGGCTGCCTCTTCTGCTTCTCCACCCCAGCAAAATTAAACTGCGCTCAGGGAGCCATCAACCAGATGATCGACCGCCCCACACAAGCGCAAGCTCCAACCTGCATCGCTTCAGTAAATATGCCTCTGTGCAAAAGGAGCAAATCTCAGAGGGAAGTGGAGTCCAGAGGCAAAATTGGATCGGACATGGATCGACGCTATAATAAATGTTCTAAACGGCAGGTTCTGAGACGTGGTAACAGGTCTGCGTGAGGCGACCTTGGTATTGATATGGTCAAAACTCTCTGAAAGGTGAAATGCAGTCAGGTGCAGGAGTGAACTCTAAGCCTAAATAGATGAAAAACAGTATACGAGACTTTGCATGCCACACTTGCAGGTGAACCCTGTTCCGTGCTTCATACAAGCAATACAGAAATCCATCCATCCATCCATCCATCCATTTTGTAAACTGCTTACACCTGGTCAGGGTCACGGGGGGGGGGGGGGGGGGGGTCACCCATGTGTGGAACCAAAATCAAGCCATGAAAATGGAGGACGTCCCTTTATTTATTACAAACAAAAAAAGAAAGTGCCATATCGCTTCCTCTAATGTGATGTCACCATGACAAAAAAAATAAGATCAATGGAAGCAAAAGGGATGACAAACTCCGGTCGAGAACCAAACAACGTGTAGGCCTACTGGCCAAACAAATAAATTTACCTGCTCATCTTGTGCAGCCACCTGTCTCTGAATCATGTTTGTCAGAATACTGAGAGAGCTAGCGCTGGGACAGATGGGAACATTATATTGGAAATTCAAGATGTGCCAATTAAATCATGCCCTCATCAAGAAAAGCACTCTCTTGCCATTTAATGCTGGGCTAGTAAACAGCACAGCTTCACTGGGCCTGGTAGTCTGGTAGATTAAACTGTTAACCAAATCATATTTGTGCAACTGTATATGCTTTAACCTTGCACACCCTGCAAAGCACATAATGTGAAAAAAAACGCCTCCAGGGTCACTTCATATTGGTGTCTTTCAGCAGTAATTATATCCTACACAGGTTCTCTTTCAGGTTGCCATGGAGACTGACTGTCAAACAACAATATGTTTTGTTTTAGACAAACACAGTAGCCTCTGGAAGTTATTGTCATACTTCATTTTGATAATTTGTCCGTCCGTGTTGTTCATATGGGTTTGCACTGAAAGCCAAGTTAGACAAACTGGAGTTTAATGTCCAGAAGGCTCCTGAGTTTATCTGAAATCCATTTCGCCTCTTGCCGAAATGACAAGTGACGAAGACCATGAGGCAGGGCACAAAACAGAAGGCCTGTGGTTTGTCCGGAAATGAGACCTGTTACTTTGGACTCTGAAGTCTATGGTAAAGGTCATCCTGCATCTTTCCCCATTGTTTGGATTGAATTACTTAGTGTAATTTTATTTTTCTTGCTTTATTGACGGCTGCTTGTAGAAAATCAATGATGCCTCAAGAATGATAAGGGCTGTTCCTATAAAAAGCAAAAACTCAAAAGGCAGCTTAGTGCTGGTTGCTAAATATTGTCGGATATATAGCTTTTAGATTACGGCATTGGAGAGGGAGGGTATTATTTGACATGGTAAACATGCTCATAATCCATGCAATAGTACTTTGTTATCAAATGGCCTGCTCTCGTTGGCCTGACCTAGGATCTGCCTTTCTCCCTGTCCACTACACAGGCGCAAGAGGTGATTAAAAGTCACGCTGAGGCGCTGGCTTATCTATGGATACAAATCTTAAAGCTGTCACAGTGTGTTGTGTCCTGCAGAAGACAAACACCAAAACACAAAGCTATTCATGGGGTCAGGGCACAGCATGGCCAACGAATACTGCGTGGCCACACAATTTCCTTTTTGATTTTAAGGGCTCTATTTTCAAACCAGCGCAAGGGGACGGTATAGTCAAACGCAAGCTTGTTGACAGCATCAACGTCTTAAAACTGGCGCTATGGCGTTTCTCAGCAATACCGCTAGGATCAACAAATTCTCAACATAACATCCTTTCGCTTGCGCTGCAGTGGGATGGGTGGCGCTGTCTGGGGCGTGTTCTAAAATACTTTCGGCTCAGTGACAATTTGAACCAACGAAAACCCATTGCGTTATGATCAGCTGGAACCACCTCTTAGCGGGAACGCAATAGACTCTGGCAATTTGACAACTTGTTAGTCATGTAGTTCTATGTAGTGTCTATAGGTGATGCCAACATTACACTTCCATTTAATGAACAAATAGCCTATAATTATTATTAATTAATTAATTTTAATTTAAACTACTAAAATAAAACAGGACAGCTTACAAGAAACTTGCGATCATGTAGGCCAATAGCCTATAATATATAAATTACACATTGACACAGTTGAATCATAAGCCTACCATTTGAATCATAATTATGCCTACATCACCTCATGTAGGCTAATTAATGCATTCGCCACCTCCTCCCGTGCCTTCCGAACTTCTGGGAGACGAGGTGGCATGGATTGTGATCCATAAATTACTAGTCCTAGCCTGTACTTCTGTTACAAGTATGTCTGATTCCTGTGCGGAAAATCGCTCTTGTCGTTGACGGTCCAGTGCGTTTGGGTTGCTCATTATGAAATTGCATGGAGCGATTGCGTTCCAACTGGCTTTTTTTTAAAGCATGAGAACAACTATTTGATTGGCTACCATAGAGACACACCTTGGACATTTAAACCCAGCCTTTTAGCAATACCGCCATCAGATGCGCCAAGATTGCCGTCATGAAATTACCAAATTTCTCGCCGACACGCCCTCAGAGCGATACCGCCAAGCGATTACTCTTGCGTTCACCATTGCGTTTGGTTTATTAAAATAGAGCCCTAAGTCTGAATGCCAATCGGTGACATTCAATTGAAATAACCGATTGAAAGTCTTAACATATATTTAGGTTGTGTTTGTTCAGGCAAGCCAGGTTGGAGTTTACATTTTTAAAGGCAGCTCCAGTTCCAAGTGGAGGGCAGCGTGTTACGACCGATCTGGTTACAGTAATATTTTGCCTGAAAGGTGAATATTCTACTGACTGCACGTTATACAATTATGGCCCACAAACATTACTTCTGTTGTTAAAAGCCAGAGTAAATGTCCATTTTTAAGTATATTCAATAGCTGAGCAGAATTACCTCCTCATTTCCGGTCTTGTTAAAAAGAGGCTAAAACCGAAACAGGCAAAGAAGGGTCCCCCGGGTCCCCCAAATCCCCGCCCAGGCCGTGCAGAGGCCTTTTAAGGGGCAGGTCCTCAAAGTGAGAAAAGGGCACACCAACCTAGAAAGTCTATTTTACGACACCCAGTTATTGTAATTTCTGAAAAACAGCACTTATGCTCATTTCTAGTGACTTTTCAGAACGGTTTTTATTTATATACAGTTAAGAAATTATGAATAAATGCACTCCAAACAAGCTAACACCACTGCAAAATAAACCGATCATTTATATAATATATCTAATTTGTGCTCTTGCAAAACGTCCCTCCCTCCCTTTCCATTCTTATGTAGCTGGCTCGCATGCGGTATTATTAGATGTTATTCTGTTTCTATTTAAAGACTTCAGCAACAAACAAAAAAAATACATCATATATTTTTGCGTGTATATTGAGATGTACAAATTTTGCTATTGTCAGCATTACTCCTACCTGCTGTGACTCAGAGGGCTCAGTTGAGCTGCTGCAGCCTGCCTTACTCCTCTCCCCCATCATCTTGAATCTCATGTTAATAGTATGAGGTCAAAGACAAGCCTTATTAACTTTATTTCATCAGGAGGAAAATATCTCATCGTTATCATGTCACAATGATCTACGTAATGAAAATGTCTCCCTAAACCGTGTTAAATGCAAGGTTTTAGTGGACTGGCTGCTATAAAGTAAAGATTTAATGGGCTCTATTTTCAAACCAGCGCAAGGGGACGGTATAGTCAAACGCAAGCTTGTTGACAGCATCAACGTCTTAAAACTGGCGCTATGGCGTTTCTCAGCAATACCGCTAGGATCAACAAATTCTCAACATAACATCCTTTCGCTTGCGCTGCAGTGGGATGGGTGGCGCTGTCTGGGGCGTGTTCTAAAATACTTTCGGCTCAGTGACAATTTGAACCAACGAAAACCCATTGCGTTATGATCAGCTGGAACCACCTCTTAGCGGAAACGCAATAGACTCTGGCAATTTGGTAACTTATTAGTCATGTAGTTCTATGTAGTGTCTATAGGTGATGCCAACATTACACTTCCATTTAATGAACAAATAGCCTATAATTATTATTAATTAATTTTAATTTAAACTACTAGAATAAAACAGGACAGCTTACAAGAAACTTGCGATCATGTAGGCCAATAGCCTATAATATATAAATTACACATTGACACAGTTGAATCATAAGCCTACCATTTGAATCATAATTATGCCTACATCACCTAATGTAGGCTAATTAATGCATTCGCCACCTCCTCCCGTGCCTTCCGAACTTCTGGGATACGAGGTGGTGTGGATTGTGATCCATAAATTACTACAGTCCTAGCCTGTACTTCTGTTGCAAGTATGTCTGATTCCTGTGCGGAAAATCGCTCTTGTCGTTGACGGTCCAGTGCGTTTGGGTTGCTCATTATGAAATTGCATGGAGCGATTGCGTTCCAACTGGCTTTTTTTTAAAGCATGAGAACAACAATTTGATTGGCTACCATAGAGACACACCTTGGACATTTAAACCCAGCCTTTTAGCAATACCGCCATAAGGTGCGCCAAGATTGCCGTCATGAAATTACCAAATTTCTCGCCGACACGCCCTCAGAGCGATACCGCCAAGCGATTACTCTTGCGTTCACCATTGCGTTTGGTTTATTAAAATAGAGCCCAATGAGTCTTACAGCTCATCTGGCATTTTTATATTTCATCCCTGAGATTTTGCATATTGTGCTATCTGGTGGTTTTTGGACTTTGGTCTTTGCATTCTGGGCCCAGTAGTTCAAAACTTAATCCCTATCCGATTGCATCAGATTTAGAAATCACATATTTTGTGATCCAGGATCAGACAACAATTTTTTCCCGGTATTTAAGCAATTCAAGATAGGATCACCCCGATCCAGACTTTTCAAGATTTCCAGATCCAGAATATCAGTGCTTTAATCCTACCCATCTCCACTTATTGGATATGAAGAACAACATAAGGAAGACAGACAGTATAGCAATTTAGAGTCATTAATTAAGGATATAATGATTCATTATATTTTCCAAGCGCATAACACTTGCTAAAATCATAATGGAATTATAACCAAAAATAAGGAATCTAATAGGCTAACAACAACAATAAGTTCACGGATCCTCTTCATTAAAAGGCAGCTGCAGAGCAGCAGCATCAGCAAGGCGTGCTTTGAGGAAGGTCTGGTTTCAGTTCCACGGCCAACACTCCCTCACAGATTCACTACAACAGTGCCCATGGAAGAACAAGCTGTGGCATTGAGCATCTAAATGGGGCTTTGCGTGCCTAAACTATCTGCGAGCGGAACCACAACGAGCATGCAGCGTAATACTGGCTTGTACTGTGCTACACAATATCAGTACCTGCTGCAGTGTCCCTGTCCCCCTATGTGACATCTATGATGATCCTCCAGAGCACCTTGCTCCCGCTGATCATCCAGGCCCACCTGTGGATTCTCCTCTAAATGAGAGACTGAGTGGTCGTGCAATGCGAGATACTACTGTATTGTTACTTTTGAAGATTGATCACAGATGATGGACTTCTGCCTATTTTGTTGAAGATATTTTTTGATTAATCAAAATTGCATTTCTGATTGACGTTTTTGTTGAGATAATGTTATGATCACAAACTCATTATTTGGTTGAATACACTGTTCTGAGAAGTAGGCAAGAGGCCACTGCAAATATGACAAAAAAAATTTATCGGAATTTATCAACCATAAAGGCTACAATTTCAATATACAAAATCTACCATCTTATTTATATTGAACCATATTTTTAAATCAATTGTATAGTACATTTTGCTCTGGTAATCCACTCTAAATCCACCCCTCCAGTTGGATCTGTAATGTTCCGCTCCCTTCCTGTTCGTTTTCTGTATATTCCTGTTTTCCCTCCGTGTCATGTTGGATCCTTTTGTCCGTGTTTTCCCCGCTGCTGTGGTCTGGGCGTTTCCTTCTCTGTCTTGTTCGTCTGGTTGTCTTACTTCCGCCTTTTCACTCCGTCCCCCCTCGTTGCATGCATTTCCTCACCTGGTGTTTCTTAATCACTCCCGTTTATTTTCCACACCTGTTCCTTGTTTAGTTCTGTCATTAACCTCACTATTTATTCCTTCGGCTGGCTGCCAGTCGGCGCCAGTTCGTTAACTATCGTCACGCGGTGTTAATGCTCGTTGTTTGCCTGGTCGCGTTCAAAGAACTACTCGCTTGGTTGTGGGATATTATCCCCTTGCAGCTAGAGTTCCGCTCCTAACTACAGTCTGGTAGTTATCCTCCAAGTCATTTCTTGTTGTACATGCAGCTAACCTGTTTCCCCTCTCCTCCATCTAACCCAGCTCCCATTCTCCCGTGGCAGTGTTCGTTTCCCCCCGTTTTCGTTGTGTGTGTTGCGGTACCTCCACCTCCAGCTCGTGTAGGCTCCGGGTTGGCGTGTTACCTGGCTACCCTCCAGTTGTTCCTGTCCGGCCGAAGAAGCCAACTAGTTCTTCGGTTCCGGTTCCGGGAGCTCTGGAGACCAGTCAGCTCCTTCCGGACCTACCGCAGCTACGCCACACTACCCAGCCCTGCCGTGCTTTACCAACCACCTACCTCTCAAGCCCTGCACCTCCGTGAGAACCTCCTGGTCATTTCCGTGCCTTCCCTTGCACTAACCCCACCTGCTTTGTTTTGTTCTGTACCGGTGCAGTCATTCCGGTCCAGTTCCTGTCCTGCCGTAGTGAGCCGCTCCCCAGCTAGTCCAGTCCAGTCCAGGTGTGAGCCGTGCACCTACCTGTCCAGTCCAGTTCCGGTTTGGAACAATCCGTTCCAGACCCTGCTTCCCGTGTGGACCTCCCGGTCCAGTTCCAGTCCAGTCCAGTTCCGGTTTGGAACAAATCCGTTCCAGACCCTGATTCCAGTGTGACCTCCCGGTCCAGTTCCAGTCCTGTCCAGTTCCGGTTTGGAACAAATCCGTTCCAGACCCTGATTCCAGTGTGGACCTCCCGGTCCAGTTCCAGTCCAGTCCAGTTCCGGTTTGGAACATTCCGTTCCAGATCCTGATTCCCAAAGTGGACCTCCCGGTCCAGTTCCAGTCCAGTCCAGTTCCGGCTTGGAACGAACGTTCCAGACCTGCCAGCCCAGCTCCGGCTTGGAGCAGCCCGTCCCGGGCTTCCTTGCTGTTCCAGCGTAATATTGTGTATTGCCTTTTCTGTACAGTGTTGGGACTACCCCAACACTTAATTTAATAAACCCCCCTTTTTGTGAATCTGTCTCCTGGTCGTTGCACTTGGGTTCGTCTCGTTCCGGGTTCGTAACAGAACGAACTGGCCAAAAATCATGGACCCAGCCGACCTGGAGCAAATTCGTCACGCCTTCTCCTGCCAAACTGCGGTCAGCGACCAACAGGGCCGACGTTTGGATGACGTGTTGGAGGTGCTGAGGGGCATCACGGAGCAAGTGGCGCAGCTAGCTCTTCACCAGCCGCTTCCGCGTATTCCCATGGGCCCTACACCGCCCGCGCCGGATCCGCCGGTGGATCCTTCTGTTCCCACTTCTCTCCGAGAGCCCCGCGTTCAACATCCAGAGTTATACCGCGGGGGATTGGGAAAGTGTCGCGAATTCCTGATGAAATGCGACATAGTATTCCGGATGCAGCCCTCCTCCTTCGCCTCCGACCCATGTAAGATCGCCTTCATAATGAGCAGTTTGGGAGGAGGTGCCCTGGAGTGGGCTACATCCATTTGGGACAGCCAAGTCGCGCTCTGCAACAACTTCGCCGCCTTCACCGCTGAGATGCGGCGTGTATTCGATCACCCTACCTGTGGGCGAGACGCAACTCAACGCCTACTTCAGGTCCGTCAAGGAAGCCGTAGCGTTGCTGAAATGGCAATCCAATTCCGTACCCTCGCAGCGGAGTCCGGATGGAATGACACCGCCCTTCAGGGGGCTTTCCGCCAGGCGCTGAGTGAAGAGTTAAAGGACCAACTTGCCACCCGCGAAGAATCCACGTCACTCAATTGCCTTATTAGCCTGGCCATCGCTATTGACAACCGTCTCCGTATCCGGGCCCGTGAGCGAGGGGGGAACTCCGGTCATCAGCATCAGCAACACATACGCTCACACCCTTCTGCCTCTGGATCCAGAGCGGCGTCTGGGGTCTCTGAGGAAGAGCCCATGCAACTGGGCAGAGTTGCGGTCAACGCCGAGGAGCGCCAACGTCGCCTGCGATCTAGATCCTGTTTTTACTGTGGCAAACCAGGCCACCAGATCGCCTCATGCCCCATTCGCCCAAAAGAGTAGGCTCGCCAGTTAAACTGGGCGTACTGACGAGCCCAATCATACCTTGCCATGCAGCTCAGAATCGCCTTGTCTTCAAGGCCACTCTCCTTTGGAGGGACAAGTCCGAAGTCTCGTCGGCCCTTATCGACTCTGGTGCCGACGCTAACTTCATGGACATCACCTTCGCCAGGAGGGCCGGCATCCCCACGGAACTGCTACCCTCTCCCATTACTGCTTTTGCCTTAGACGGTAGGAGTCTGGGGTATAGTCACCCACTCCACCGTTCCAGTACAGCTCGTTTTATCCGGCAATCATCGGGAGAGTATTCAACTTCTGCTCATCAACTCTAAACAATCCTCCATAGTTTTGGGTCAGACCTGGCTCCGCCTTCACAACCCTCACATCGACTGGCAAGCCGGTCGTATCCTGGCGTGGAGTGGTCACTGTCTGGCTAGCTGTCTTCGTTCCGCTCTCCCCCCTCCGGGATCCAAGAATTCCAGCACCAACCTACCCGAACCCGATCTGTCCAACGTTCCCAAGCAATATCACGACCTCTGCCTTACCTTTTCAAAATCACGCGCTCTGTCCCTACCTCCTCACCGACCCTACGATTGTTGCATTGACCTGCTGGCGGGAGCCAAGCTTCCGTCTGGTCGTCTCTACAGTCTGTCGGGTCCGGAGAAACTCTCCATGGAGGAGTATATTCATGAGTCCCTCGCCTCGGGCATCATCCGCCCTTCCTCCTCTCCTGTTGGTGCTGGGTTCTTTTTTGTGGGGAAAAAGGACGGCTCACTACGGCCCTGCATCGACTACCGGGGGCTCAATCAAATTACCATCCGCAACAAATATCCTCTTCCCCTTATTAACACTGCCTTTGAACCCCTCTCGCAGGCCGTCATTTTCACCAAGCTCGACCTCCGTAATGCGTACCACTTGGTGCGTATACGGGAGGGGGATGAATGGAAGACTGCCTTCAATACCCCGTTGGGCCACTACGAGTACCTGGTGGTCCCCTTCGGCCTTACTAACGCCCCGGCAGTCTTCCAGGGCATGGTGAATGACGTCCTGCGAGACCTGTTGGGGAAGACTGTTTTCGTGTATATCGATGATATTTTGATTTTTTCTAAGTCCCCCCAGGAGCACATTCTCCATGTCCGGGAGGTTCTCCAGCGCCTGCTTGAAAACCAGCTCTTCGTTAAGGCAGAGAAGTGCTCCTTCCACGTCTCCTCAGTCCCGTTCCTCGGCTTCATCATCGAGAAGGGCAGCATCCGGGCGGATCCCGCCAAGATCAAGGCGGTGACAGAATGGCCTCAACCCACCTCTCGTAAGCACCTGCAACAGTTTCTTGGTTTTGCCAATTTTTATCGTAGGTTCATCCGTAATTACAGTGTCATTGCTGCTCCCCTAACCAAACTCACCTCCACTGCTTTTTCTTTTTGTTGGAACTCCGAGGCCCAGCTCGCGTTTGAACGCCTTAAGGCTCGGTTTTCCTCGGCCCCTATTCTTTGTCACCCTGACCCCACTCGCCAATTTACGATTGAGGTGGATGCCTCCGACACCGGCGTGGGGGCCATTCTGTCCCAACGAGCCGCCTTGGACAACAAGCTCCATCCCTGTGCTTTCTTCTCCCGGAGGCTGTCCTCCGCCGAGCGGAACTATGATGTCGGGGATCGGGAGCTTCTGGCCATCAAGCTGGCTCTTGAGAGTGGCGCCACTGGCTGGAGGGGGCAGGTAGCCCCTTTATTGTTTTAACTGACCACCAAAACCTTATTTATCTAAAGTCTGCTAAGAGGCTTAATGCCAGACAGGCTAGGTGGTCATTATTCTTTGCCCGATTTAATTTTTCTGTGTCCTTCCGCCCCGGTTCCCGCAATATCAAAGCGGATGCATTATCCCGTTGTTTTTTCCCTTCCCTCCAGTCCTGCTGACCCCGAGCCTATTCTACCGGCTTCCTGTATGGTGGCTGCGGTCTCCTGGACGATTGAGGAGGTTGTGAGGTCCGCCCAGACTTCCCACCCTGACCCCCGTAGTAACCCTAACTCCTCCCTGTTTGTTCCCAACTCCGTCCGCTCCCAGGTCCTTGAGTGGGTTCACGCCTCCTGTCTGGCGTGTCACCCAGGTGTTGCCAGAACGACCACCCTCGTCAGGAGGAGTTTTTGGTGGCCCACGCTCAAGGAGGATACCCGTGCTTTTGTCCTGGCCTGCGCGGTGTGCGCCAGGAGCAAGGCTTCCCACCAGCCTCCCTCTGGTCTTCTCCTTCCCCTCCCTGTCCCGGGCCGTCCTTGGAGCCACATTGGCGTTGACTTCGTCACCGGTCTGCCATTGTCAGAGGGCAACTCCGTCATTCTGACAATTGTGGATCGGTTCTCCAAGGCGGTTCACTTTGTTCCCCTCCCTAAGCTCCCGTCCGCCCTCGAAACTGCGGAGCTCCTGGTGTCACAGGTGGTCAGGCTGCACGGGATCCCATCCGACATTGTGTCGGACCGTGGGCCCCAATTCTCCTCCCAGGTGTGGAGGGCGTTCTGTGTAGCCCTGGGGGCCTCGGCCAGTCTGTCGTCTGGTTTTCATCCCCAGTCTAACGGCCAGGCAGAGAGGGCGAACCAGGACCTGGGGGCCGCCCTGCGGTGCGTCACTGCACGCAATCCCGCCTCCTGGAGCCGTTTTCTTCCCTGGGTAGAGTACGCCCATAACTCCCTTAAGAGTGCGTCTACAGGGTTGTCCCCGTTCGAGTGCTCATTAGGTTACCAACCCCCTCTCCTGTCGGCCCAGGAGGCCGAGGTAGCAGTCCCCTCCGTTAAGTCCCACATCCTCAAGTGCAAACGCATGTGGAGACTTGCACGCACCGCACTCCTGCGTTCTAATTCCCGTTCTCAACGTCTGGCGGACCTGCACAGGACCGCAGCCCCTAAATACAGAGCCGGGCAGCAGGTCTGGCTTTCCACATCCAACATTTCCCTTCCCTCCTCCTCTAAGAAACTTCGGCCCCGGTTTATTGGTCCCTTCCCTGTTGTTTGTCTCATTAACCCGGTTTCCGTTAAACTCTCCCTCCCTTCCTCCCTCAAGGTCTACCCCGTTTTTCATGTGTCACAGATCAAGCCTGTCGCCTCCAGCCCCCTCAGTGCCCCTACCCTCCCTCCTCCACCCGTCCGGGTCATCGACAACGCCCCGGCCTACACGGTGGACCGCATTATCGACATCCGCCGTAAGGGTCGGGGTTTTCAATACCTCGTGGACTGGGAGGGGTATGGTCCTGAGGAGCGGTCGTGGCTCCACAGGAGCCTCATCCTGGATCAATCATTGATCCAGGATTTCCACAGTCGCTTCCCTCTCAAGACCAGGCCGCCAGGTACGCCAGGGGGCGTACGTTGAGGGGGGGGTACTGTAATGTTCCGCTCCCTTCCTGTTCGTTTTCTGTATATTCCTGTTTTCCCTCCGTGTCATGTTGGATCCTTTTGTCCGTGTTTTCCCCGCTGCTGTGGTCTGGGCGTTTCCTTCTCTGTCTTGTTCGTCTGGTTGTCTTACTTCCGCCTTTTCACTCCGTCCCCCCTCGTTGCATGCATTTCCTCACCTGGTGTTTCTTAATCACTCCCGTTTATTTTCCACACCTGTTCCTTGTTTAGTTCTGTCATTAACCTCACTATTTATTCCTTCGGCTGGCTGCCAGTCGGCGCCAGTTCGTTAACTATCGTCACGCGGTGTTAATGCTCGTTGTTTGCCTGGTCGCGTTCAAAGAACTACTCGCTTGGTTGTGGGATATTATCCCCTTGCAGCTAGAGTTCCGCTCCTAACTACAGTCTGGTAGTTATCCTCCAAGTCATTTCTTGTTGTACATGCAGCTAACCTGTTTCCCCTCTCCTCCATCTAACCCAGCTCCCATTCTCCCGTGGCAGTGTTCGTTTCCCCCCGTTTTCGTTTGTGTGTGTTGCGGGTACCTCCACCTCCAGCTCGTGTAGGCTCCGGGTTGGCGTGTTACCTGGCTACCCTCCAGTTGTTCCTGTCCGGCCGAAGAAGCCAACTAGTTCTTCGGTTCCGGTTCCGGGAGCTCTGGAGACCAGTCAGCTCCTTCCGGACCTACCGCAGCTACGCCACACTACCCAGCCCTGCCGTGCTTTACCAACCACCTACCTCTCAAGCCCTGCACCTCCGTGAGAACCTCCTGGTCATTTCCGTGCCTTCCCTTGCACTAACCCCACCTGCTTTGTTTTGTTCTGTACCGGTGCAGTCATTCCGGTCCAGTTCCTGTCCTGCCGTAGTGAGCCGCTCCCCAGCTAGTCCAGTCCAGTCCAGGTGTGAGCCGTGCACCTACCTGTCCAGTCCAGTTCCGGTTTGGAACAATCCGTTCCAGACCCTGCTTCCCGTGTGGACCTCCCGGTCCAGTTCCAGTCCAGTCCAGTTCCGGTTTGGAACAAATCCGTTCCAGACCCTGATTCCAGTGTGACCTCCCGGTCCAGTTCCAGTCCTGTCCAGTTCCGGTTTGGAACAAATCCGTTCCAGACCCTGATTCCAGTGTGGACCTCCCGGTCCAGTTCCAGTCCAGTCCAGTTCCGGTTTGGAACATTCCGTTCCAGATCCTGATTCCCAAAGTGGACCTCCCGGTCCAGTTCCAGTCCAGTCCAGTTCCGGCTTGGAACGAACGTTCCAGACCTGCCAGCCCAGCTCCGGCTTGGAGCAGCCCGTCCCGGGCTTCCTTGCTGTTCCAGCGTAATATTGTGTATTGCCTTTTCTGTACAGTGTTGGGACTACCCCAACACTTAATTTAATAAACCCCCCTTTTTGTGAATCTGTCTCCTGGTCGTTGCACTTGGGTTCGTCTCGTTCCGGGTTTCGTAACAGGATCAAGGTAATCCTGATTTTTTGGATCAAACTGATCCAAAACTGATCCCAATGTTTTTGCTTTGAACTACCCGTTTTGAAGATGCGTTTTCCAATCGGAAAAATATTTAACTACAGGGCCTTGGGCCCAGTTGTTCAAAAGGTTTTATTTGCATCAAAATTATCCGGATTTGGAAATCCCATGTTTTGCTATCCAGGATCAGGTAATCCATCTTACTTTTGTGCCGGTTTTTCAAAGCAATATTGGATTGGATCACCCTGATCCAGATACAAACTTTTCAAGATTACCAAATCCGGATTACCTGTGCTTCAAAATGGGACTACATATCACAATGTAGGCTACTAGCTATGTAAAGAACAACAGGTAGAATAGCCAGCATGGGGTCACTCTAAGTGTTTTTATTTGAAGAGACAGAAAACAGCACAATAAAACAACACAAACATCCCCTTCCATTTCAATTTATTTTAAACAGTCAGACCCCTCATCTGAGCCACAACAAATAAATAAAAACAAACAAATATACATTATTCACAAATACATTGTGGGTATTTTGAACACGTGTTCAATGTTGTAAATGTTTGTTTTTTTTTTACTTTACTGTACTGAAAGGCTTAATAGGTAGCCTAATGTCTTACAATTTATCTACTTCATGACTGTAACGGTTAACAAATCAAGTGCATAATATAAATAAATGTGTATATACTACATGATACAAATGTTGTATTATTTGACCAATGGGCCCAGTTGTTCAGAAGTAATCTGATCGGATTTCAGATATCGGATTGGATCAAATCATGAAAATCCCCCAAACAGCTGTCAATATGAAACAAAAATAATATATTTAATTTTAACTGTCATTTATCACTGTATATTAATTACAATGACACAATCATCAGAGATGAACCGGTCAAAAGTAGTTTCTAACAATTGCATCCCTTATTGCACGTCCAGTCAGTCCCTCATTCTGAGAAGGATTTAATATTGATTTAAAACACGTGTTCAAAATATCCACAATGTATTTGTGAATAATGTATATTTGTTTGTTTTTATTTATTTGTTGTGGGTCAGATGAGGGGTCTGACTGTTTAAACAAAATTTTAAATGGAAGGGGATGTGCTCTTTTCTGTGTCTTCAAATAAAAACACTTAAAGTGACCCCACACTGGCTATTCTACCTGTTGTTCTTTACATAGCTAGTAGCCTACATTGTGATATGTAGTCCCATTTAGGGCACTGGTAATCCAGATTTGGTAATCTTGAAAAGTTTGTATCCTGATCAGGGTGATCCAATCCAATGTTGCTTTGAAATACCGGCACAAAAGTAAAATGGATTACCGGATCCTGCATAGCAAAACATGGGATTTCCAAATCCGGATCATTCTGATCCAGATTAAACAACTGGGCCCCGGGGATTACCTTGAGAGAGACAAGCTATGGTTTTCTATCTTCTTTCATTCATTTCTTTTGTGACAGTAACTTGTCTATGTTTGTAACATTCGTTGCTTGTTAAGGTAGTTGAACTTTTGTCTTTAGATCAGATGTTGAAAACTAATTTAATAAATCTCTTTGTTTTAATCTGGTTGTGAGTTGTACATTTTGATAAAGAGTGATCCAACAGGTTGCTCTGCCTCAGTGAATTTGGTGATTTAATTGATAATTGATATCTTTGATAATCAAATCAAATAAATCTATTTTAAGTGTTGGATAAGTGAGCAGAGTGCCGGACATTAAACGAGGGTGTTAGCAGCTGTTAAAACTGCTGAATTGGGAAATTGTCACATTTGACTTAATCCTCATTTCCCTGTATAGCTACTGTATATAGTATATTGCCTGTCAGATCCTTGAAATGGATTTAAAGTCCATTTATATTTTCAAGTGAAGTCTACACTCTAAGAAATAAAGGTACAGTGGAGGTACATTTTTCTTCTTTTCATTTTTTAGTGTACCCTGAAAGTACAATAATGTTATATTTGGGCAGTGGGCACTAATAAGTACATTTTCAAGCAAAAATGGTACAAATTAATTATGTACATTTTAGGTACTTTTTCATACCTTTTTTTCTGAGAGCGTAGGCAAGGGGTATGGTTGCCATTCCAGGCACACACTAAGCATGAGCGTAGGCAAAGGTATGGTTGCCATATCAGGCGCACACTAAGCATGAGCGTAGGCAAAGGGTATGGTTGCCATACCAGGCACACACTAAGCATGTGGCCATTGATATGCTAATAGTAATAAACAAGCATTTGGAATACTTTCCCCAGGGATCTAATTGAATCCATTTATGACAGGATTCAGAAGAGAACAGTGCTGATGGGTTTAAAACTTTGTTTCCAGTGCACAAGAGCTGATAAAATCCCATCAGTGATAATGTAATATTCTTGTACAAAAACACCGTCTTAGACATGGAACATGAGGGTTTCTACAAGAGCAGAATCAGCAGAGTGTGGCGCATTTTCCCCACAATATAGGCCTGATTAACAACCCGCGAGGCTGTAAGGAATGAAAGCGATGGGTGGCACGGTGGCACCGACGTGCGCCCAAATCCCTTCTGTTGCAGATGTGCCACACAGCAGAAGCTCATATCGGGACAGTCGTGTGGTTGTGGAATAAGCCTCAGCTGTGTCAGAGCAAAATATAATGTAACTCCTGACTCCTCAAGCTCACGAACACCCCCGCTGCACACATGAGAACCTCCATGGCAGCCTGGCAGCCATCTTTGATTCAGAACACTGTTATTTAAGGCTACTCTGGCAAGAACTGGGTAATGAGTCACCGCTTGATTCTATCTGATACTGGGCCTGTGTCTCCTTGGCAATCCAGCTCCCTGTCGTAAAGTAAATCAGTTCTGCACAATTTCAGCTGCTGGGCCTCTCTATCTATGCCATTTTTCTCAATGTTAAAATGTAAAAACTCCATGCTGTCAATCAAGATGTAGCAATTTTGTGCCTAGGAAGCTTGGAAGCCGGTACACCAATTCACTAACAAGGTGTCCAGGGTAAAATTAAATTCCCCCTACTCAAAGGCCAGAGCTGGGCATGCATCATGTTCCACTGGTGCACGGAGGTGAGAATCACAGTACAAGACTTTAGAAAGTCTTGTACTGCTGTCGAAAAAAGCCCTGGAAAAGCCCTAAAAAAAGAGCTTCTATTTCAATCTCTCTTGTACTAAAGGCACAATACATTTTTGCCTGAGAGACCCATTTCACTGATCATGCAGGGTTATATGGGCCTCTTGGGTATTTACATTTACATTTAGTCATTTAATGTAGCGCACGCTCTTATCCAGAGTGAATTACAAAGTGCAGAGTAGCCTATGGGGCATTACTTGGGGCATAACCAGTTGGAGATCGATGCCTAGAGGCCTGGTGTGAGGTACATGTTCACTGGCTTGGTAATGAAGTGCACCAGGGGACGATTCCATAATTCCTCCATAATTTATCCCTATGCAAAACGAGTGCTCATTAGCTGATTATGGCTGACAAGACAGTCGATTATTCTTAGTTTGATTCTAGTATGATACTATGATGATTATAGCGTATCCTTTCACTTTGGTAGCTATCGGTTCTTATAAGGCTTTTCTGTAGTAACTGTTGCCCCTGTAATCGTATTACATGTCTTTATGGACTTCGCTTTGTCAGCCGATCTGGATAATAGCATCGGCTAAATGAACGTAGCGCAATGTACAGACCCCGCCGCCACCCCGCTGGCACCTCAACACTCTCATCTCCTCCACTCTGACAGCCCACACCGCTAATGAGTCCCTTAGCGAGACTTTGTATCTGGCACACTAGCATCCCAGCATCATCGCTCTCGCGCAAGCCGTCCGACTTCCACTGCTTAATTCCTCAGTGAGGGAAAGCCGTGCGTCGTGTATGATCACTGTGGTGATAGCCGCAAACATACAATTGCTGCACCAGAATAGTTCAGCAAATCGCAAGCAGCTCTCAAATGAACCCAAGAGCCTGGCGTCCCTGTTGGTTAGAATGAAGTGAGTGAGGAAAGTGCCGGCATTGTTTCTCCACCAGATTCACAGAATCAAACTGAAATTTCAAGTGAATATGCATCTGTGATTCATATACACGTGCGATATCACACAATTCACACTGGGTTCTGAGTAATTTTGAAATATGTTCCCATCGGTTTCACATTGTTAGAAACAAGAGACATCATTTGAAGGCAGATTTTGCACACGTAAGAATATTTCCTTGAAACAATAGCAAGCACAGTTACATGTATCTTTGCCACTGCAGCACACAGCAGTGACAGGTGTGGACCGTACACGGCCTGCTGAAGGTCTGCTGATGGACAATTTCTGTGAGGAACACAAGATTTATGTGTGAGACATCTGTGAATTCCAAAGGGCTGAGAGATATAAAGTTAAGTTCAGCTCATATTCTCATGTGATGTTCAGAGAGCAATGGAAAATAACTCAATGCAATGGACAGGAAGGTCTCAGTCCGAGGCTCCACCTCTTTTCCCTCTTCTTCTGTAGAGCAGATCTGAATAAATATGTGTGACATGCAGTAATTGTTTCTTCAGAATGATCAATATTAGACTACATTATTATATCTATAATGGCGAACTACATTACGTGAAGAGTAAATTATTCTTCATTTTAATATGGCATATTGTAACTATGTTGGGTCCCTCTGTGCATGCAGAGCATTGTTTGACATTAACAGTACTTTTTAAAATTTAGATCCCTATTGCGAAACAGAGAAACCTGCATTTGTCCTGTCCTGAAACATGACATTTTCACTGGAGGGGCGTCACAAATCCATCAGACGGCTGTTAAAAAGGGCAGTGCAAGCCAATGACGTCAGTAGTGAGGGTGACGCTGTGGAGAGGCTGCGATGCGAGGATATTGGAAAGATTTAGCGTCATCGCCTTTTCAGAGGGACAATTACATAAAGAGCCTGCGCCGGCTTTTTTATATTTATTTTCACAACAGGCCTATTATTCACGCTGTTGCAGCAGTTTGGTAAATATAGCTGCAGCTGCATGTTGCATTCACAGTATAAAAAAGCACACAATAGCAGGTTTCACACAATCTGGTTTGCCTCAAAACAATTTGTTTGTTAATTTAGTGATGCATTGATATACCCAGGTATTGTGTACCCGTGTGAATACAAATCACCATAATTACATTCCGCAGGTGGGTTTTAAATGGAACTACAGTAGGCTATGTGTGACTGAGAACAGCTCTAGATTAGATTTCCAGGATTCTAGGTTGCATAATGTGACTGTATAAACAAACTAGAATGGCACTCAGAGAGATGCTACACCACGCATGGGCTAAAACTGATCTTGCACTATGAAGTCGGGCATTGCCGATTGGGAAAAAAATTCAAGATTCAGGCCATTGCCCAACTGTCAACATTTCCACAAAGTTTCATCGCAATCGGAGTAGACTTGTTCGCGTCATGGACGATAAGGACACAAACACAGGCAGACACACAGACTGACACACGCACAGACAGGAGCGAAAACAATACCCCCTGCTTGCGCTACGCGCGTGTGGGTATAATAAACTGTAACCCCTCGTTCACACAGAGAGTGATTTGTTCGCCGAGCTGCCGGTAGTCCATTAATTTTCTATAATGCTGAGTGACGGTCAATGACCCGAGCACCTGGGCAATTGAGTGACAAAAATTGTCATGTTGAAAATGTTGGCCGTGGTTTATCTTTTATGGGCATCAACCGCAACAGCCAAATCAAAGTTCCGTGCTTCCTATTTCTCCAACTGACATACTATTTTGTGATTGTTTCACTCATTGCAGCAATGGAGGATCAACGAATAATTATGTTCCAAGCCTCCCCTTCCTGTTCAGCCCCAAAACACATTGAGTTGTATACACCACTAGAGAGATGGCTATCAATCTGCTATATCTATTGAGAGAGATCGGGAGATCGCTAGCTGGCTAGCTAGCTAGCAAGAAAGATAGGCTATAACTGTAGCCTAGCTAGCTAGCGAGAAAAAATTATAATTATCAGTGTTATGACTCATGACATAAGTATAAAGGATGGGCTATATGGCAAATACGTCTTTGATATATTGTGTATTGCCGTTGTTTCTCTTCATCAAAAATTTGTAGCTGCACAAGCTGACATAGTAGACTTGAGCTACCCAGCGACGAGTCTCTCTCTGCGGGGTAAAACGACAGCTTAGACACATGGAGTACAGTAGCTGCCTTCATTTTTAAGGGGTTGATGTCTATCACTGAGCGACGAAATTAGCATGAATGAATTGAGCGATGAAAGGATGAAACGCATGAATGAATTTGAAACTAGGTAGTATAACAATGATATGTTAAGCTAGGTAGCATAACATTGTGGCTCCATGCTATGGTGCATGAATGAGCCCCATGGTTGGGAACAAATCTGGACCGTGCCAGTGCTGACTGGCCGGTAGGTCTATAGGGTGACGCACAATTGGTGATTGCGTTGCCCTGGGTATGTGAGGGTGCAGTTAGTTAGAGGTCGAGGTCTGCCTTTCATCCTTTCATCGCTATCTAGCGACCCCACTGGTCGATCAAGAGCTCGTGGACTTCATTTTAAAGTCGCATATGAAAGGTCTTCCTCCGACTCCACTACATGCAAGCTTAGTTGTGGTCTGCAATGTGAAAAGAAGCAGCTGGTGACACCACATGTTTCAGAGGAGAACCGTGGATATCTCTCCCAAATCGGCAGGCCCAGGGTGCATTCCTTCCCTCAGTGACTATACTAACTACCGCCACCTCCACCTTACAGTTATATGGAAAACACATGCCATTCTGAAACACACCATTTGCTCACAAGTACTGCTATCTAACTGAACAAAACAAAGACCCACTATATGCACAAGGGTGATCCTTCTAAGAATTAGCAGACTATAGCAAACTACCTAGCTACTGTTTGCAGTCTTGAGGGTGGCAACTGTCTTCCAGTATTCACTGAGGGAAAGAAAGTACCTTAGGCGGCAATCGGCAATAAAAATTTAAGTACAACCCCATGTTGGGCGCCAAATAATTTTTTTTTAAAAGCATTGATAGGTGAGCATGCTAAATGAGATACTCCTACTTTACCACCACAACAAATACTACCACTACTAATAATATTTTTGTTATCACTCACCTTTTGTCTGTACATTACAAGGATATAAACAACAATGGCTTCAGAAAGTATTCACCCCCCCAAAGTCACTATTTTTCCCATGGGCCTTTGGCAGAAATGACAGCTCCCAGTCTTCTCAGGTATGTCTGTATGAGTTTTGCACACTTAGAATTTGGAATACATTTTTTAAATAATCAACGGGTGTGAAAACGTTCTGAAGGCATTGTAATGGGGGCAGGGGGCTGTGGCCGACCTGTAATGATTACGGGTGTTCAGCAGCTGTCAGCCGAAGAGCTGCGCTTTCCCTTCATACCCTGAGTTACTGTGTCCTGAAGGTAGCTAATCTCCCACTGGGCAAAGTCCAGCCACCTTAGGCTGGCCGAAAGGCATGGCATCCTGGCTCCCTTGTACACCGTCATCTTTCAGCTTTTCATGCTGCGACGCTGTGTCTTTTTAAATATAATACCTCTCTGACGTGAAATTTGGCTCCGTGAGCCGGGATTCATCACCTCCCACGGGGTGATGGCTGGGGCCGCGGCAGCATTCCAACGCCCGTGCTCTTCTTCTCAACGGATACCTCGACCCACGCACGTGCTCCTAGCATTACCATCGTCGCGCACGCGAAGTCAAGAGCATATCTCTGCAAAGGCGGACCTAGCAACGACGCCGAAATATAGGAGGCCCGGTTTCCTGGGTTTGAAATGGGAGCTAAGCCGGAAGAAGACGCTGTTGCGTAACGAGCCATTTCTGAGAAGGGAGTGCGAGCCCCAGCCTGAGAGATTGCAGTATAAGGAGTCACTGCGGAACCCAGAAGTCTGCATTGCCCTGAATTGGGATTTATGACCAGAATAGCCTGGGTTTTAAGGGGAGGCGGTTAATTTGCAGACTCCAGCAAAGCAAGGAGGTAAATGGGCTATTATTACTGTCACCTACCTCAGAGAAAAGGAGGGCAGGGGGGGGGGGGGGGTGGATTTCTCTTCCTTCAAGGCCCCTAGGCCCCCCCTAGTGGTGGGTGGCTGCTCTGTCCCCCCCCCCCCCCACAACACACACACACACCACCCCCTCCTTGCAATGGCAGTGCCCTTCCCCATATTAAAGGCGAAGGGGTTTTTGGTTTGTCCTGATTTTCCCAGTGACTTGAAAAGGGCAAGGGGCCACCGCAGCAACAGGCAGGCCCTGCCTGCGATGGCGGGAGTTTCTTTTTTTTTTGGCGAATGAGATCAAAGAGGAATTTATTCCATGTAGGGTCTGACCTTCTCCGCTCTGAGCGTTGTTTTGTTGCCGGGTAAACAGGGACGCTTGGATGAGGCCGCCTCGTTTCAAGTCCTGGTGGCGGCTGTGTTAACAATTAGGTCTTTGTGACGGCAATGAATGTCTGTCTCCTCCCCCCGGATACTCCTCCTCCTTTATGGTGGACAATCACAGCCACACAAAGGCCAAACTGACTAGCACCCAACAAGCACTTCCGCTCAGCTATCGGCCCCTGCAGTGTGGAACAGACGCCGCTCGCCTTACCTCCCCCCCAAACGGCAAGATGTTCTTTTTGTACTCCAGGCCGCCTCCATTGTTTTAGTGTTTCCTTTTTATCAGTCTGCATTTTTTTTTTCCTCCTCCTCAAATTTTAAACACTCAGTGAACATTGTAGGCTCATACCAAAGCTTTAACAAACTCCATCAGTTTGGACAGGTTCACATCCACATATGTGCCATTGTACATTTGTGTAAACAGCTAATTTTGTTTGTTGTGAGTGAGATAAAATGGCACCTATCACTAGCTTATGGCTGCAAAATAAATCCTCATACTGGTGCACTTTATTGGCATTTTGGCGAGGCCACTATAAACAAAACACAGATTTTACCATCACAAAAACAAGGTTTATGCCAAAATATTAAGATATTAACAGAAAGACAAAATTTTATCAGACCACCTGCATGCCTCAGGAATAGCAATCTACAGCCGTGGCGGGCCCATTGATCATCAACAGTGGTCACAGCTAGCTCAAATATGGATGTTTTTTTTAACTTTCACCTAAGCTAGTACATCATTCCCAAATTCCCACAAAAAAAGGTATTTAGTTGCTTTTCATTAGCAGTTTCAGTATTTGTGGAGATTTAATTCAATATAAATAATAAATAACGCCGAAAGGCTGCATGCATTAAACCGTGCATTCCTTTGCATTCTGGTAACTAACCCAAACTCTCCTCATTTCTAATGTTGCCTGTTCAGTGAAAGGTATTCATGTGGTCTGTCCACCAGTTCATCCATGGAAATTAAACTCTGTTGGGAGCGCTGCCAGGAGACGCTGACACACCAGCTAATGAATAGTGTAACAAGTGGCGAGAGAAAAAGAGACATGGAGAATTGAATTTGAAACAAACTTTACTGAACCACCTTTACCATCAAAAATCATCCAATTAGCAATGATAACGACAACGTAGGCTCGTCATGCATGACAGCAGGAAAAGACCATCACATGATTACGCTTGCGGGAAAAAACCCAGGTTTATGCCAGAATATTAAGATATTAACAGAAAGACAATATATCATCCTGACATAAGCATTTCTCCCACACATTTTAAGCAATATTATTAGCTGTGTAATAGTACATTAGAAAATGTATATTAGCATTTCTCTCTGGTAATCAGAAAGATGTGTGAGTGTGTGTGTGTGCTTTGGGAATTCCCTCATTGTCATCCATATGAATGTTTACCCGCCCCTCCCCCCAAACTTGCAGGGCAAGTGCAGGGGGTGGGTAGGATGAAACAAGGGGGAGGAGACAACCGCTACACAGGCCACCCACACACCGTCACCCAGGTCCTGGCTGAACATAAAGAACAGCGATTTTGTGACGTTGCGGCACTGTTGTTATGACGTCGAAGCAGCGCTGCAGCACTGAAGCAATGTTAAAGCAACATTGCAAGAATGTTCCACGCCCGCCTGGCCCCCAAACAGACTGCACTCATTCCGGTCCTAGCTCTCTCAGGCTCTGCGTGTAAACCGCTTATGAAAATATGAGGAGATATACATTACCCTTTTTCAAAGGACAATGGTGGCAGAGTCACGGCAATTACCACACTGACCCCCATCAAGAAATTAAAAACAGGCTTTAAGTGCCTTTAAAGAGTCATTATCTCTGCCGAAAAGTCCGTTAAATTTCAAATGGTGCATGTTCTCTTCCCAGGTACTGGCCAATAAAACAAGTTTCCTATTTGCTCTCCATAAAAAGAGCCCTGCAAAGTGACATAAAAATGGCCTAATGCTGACATTATGTCAACATATATCAAGGCTGCACATACCTTAAAGAAACAGACATGCATTACAAAAATAAAAAATACAGGCCTTAAGGCCTACATAGTAAATGTATTATTAATTTATGACATAGTTAATCAAAGAAAAATGCATACTCTTTCTTTCCATGCTGTCTTTCATTTAATATAAAGCAAAACAAAATATGTAGCGATACAAATGGTGAGATCTCAATAAAAATCTCATCAATTGTGACGGGGCTCCATTTGCTTCGTCACTTAAGTGCTGGAAAAACCCACATCAGGGAGAGAAAAGCGCATGAATTAATAATGCCTCCTCTGATTCATGTACTCATTCGTTTGCCCATTAGCACCAAAATCTCTCCAGTGCCCTCTGGCCTTCCATTTTGCTCACGTCCTGAGCCCACCGACGCAGCTCCGGTGAGTCACGTCACCTTAACGAGGCAAACGAGCTCCATTAGCCACAGATCATACTTACTCGTGCCTTTACTGGACAGCTAGAATCGCCTCCTCAAAGCCAGGTGTGTAGTTTCTATGAACCAGTCTTTTCGATATGTACCCAGAAGATCCTGTTTTGTTTTTAATTCTCGCAGTCTACTTCTGTTGAATCTTTGAGCATGTATTCATCTTACAGGGGACTAAATATAAGCACTCCATACCTTTCCCGGGGAAACCAACTGCTAAACCATGACAAATGGCATGCGGCTGGTTCTTAGGCATGTACGGATATGCAACAGTGTGAATATGAAGGCCTTTTTACTTATATATATTTTTGAAATGATTTATGAATAAAAAAATATATATATATCCAGCATTACCACAACACTTTTATAAGTTTTGGTCAGGCCAGAAAATTATTGTGCTAGGCCATGCACCCAACCCCCAACGCCATAGACCGAGCACTACAGTTATATGTCAGCATTCATGCAACGTTTAATTTAACGTGATCTCCCTACCTGTAAACAGGCTATCGTCCCAAGTAACATTATATCCAGGGAATGTTTACCTTGTCCAAAGCATGTATGATTAACGACCTGGATCTTCCTTACTGTGAGCTAGACACCCGAAACCATGTTTTGAATGCTGGCCAAATTTTGTGGTTCTTGTTTTTCAGTGAGGGACTAAGGTGAGTATTTTTTAAAGCAGTAGTTTTACTGTCATGATTCACAATGGACCATGCTCCATTGCCAAAAAGGTGCAAAAAGGAATACTGAACCCAAAGAAAATGGTGTTCAAAGTTCAGTTGTTTTATGTTTACCTTATCACTGAAGAGGTTAGGCTACTGCACAGCATGGCTGTTTTCCCAACAGGTGATTGAGACCGCAAGGTTTATCAAAAGGGAATTTGTAAGGTCAATGCATTACCTCAAATGTACGTGTACATTACCAGCCCAGATGTATTACAAACAAAAAGGCGCTATAAAAAATATAAAAAAACGAGAACAATAACAGGTAGTCACAGTAACAAAAAGAACCATCTTTACTTCCCTCTACCCCTAACCGTATCCCCGCCTCTGTTCACGTACATGCGTGCTCTGTGTTGGCGGGGTCTTTCAAGCCCTGCCTTTAGCCCCAAGGCGCGCCGCTGCTGTGCTGCCTTGTGTCCGCCAGAGGGCACTCTGGTTCCGGTCTGCAGTTGCGCCATTCGATTGTGTAAAATGCCACCAGATGGCGGCTTAGGATTGCTGCTCTTCTGAAAGGCGCGGTTCCACTCGCGGTCCAATTTACAATAAAAAATCTTTAAGCTTTTAAATTTTTTTTCGATTTTTTAATTTCGGAAAGTTGTAAACGGTACCACAATGGACGGCAAAGGTAAGTTGGTGTTGCTTTTGGGCTTTTTTCGGGCGGTGGAAAGGGAGACGGGGCACAGATTAAAGATGGAGGACGGGAGAGGGAGAGACTGCAGGTGGGGGATGGGAGCGTTTAGGCGAGAAGGGGGAATGTGCTTTTCTTTACTCTGCTTACGCTATAGAGGAGTATTACATACAATTTCTCCTTATTTAGACCTACGCACTTGGTTACACAAAACTCGGTTCAAATATATTATGTAGCTATGCAAGCTACATCACCGATCGCATCCTACGCTATTATATTACCATTTATGCAATGAATTCTTCCTTTGCCTCGGAACGGCGGACGTAGCTAACACAGTAAAGAAACAAGATCTCTTTGTACAGTGCTTTTCTAGCTCTGGAGTTAGTTAGCTCAGTAGCTGCCTAGTTAGCCAGAGCTAACGTTTGTTTGCAGATTTGTTGCGATTGTTTTTTTCCACGTAGTTAGATATTCTGATCACTGTACCGTACGTACCATATCCATATACCTTCCACTGTCCATTTGAAATAGGGCTTTTAGGACATGCTGTCCGGGGAATGGTACCAAATACTTTGATGGGGATTTCATTGGAATGATTGAAGTGTTTTCTAAGGGGAGGGGGTGCCAAGATCTGTTGATCCAACCTCATCGTGCTGTAACTTAAGTGCTATCAGATGACGACATATGTGTGTGTTCTTTTCTCTTTTTTTCCCTTCCCCAAAGCGATCTGCATTCGTGGAAGATTAGTTTTCTAACGCTTTTTTCGAAAATGTGCAAGGGGGGTTGGGGTTGCAAAGCTAACAAGCTAGCTACAACAGTCATACCCTGTGGGCGGGTTATTTGCTTACTGTGTAATATACGAACCAGCCATGACACGCAAATCAGTGCAAATGGTCAACCCTTGTTGATGTCAAACGTAGTCCGGTCACTTCGTGAGTCTTAAGCTTCCCAGAGAAAAGCTATAAGACTCCGATACAGGGCAGACCACGAAATTCAAAGATCATTCATGAGTGTTGCACGTTCGTGTGGGTGTCATTCTCCGTGCAGGGTAACGCACATGTAGGGTAACGCACGGTTCTAATTCGGCAAGTGCAGTGCGGACAAAAGGACAAAACCAGACTCGTCTGCATGGTCGCCATGGCGCGTAGTGCATGAGTAAATTGTCTGCTCTATGCCATGGACTATGGTGTCACTTTCACTGAATGCAAGACAGTCTGGGCGCCGCAGGTTTTTCCTCTTCTGGCCTTGACAATGAAAGTGACTGGTGTGTTGAGTCGTCGTTCTTTAGCGGGTTTCCCTTTGTGGAAGTATTCACCTCATTTGCGTGCCCTCGAGGTTGAGAACCAAACTGGTTCCCTGCTATAGTATCCAGGTGTCTTTTCATAGCTCTGCAGTTCCGACATTTCACTGGGAAGTCCAGAATCTTTTCTGACTGTTTGCATTATTTGTGCAGTATATTATGATGTGGCTCTGGGCTGATTTGTCACATGGTCAGGAAAGTGGGCATTGGTTTGAAAGGCCTTGGGTCACGTTTATACACACACACACACACACACACCTGATACTCTCACCCTCTTAACATTCTCTCACAAGCACTTGTAGCCGGTTTCAGGGATACTCAAACATGGCCCTTAAGGTCAGCAGTGCTGCTGGTTTTTCTTCTTCTACCTGATAGTTAATTGATTAATTAATTTCACTGACTGGCCAAATGTTCCCCTCACCTGCTGTCCAAGATCTAAATCATTGTTACGTAAATTATCTAAATTATCGTTTACCTGCAATGTCCCCTTCCTTCCCCCTACGGGAGTGTGGATCCCCATACGTTTTGGGGAGCGTTGAACTCAGCAGCTGCTATCTCTATGGCTCAGTCACTTATTAAGGTCATGACGAGGTTGCAAACTGCATTCTGAGTTTTTTTTGGTTAGTCCGATATGTTCTTTTGTTATTCCTAAAATGTGGATTTTTGTGTACTTCCCGAAAGCGCTGGCCTAAGTATGGGTGTTTATAACATGGTGCCTGACCTTGTGAGGGCATGTGGTGTCTCCAGTCCAGTGTGATATGGATAGCGGGAATAGCTGTCGTAGCAACCGCATTGGTGAAGCATTGGATTGACGTGTCATTGCTAAGGGGCAGGCTATACTGGGCACGTGGGCTTGACAGACAAATATAACATCGTTCGAGATGCAGGCTTTTTAACTACACAAGGATATGGCCTCCCACAGCCACAGTTTATTGTGCACAATAAATAAAATGGACTTTCGCATCTTTTTTTTCAATGGACACAACAGGTGCTTGATTAACACTTAACCCCACCCACCTTTAACCTCATTGGTCACGTCTTTTAGTTCCCCCCCTTTGATCACGGACCTACAGAAATCGACGTCCGGAGTGCAGAACGGCCTCTTTTATGGCCTCCGTGACAGAAACGCTCTCTCTAGCGAGGGCGGTTTTGGGGTGAGGGTGCCAGCTCTCGGCGGGTCGGGCGAGGCCGTGACGGAATGGGCGTCGGCGGTTACGCCAACCGTTTCCCTTATCGGGAACGTGCATGTTCCCTCAACTGCAGCTTTTAGGCCAACATGTTAGCAGTAAAAAGGAAAAGTTGTGCCTAAAACACAGCTAGAGGCTCACTGTGTGAAATAAGAGGACAACATTAGAAGTTAACTCCACGTTCTTACATATGGGATTCCCCAGTCTATCCTACGACCTGCTTTCAAACAGGAACGGTGTGACGGCAAACAGCCGCGAATGAAACCCTTGCGAACACACACACGCTCGTCTTCATCACCTGTCAGGACGAAATAAACTCACAGCACGGCGGAATAGAAATGTGTCTCTGTAAGCTTGTGTTCACAATTGAGACCGTCCGATAAGAGCAGTGTTTCCACTAGATGTGAAACTCGAACAAAAGTTTGAGCAGGTGATTTTTAACCATTTTAACAACAAGAGTTAAAATCCATATGAAATGCTTGCCATTGGATTGCTGCCCACGATCAATGGTGACTGTGTAGCTATTGTCGCTCAGGAATCGCTTGCTTTTAGCGAGTTAAAAAAATTAGCATCAGTTGCTAAAATACAGGTGTACCTCCAGTACAACGCTCGTAACATTGCTCCATTGGACAGAAAATTTGTATTTTTTTAACTGAAGCGGAATCATAGCGTGAGTCTGAAACAGTCACAGCTCACTGGCTGACACCAAACCTGTTTACACAAGTGGAGCTCGGCTTGTCAACTGACATTCACTTGAAAACCAGAGCGGGGTTTCAAGAATCATAGGTTGCTGAGATAGTGCTGCATTATAAAGACTTTTACTTCTCAATGTCACCGCTCAATTCTGGAGGCAGGCTTGGAAGACGACCAGCTCAGAACACCCTTCTGCCTCCACATACAGTCGGCAAGTCGAACAATCTCAGGAACAGACTATTTAAAATGCTGCGCCTGACAGCATGCCACCAAACTGCCGTCTATTTAAATAAATTGCACTTGAAGTGGAATCAAAATGAAATGGCAGTAGACCTACCTACATTAATGAAACTATGAATTAGGGTGGGGGGGGGGAAACAAATTGAAAGTCCAGATGCCATTGTAGCGCAGCGGCATTCCGACAGCAAAGCACGGCAGAACCAAAGGGGCTTATGGGAGATGGAATCTGGAGTGGAATGATGATGCCGATGGACTGTGTTAAAGTGGTTGCTGTAAAATAAATAAAATTAATCAAAATGATTGGCCTGTTTTGGGGAAATTTGTTTAGGCTGCTAAATTCTTACAGTTTAAAGCTTTTAAACAGTCCCTAGTCTCCGCACTACACACCTTAGTATTGCGTATGAAGGTGACAGGAGATGTCAATCAGGGACACCTCTCTCTCTAATCAGGAGACTGGGTGCATTATTATATGCCCTGTTCGGGTAGGAAAATTTTGGAGATTCAGCCTTTTGTGTTTGCTTTTCCACTGTAGTACTGGAGCTAGCGCAGTAATGGTACGTTTTCCATTGCATTTGATAGAGCTGTACGTCACATTGAATGACGTCACAATGAACGCAGATGTCTACCCAGAGCACAATAACCTGATCATTGCTGTAGCCCCCCCCCCCCCCCCCCCCCGCATTGTGGGTCTGGCTGTAGTTGGTAATGGGGGCACGCTCCTCTCCGCACGTCATCGCCTATTTTCTCCATTCCTGACGCCGACGGAAAAGAGCAGAGACGCGCGGCCGGCCGCCTGGCTCCGCCCACAGGGCTGAGCTGACGTGGGTTTAGCGCATCACAAGTCGTCGCGGGAAGCAGTGGCAGCACCTGGACTTGGCGAGCCGGCCCGGTTCCAGCCCCGCAGCGGAAAGCGGGGTGGCGCCATGGGTCGACGCGGGTCCTAGCACAGCCGCCGAGCCTATTTGCTCCTGAGGCAAGGCCGAAACGCTCCACTTTGCAACAAACATTTTGGTTTAGGGAGCAGGTGCCACTGGCTCCTGTCCTTATGTTCTTGCCTGTTTGTTAATTAGCTCTTAGCGAGAACATTATTTAGTGGACTTGTAACTAGTTTGTAGGGCTTTAGACCTACTGGAAGCAGTGCTTGGCTTGGCACCCAGCTTGTAGGGATTATAACGGCAGCGCCCCCCCTGGAACTCAAACCAACCTTTTCAGAAGGCAGCGGAAGGTTCTGGAAAACAGCGGTGCGTCTGGGACCATCGTAAGGTGGCAAAGCTTGTGTTCTAGAAATAGATTAGTCTGAATCATTTTTATCATCCACGCGAGCGCCCTGCGTTCCCGGAGTCTGATTTGCATTCATTCCAGGGATGTCAAATCCATTACCCTTACTTAATGAACCTTGTCATAGGTTGCCATGGCGAAATCTGCATAATTAGAGTGTAGACGGGTCAACAGACCGAGAGACAAAGCGCTGATATATCCTACTTTGTATCTCTGCCAATAACACAGAGGAAGTAATATTTTAGCATTTATTAGCAATTTTTCACTTTGGAGTTGCTAGGGAAAAATATCTGTGGGGAATAAATCAAGCTGGTTTAATAAAAAGACTGAACAAGAATCCGTGGAATGCCACCAAACGAGTGTGTTTATCAGAGACATCTCCACACCACTCGTCTCCTTCTTTAAGGTCCCGTGTCTTCGATCTCTGTACACAGAACACCGTTCTCTTTTTCTTTCCGCTTCGGTGTCAGGGACGATTAGGTAACTCGCACGTAGCCCCGGAAGGGACTGGTGGTGGAGAGGGGAGGGGGGTAGGGGAGGGTGTGTGCTGACTCACTCCCTGAGCTGTTGTGTAAACTGGGTCACCCCTGGCGTGGCCTGTAGCCTACACCGTGTTTACACAGCGTTCCTTATCGCCAGCGCCATCGCAGGCGTACGGCCCGTCCGCCCGTCAAAATAAAACGTCGGCGCGAACTGACGTTCGTTCGCTTCCCGTGTGGGGAAACAACCATGGCATGGACAGCATTGGGAGGAGGAGGAGGAGGAGGAGGGGTTTGGGGAAAGGGGTTTGGGCAGTGGTGGTGGTGGTGGTGGGGGGGGGGGGAATGGCACATCAGGCATGAATCTGTGCAGGCCTTGTATAGAGCTGTAATGACTAATGAAAATGGTCTCTTTTCCCCTTTCTGCGAACACAGAGGCAGACGCTCACGTCACCGGTTATTTTTTAAAGGGCTCCCTCGTTCCAGCCCAGCATCTATTGTTATTACGTTATTTTATTGGCATCATTTCATTACCGTTGTTTTATCGTGATATTACTTGAAAATTAATAGATTGTTTGAGCATTGGGTGGGTTAAATAAGGTCTGATTTTGTTAAGTGTTAGGGGTGCATTTTCATGCATGGAGGAAGGGGGTAGGGTTGTGTATAGCCCCATTTGTTCCCAGTCATTTTGGCAAGGTCAGTGGCGGGTGTGAACTCCGCTGAGGATTCTGGGTAATTGGATTTGCAAGGCATCGGTTTCCCACGTTGCACCTGCAGCCTGAGGTTCAAGGGCCTGCAGTGGACCCGCCCCTTAGCCTTAGAGAGCGCCATTTCTGACTTCCACCTCAATTTGACTGTGAAACCGAAAAGCCTTTTCCCGGGTATTTGCTGTTAATGGTCGGGGGATGGGCAGCGACGAGCTTCTACAGCGGAGCCCCAGACTGGTGCCAGATTTGTGGTTTTTTTGGTTAAAGCCAGAAAAGGAGAAGTTTTGGTTTATTCTCCATCCATCTGGCCTCTGTGGTTAGGGTTGGTCCGTCCTTTGGGGGGTTGTATTCCCGCGATGACGAGGCGGAAACCAGCCCAGGTGCGCCAGCGGGACTTGGGGAGTGGAGTCGGTCATTTTGTTTTTTCAGAGCGTTTACCAGCCGCGTAGACACGCTTAATGGCACATGGGTAGGCTTGTGCAGCAGTCACGGTCCAGAGTGTTCAAAGAGTGGTCACTCGGTGCGCTGCGGTGGTACAACGGTAAGAGCGCCGACTTTCAGTCGGTGCAGTTGTGCTCCGAGGATCGGGGTTCGCGCCCGGTCCTGCCAGATCCGAGCATGGCCGGCGCCCTGTGGGAGCGGCTGCTTCCGGGTGGGGGGAGGGGCTCGGAGAGAATCGCTGCGCGCATTGCGGCCCTGGACGAGCTGGAATCACGGTCAGGCTTGGAGGAGTCGCGCCCTGAATAAGGACGTGGCGACCTCCGTCTACTACCGGCTGACAGGGTTGTGCAGTGGTGATTCTCTAGCGGTTGCTACACGGGTGGAATTGAATTAGAATAGGGGTTCAATTGGCTACTAAATTGGGAGAAAAATGGGAAAAATCTGAAATAAAAAAAATTTATAAATAAATAAAAAAGAGTGGTCACTCTGTAGTGAATGTACTCTGAAGTACATGACCACAGTGTTGCCAAAGCAACCAGTTCCTTAAATATCAAAAGTTAATTATTACTGACCTGTCAGTTGACATTAGACAGCCGTTATGCCCCCCCCCCCCCCCCGCCATAAGGTCGCGTGGCCGGATTCGAACCACCAGTGTTTAATTTGTTGTTTGGTACGATCAAAATCTATACATCTGTTTGGATATGCGTAAAGGCATACTCATAAGATTTTTCTCTTTGGAACGCTTTATTATTCCTGCAAGCCATTTTAAGTAGTTACTGACCTCATAGTAACAACCAAATATTTGCAATACAATTATTATATTAATATTATAATATGTTAAAATTTTGGTTTTGTTTTCATTTTTAGTTTTAATAGTGGGTTCGCTAGTTTTAGTGTCGTTTTATTTTTTTATTTTTAGCCTATTTCAGTTTACGATAATGTTTTTTTCGCACCTAACTTTAGTCTTGGTCTTAGATTACGATAATAACCTTGTTGGGAACGTGCAAAATTAATTTAGTTTATTGATAAAAGTGATTGATGATGATTGATAATGATATATAAAGAACCACAGACACGCAGCCAAACACAGCGCTTAGTAGTGGCCTGTTTGTTTCTTTTGGATTACTTAGCAAATCATGCCTTGGGGAGAGAGCACATCTTTAGGGACTGTGCAGATATGTTGGTAGCAGTCATAGAAAGAACTGAGAGAAATCCATCACCACACTCATTATGCATTCTAAAACCAGTGATTTGGCCCAAATTTTTATTTTCAAAACAAAGTGGTGCATGACATAAACCAATCAAAGAGTGGACCATTCAACAATGAGATTGAACTTGCGCGTTAACCAGCTAGACATTTCACCAACAATGGCGGAGAGAAGACCTGTTACACCGGCGCTATTTCACGCAAAGACAAAGAAATGGGATTTGGATTAAGCTTGCTCGAAAACGTAAAATGTAAACATAGGTGCTCATTTTACAAACCCCAATTCTAAAAAAGTTGGGACAGTATGTAAAATGCAAATAAAAGCAGAAAGCAGTGATTTGTAAATTCTCTTTTACATATATTTAATTGAAAACAGTACAAAGAAAAGATATTTAATGTTTTACCTTATCAACTTTATTGATTTTTGTAAATATACGCAAATTTTGAATTTGATGCCTGCAACACGTTCCAAAAACGTTGGGGCAGGGGCAAAAAAAAAAAAAAAAAGACTGGGAAGGTTATGGAATGTTCAAAAAACACCTGTTTGGAACATTCCACAGGTAAACGGGTGAATAGGTAACAGGTGATGCTATCATGACTGGGATACTGAGCATCCACAAAGGCTCGGGCATTTACGAGCAAGGATGGGTCGAGGTTCGCCACTTTGCGAAAAACTGTGTGAGCGAATAGTCCAGTTTAACAGTTTAAGAACAACGTTTCTCAACGCACGATTGCAAAGAATTTTGGGACTTCAACATCTACAGTCCATAATATTATTCAGAGAATAAAAGATTCAGATAATCTGTTGAGATCGCCGTGCGTAAAGGGCAAGGCCGAAAACCAATGTTGAATGCCCGTCAATCCCTCAGACGGCACTGCATTAAAAACTGACATGCTTCTGTAATGAATATAACCACATGGGCTCGGGAATACTTTGGAAACTAATTTACCAGTGGACCTCCCGTTTGCCAGCCAATTGTGATTACCTATAATGAATAGTAGCTAGGTTGCCATTATACTTAATGTTACTTCGTTCGGCGGCTAGTTTTTGGAAGAAGGAAATGCTTTATAAAGTTATCTGTCATATAGATCGCGTTAACTAGACCTGGCTACTCGGCTATAACCATGCATGCCAGCTGTAGCCAGATAATGCCTGGTTCAGACTAACGCTACACAAACTGTGTGATGCAACAACAGAAAAGATTCAGTTGTTTTACGTGGACTCTTGTAGCTGACATTTTTAACGTTAGCTATACCAGTCTGTAATCCTGCAATTGTATCTAGAAAACCCGCATGTGCGTTTAGGACGAAGATTGTGGAAGCAGTGGGGTTGGGGGTGTGTCTCTTTCTCTGTGGGCATGGCCAAGGGGTGTTACGACTTTGAAATGTTTTGACAACAAATGCCGCCGTTTTACAAAGTTGCATACTCCAGCTTTAAGAAAAGTTTTGTGAATGAGGCTCATTGACTGAAAAGCACAAAGAGATTTCCATCAGTGAATTCATTGCGTTTGACTCAATGGGGACAGACAGCAGAGCTTGGCTCTCTCACTGAGGTGTATATGATACGCTGAGCGGGGAGCGCGCCCAGACTGAGGCAGATAGGCGGGGCTCTGGCTCAGGCAGTGCAGGCAGGGGCGGGACTCGCTCGCTGTATGGGGGAGGGGAATAGCGCTGCCTCCATGGCATGCAGTACGCACAGATGGATTATGGGGCAGGTCTCAGGGCAGCCTGCTGGGTATATATACACGCGCACACACACATACACATGCACACAATGCATAAGTTATACGTGTGCACAGGTGCACAGCGTGCATACATTCCCATGCACACACTCAATGCATAAGTTCAAACGTATGCATAAAGCATGCGCATGATGTAACACACACACACACACACAGTGTTGCTTTAACAAGATTTGAGTTGTTTTTATATTAGTGATTTGATGTTGCATTCAGTCTCAAATGAAGTGGAGTTTAACGGCGCGTAGCATTGGGAAACAGACTGCAATTCAGAGGAACAACAGCAGAGAATCAGAGTCAGAGAATACACCTATGAAGAGGTGGTCTACACAGCCGTAAATAGCGGTAGTGGCACGTGTGTAGAAACGGAGTGCTTATCGTTGATATTAATGTGGAATATCTTGGCTGTCTGGCTGATGTTAAATATGGTTCGCTTTTGCAAATACGCTATGTAAATCAGCATGGATGAGCCCATGTTTGTTAATGTTTGGCAGGTGTTCTTATTGTCCGACACTCAGCAGCAGTGCTTTGGGTCTGTGAGATGCCAGGTTTCTCCTCTTTAAATGTCATGGTTACAGGGGTAACAAGCTGGATGATAAACGCTTGAGTGTGTTGAGCCGGTAGTGTGGCACGTATTGCATTGTATTGTCCTCCTTGATATCTTCAAGAATTCATGAGCGCGGGCTTAGAGGTGCGAAAGAAATCTCAAATCCCCTGATCCTGCAGAAGCGGTGGGGTGGGGGGGGGGGATTTACTGTCCCAATACGAGCCTGTCCCAGAGATGGCAGGGATGCCCCTCTCAGAACAGCACAACTGTGTGTACGTGTGTAGTGCGTGTGCGCGTGCGCGTGCGTGTGCGTGTGTGTGTGTGTGTGTGTGTGTGTGTGTGTGTGTGTGTGTGTGTGTGTGTGTGTGTGTGTGTGTGTGTGTGAGAGAGAGAGAGAGGCTGTGTGTGTGAGCTAGAGAGTGATAGACAGACTGTGTGCGTGTGTGTGAGGCTGTGTATGCATGTGTGTGAAAGACAGACTGTGTTTGTGTGTCTGTGTGAGAAAGACGCATGTGTGTGTGTGTGTGCGCGTGTGTGCGCATTGTATGTGTGTATGTGCGCGTCTGAGTGTTTGCTTTTAATTCCTGATAATAAACAGCAGATGGGAGTTGATTTTATCATTGGTAACACATAGCAGATGTGAGTGCTGAGCTAGGCTAACAGAGCTGGGCTCCTGCATCACTGTTTGATTTAGCAGCTGTCATCTTGCGGTTCTGTCTGCTATTCTCTTCACCATTGGACTGTGTTTCTCTTTCTCTCTCTCTCCTTCTCCTTTCTTCTGTCTTTCTTAGCCCACCCCCCCCAATCAGTTTTTTTTTTTTAAGTATGTCCCCCCCCCTGGGTTTGTTCTCTTCTGTCTCCTTTGTGTTCTTTTACTCTCTCCCTCCCGTAGCCTCCATTTTGAGTGGGCTACGCTGCAGCGTCGGCTCTGTGGGCCTCAGGTTTGCGCTTCCTGCTGGACACCCCTCCCGCCGGACAGTCCTTTACCGCTAGCGGGGCCGGGTGTAATTTCACCCCGCCGTGTCCCTTGCGGGCATCGTCCGATACGTAGTTTGGGAACCGACGAAGACCAAAATGGCGCAAAAGGCTGACGCCCTTTCTCTGAAACGCCCTCACCTCGGCGACCGGGGTGTCGGCGTTTTAAGACGATGAGGAGATCAACAGGGGAAAGCCCACCACCTCCGCGCTCTCCTGTTTTGGTGGGGCGGGGGGTTAATCTCCTCGCGGCGGCCGTCACCGTTTAAATGGGAAAGGGGACGGGGGCAGGCTTCGCCCCCTCTGGGTCAGTCAGCGGTCCAAACCCAGTGCAGCTGGGGCCTTCACTTAGCCTGCGACAGCATCTCCCCAAATCTGCCCCTTATTTACAGCTGAGGCTTGGCCCATAGGCCTGATGGTCGCTGTGGACTGGTTCATCAGTGTTTGATGGCTATTTATACAATTCTGTTATTCTAAAACATTTTGATACTATAATTTCTGAGGTAGGCTATTCTCTACCACATTGTTTGGTGCACCGTACGAAGCTCAGTGTTAATTCTACTAATGCAGTATGCGATTTCAAAAGTCTCTCACTGTCTCTCTCTTTCTCCCTCCCCCTCTTTCACTCTCTCTTTTTCTCCTCTTTCCCCTGGTCTCACGAGGGGAGAGTTTGAGCTGGTTATTTAGTGAAGCCCCGTCTCAGCTCACCCTGCATAACCCACAGCGTAGTTTTAAAACGATTACTTTCCTCTCCGTTTATGCATCTGGCCCCACGTAAGAAAATGGTTCCTCCAGTACATTCTCACATGGGATGAGCAGAGCTCATTCCGGCTCTCCGTTGCCATTGGTAACAGCCCTCGGTAAGTCGGTTCTCTCTCACCCGGGACGCGGAGGTAACCTGGGGAGGAGGCGGGCCCTCGGCGCCCAGGCCGCAGTAATGACCGTGTCCGTCATCCTGCCGTCTGCGGGCCGGGTCACTAACTGCCAGGCTTACGCTTGTATTAACAGCTTTCTGGGGACCGCCGCTCACGGCCGTGTGCACATTATGCCCATTAGTGGCTCACCGGGTCGTTTGGGTGTACAGGGACGGGCTTCCTGTTTGCGTAGTTGGTGCGTCATCTGTGTTGACTAGCCATGATATAGCTTATATTTCTCTTTCTCTCTCTCTCACTAGTGTCTGCACACACACACACACACACACACACACACACACACACACACCAAACTGAAAATACAATAGTAAAGTGATGATATTATTATTATTATTGCAGTGTGCTTCGGAAAGGCAGGTGCCATGTAGATGCTCCTCCATGGATGGCTGACATGACCTGAATCTGTGGTATCCGGTTTAATCCGGTTCAGCCCAGCTTTTCTCTGCAGCATCGCCCATCATCAGCCCATGGCTCAAGCTTAGTTCTCCCGGTCAGCTTCGCCCGGATAGTCGGAGCTTGGTCTTGCACAATGGCCTTCCATTGTCACAATCCGCTTCCTCTTGCACATGCCAGGGACAGTGTTTAGGGTATGTCTTTGTAAAAGGTTGCTTCTGTTAAATGGGGAAAAAAAGAAACACTGAAACGAGTACAATGATTCATAATGATTGTTGCTTGTGTTTTCTGGTTATTATTTGGAATAGCTAATGAATATGGCATCAAGAGACTTGTCGAAGAACCGTAGGCAAACACCTTAGTTCAGAGCGGCACTGGCGGTTTTTTACACGCACACAGTCTTTCTGTAGGATTCTTTGATATCGGCGCTGATTTCCACCTGCTCTTTGTTACCCGACTCATCCTCCGAGCTCGTTTGGTCCTGTCTGTTTCGCGGCAACAGCAGTTTGCACAGCATCTGACCGGTTCTCTTGGGAGGCCCGCCTCTAAGCATCTGCGCGGGCCTATCTGATGTGTAAAGAGGGAGCGCTAATGTACAGTAAAGCTGGCGTGCCAGACATTGCGCTCAGTGGCTTTCATGCAGGCCGCTTAAAGGGGGCCCGACGGCGGCTCAGCATGAACCTGGGGAGCCCGGGGCCCGCGTTCGGTTGGTTTGACCAAACGCAGGAACGCGAGCGCTCCAAAGCCTCGGTTTACTCAGTGTCCGCCCGCCGTCCTTTTTAAATCTTCAAGACTCATTTGTTTATGACGCGGCGCTTGACATTTTTAATACCGTTTCGGTTTCGGAGGAAACCTTAAGGTGAAAGCGTGCCGCCGTGAATCCGGTAATGGAGGCTAGGCTGCAGTTGTCTCTGAGGCGCACGAACTGAAAGCTCATTAAATTTCGCCTCTGGCGCCCTTGAGCGATGGTGACAGTCGATCGAACTTTACACAGTTTTATCCTTCGCCCGGGGGGTGCTTTATAACCCACAGGCCAGTGGAAGTTGCCGGACTGGGCGCTCGGCGCGGTCCACAGGAGCGAGCCGCTCGCTCGAGGTCATTCATTTTTTGACTTCTTGACACACTGGCTACTTTGCCTTTGTTGTTTTTAATGAGTGCGAGTGCGAGTGCGACTTCCCCAAGCGCGCCTACGACTATTACGCTGCAGACTTTAACCCGATGAATCCTGTCTGCAAAAAATGTTTTTTTTCCCTCGTCTTCCTCCTCCCTCTTCCTTTCTTTCCTACCTTCCTTCTTCATAAAGAGGTGTAGTAGCTTGGCGAGGTAGGCTCACAGAGTCAGGAAGTGCATTTCTCACCTGAAGTGGCAGGTGTGGAGTAATGGTGTGAAGCAGTGCTGTTGGGAACGTGCAGTAATGTCCCTAAGCGCTGCCCTTACCTCGGTCATGGTCATTGCCTGTCTCAAATCTGCCCCGGCAGCAGGCCTCTGCTCTAATGCGCTGATTACAGCCCCTGATGGGAGCGCATTCTCATGGCTTTAAAACGGGCCTGTTTAGCAGTGGCCTCCACGTCCCAGCTGTTCCCTAGGGCAGGCTCACGGACACAGGGCGGGCCCACCAGCCCAGCATACAACATGGCCCTCAGACGCGCACACACACACACACACACACACACACAGGCTCACATGCACACATATGCACACAGGCACCCACCGTGGTACGGCCATTTTTATACCCTCACCGGTGTAATGAATATTCACCGTTCACCCGGCTAAAGACTTTGCTAAGGAGCTGGAATTGTAAAGTCTTCTAAATCGAAGAAAAGACCCTCCGCACACTTGGATCCATGCAAAAATCTCATTTATTGCAAACTTTCGTTCCCAAGGGACCTTCTTCAAGGCATACAATGCAAACAAAACCATCACCGGTACAGTTTCGTTCACGGTACTTGCTAACTAATTTCAGCTTACCTGCTAACCAGTGTTGCTTCCTTTTAAAAGCCTCAGTAAGCCGTTGAGGCATTTCTACCTGTGGCCATGGATATTGTCGCTATGGTGAAGTAGAACTCCAGTTAAACTGCATAATATTGTTCCCTGTTCCGTTTTTTATTTATTTATTTTTAATTTTGTTCCCATTTGATTGCTTGCGGCTAGGCATGTCATGACATGAGTGACGGCATGAAAAATAACCGTGGTTATTTTCATGGTATCGGCGAGTAAAAATAAATGCACTGCTATGAATGAGTGGAACTAATCAATATTAGCGTGAATACGCCCTCACCTTTGAAATCACTGGCCCCAGCATTCCCCATGTATCATTATATGATGATGTTAATTCAGGCTGATCACTTCAATATATTTAGAGAAACAGAAAAACTGGTGTCAGATTTGTAACAAAAAAAAATGCAAATAAAATGTTTAAAAAACTAGCAAAAACCTTTATATATGTATATTAATTGTGTTCTTGTGACTACCTTATTTATTAACCATATTAATGCAAAATATCATGATTATCCTGTACTGACAAATCATCCAAAAAAAATTTTTTTTTTTCTTTTGGCCACGTCACCCACCCCTACCTGCCACCGTACACAAATAAAATGGCTGCGCGTGTGAGTGCTCAGGCCCTGGGTCACAGCAACTATGGAGACATGGCCAGTTTGCTTTGCTGTGGTTGCTGCATTCCTGGACATTCCTGGTCTCAGAAATGTGCCCATTTTACAGTTCCCTGCGAGCTGGACTGGAGAAACATGTAGGCTACAACTCCTGGGTCAGATGAGAAGTGCCTATATAGCCTAATTCTACGCTCATCTGGGTCATGTATGGCTGTCCTCCCAATGATTGGACACCATTATGAGCTGGTCATGGGCGGGGGCACACGCACACGCACGCATACACGCACAACTAGTAGTAGATGCCCTTATTCATGAGAAACTTAATTCTGGGGCAGATATTAGCCACTACTTTTTCCTCATGCTTGAGGTATTGAATCTTGGAATATGCAAAAGGTTTAGCATTCTGTTTCATGTGTCTTTATTCCTCGGTTTGGTCCCAAATGGTGCACTCCAAAGCTAAAATAATTTTTTGTGTGAATATGAGAAACTAAGTGTGTGTTTGCATCTGTGTCTTTGTGTGCGTGTGTGTGTGTGTGTGTGTGTGTGTGTGTGTATATGTGTGTTTCTGGAAGGCACTTAACATGCATGACATGTATTCCAGAAGGCAGGCGTTGCCACGGCAACTCTTGTAGGTCATAAGCCCCACATCGGATTTGATTGGCTGGCTGCGGAGAATAGCACACTGGAGAGATCAGCGTGCACAAAAGACAGCAAGTAACATTTGAGAGGAAGATCTTTGCATCTCCGACCTTGCAATCCATTTTGTAATATGTATGTTTTTTTGTTTTTTTTATCCGCAGCTTAACAAGGTTCCTTTATTTTTTTCCCCCCCTCCACCTAACCTCAGCCGTGAATAAATGTGAGGTCTCAGAGTGTCTGGACGTTGATGTCCTTTGCAGTGCCAGGGCATGCTGCCCAGGGAATCATTGGGAAAATACCTATTTATAATCCTCCGGAAATCTTTTCCATCTTCTTTTCTTCGCCCTTTTCTTTGGTCCTGTGCAGCTTTGCATAAAGACGGCGAAGGGTGATTTATGAACTGTGAAAACGCACGCCGCTTACAATTTTCCTTTTACAATTTTAACGCCGAGGCCCACAATCTGGATCCCAGCCCTAATGTAAGCTGAATGGTTGAAAGCAGGTCTCAACGGGTTCTGTCATTTGTCTCTCCCTTTTATCCCTTAAAATCTTTTATTTTGGCATTGACCACATTTACATCTCCCCCTCGTGAGGAGACGCCTCGCGTCAAATTCAACGAGAACTGGGGCCGCAGTCACGTGGTACTTCCGCCTATCGGGGCTTTCCGTTTTCCCGCCGCAAGCCATTTTAAGCATGTCTGGGCTCTGGGTTCTCGTTTGCTTTCCTTGACAAAGCAATGGCGGTTTTCTGAACACGTCCAGGCGTACGCTGAGCCAGCCGATTAGAGCCGCTATTAAGGACGTTAATCGAAGCTGCCGTTCGGGAACTCCGGCATCAGGAGTCACTTAGAGGACACCGGCAGCCTCTCGACGGATATTACAGCGGAACGAAACAAAATTAATCGCGTCACATTTAGAATCAATCAACCTCCGAATGGCTTCCACCAAGGGCCCATGGTCGTGCTCCCGGCGAGGCTGAAACGTTTTGAAATGTACTAAATCAATATTTGGCTTAAAAAGCCAAATGGGGGGGGGGGGGGGGGGGGGGGGCAAGCAAATTATTTATTAGCCAGTCGCAGTCTTCGAGCGCCTTGGCGCGGCCCTGCTGGCCGTCTTTGAGAACTGCGGCCGAGTCTTCTCCTTCAGGCTTCCCTCTTGTCTGAGCGAATGAAACCCAGCAGTGAGACGGCTGCAAATAATTTATCGCTGGCAGAGTGCATCTGCAAGTGAGGACAGGGCGGTTATTTTTATTAAGTTAAATAATTGTTAAGTTATTTTTTTTAAATAACTCTGGTGTAGCTTGCTTCCAGAGTAGTGAAAGCATCTTTCCGGACGTCAGTGCGCTGCCAGTCCGATCTCGGGAGAGCCCGAGCCCGAGCGAGAAGGAAGTTCGTCTTTGTCTCGAAGCGGATGCCTTAAACGAGCCGCACGTTCAGAGCCAAGATGAGATCATCTGTTTATTTGTGTCATTCACCACCGTTCTTGGGATTAGACTACTTGGCATTCCAAATGTCCAGGCCAGCCTGAACCCAATCCACACTCAACCTTGATAGCGGAAATCAGGACTGAGCCCGTCCAGTGAGTGTATCTGATGATACGCTAGTTGGTGTACATTTTTGCTTATGCAATAAAGACTTGACACATTGCCAAGAATGAGCATGTGATATCTAATGTCTGCTGTTTATTTTATTACAGTACTTATGTCTTTTTTTATTTTCCAGTAGTAGGCCTTGGGGCAGGGTGTGAAATTAACACCAGCCCCATATGCTTGTAAAACTTTGATTGTGACTGGTAAGATCTTTTACTACAACAGCCAGTTTGTCAGGTAACCAACCAGGTTGTGTTAGCTATATTAGAAAATATAATGTGGCTGGTAAAATATTGAAAATGGTTGGTGATTTTTAGAATCCGCAAGCCATTCTGGCCATTGGGTGAAAAAGTTCATTTCATACCCTGCATAGGGGTCAATTTTAGTGTTAAATTCAGCACAGCACACACATGGGTAAATCTGTAATTCGTCTGCCCCTATAACACTCTAAGATGTGAAGAAGAACCTGGACGACGGTCACACTGCAGAAACTATGGAAACTACCTATGACTGCGCGGAAACGGGGATACGGCGGTGTGATGAGACCTGACTTGTGGGAATGTGCGGAGCATTCACGTCGTGGCATTAGTAGGCTGGGGAGGGGAGGGAAGGTGCCTGAGCCTCAGGTGAGGTTTACAGAGCGCGGCGTGAATGTCATTATTCTAACACCTTGGCGGCTGTTAACTGGAGCCGGGAGATTTGTTCCAGCTGCAGCATCCTACCCGCGACCCGCGCGACACTAAACGCCTCTGAGCCATCCATCTTGCGCAATTAAATTACCCGGCTCCGAAGGAGAGGCGCACTCATTGTGTTTCAGAGCTTTATGGCCTTTTTCCTTCTCGTTTTCAGAAAGGGGGAGGGGTCTAACAAATAAATGACCATTTATATTCAACTTTATACAGTAGTGACCCATGAGGAAATATTAACTTGGAGTGAGTTTATTTTATTTTATTTTTTTACTTGTAACTGTAGGCTATTGCGTAATAGATCTTCACTTTACATACATTCACTTTACCAATGCGTTGTGGCCGGTATCTGGGGTCCACCTGAACCCCTCTGCAAAGTTGACACTTAGGTCTTTGAACCCATGGATGCAGGTACGTCTCTCATGCTCCTAAATGGACGCTTTCCCTTCTCAGAATTGTGTGTTTTATTAATTCAAGTGCACTTCAGTGTAGAGTGTCTCAGTGCTTTTGGTATCTGAGGACCCACCATGACAAAATCTGCCACCTGTTTGTTGCATTCTCAAAATTCTGCATCTTCAAGGCTTACTGTACTTTGTTGGAACATAATGTTGTATAGCTCCCTGGCCCCAATGTGAGTCGTAATATTCACGCTCACCTTCATTGCTTTGCTCCAGTGGTCAGCAACTGACTGACGATGAATTACATTTTTTCTCTCTCCATTCACTCCCATTGCATGGCGAAACGGGTCTCAAAAGCACACTTTTAGCACATAAACAAATGCAAACAACACGGATTATGCCGATATACAAAATCACAACATCAAGAACCGTACGTTTGAAAAGATTCATGATATTTAATACTTTGGAAGAAGATTGTGTCGTTGGCTTATTAATTTCCTTGTTTCATTCTTGCACCCGTAACAGTCCCACTCACTTCCTGAAGCGTGCCTAAGTAAAGAAAACTGAGCAGCAAAGAAGATGGCAACAGTTGCTAGTTCTCAGAAAATAGTTATTCAAAATCAAATCTATCAAAAATTGGTTCAGAAGTTTCAAATGTACGGTTCTTGATGTCGTGATTTTGTATATCGGCATAATCCGCGTTAGCATTCGTTTATGTGCTAAAAGTGTGCTTTTGAGACCCGTTTCACCATGCAATGGGAGTGAATGGAGAGAGAAAAAACGTAATTCTTTCTCGGTCAGTTGCTGACCACTGGATAAGTCATGAAAGTGGGCTTGAATATTACAACTCATATCGGGACCAGGTAGCTATACAACATTATGTTCTAACAAAGTTCAGAACGTCTCTAAACGCAAATAATTTTCCTTTATTTCAGAGGCAGTCATTTAAAGTTGCTTGTTTATACTGCGTTTAATTTCAGAAAAACTATAACACCCTTCGATTAAGTTTTCCCTGAATTGAAAAATGTTTTTGTGCTGCAAAATTGTACGTGTGCATTAGCCTTATTGCTTGCCCGTACATAAAGACACAGGGCTGGGGATAAATGTATCGAATCACACTGATGCTTTCAGACAGGACTTGATGTATAATTTAGTGAGGTAGTGTGGAACACGACAGTCGAATACCTCATCAAGTCCACATATTAACAATGGAGAATGAAGAAGCTCCTCTGAAGAGAGACCCGGGTGCGTTGGGAGGTGTGGGTTGTTGGTCGGCCTCACTGATTTCACTACCATACAGAGCTATAGGGAAAAGGATGCTTTTCAAATGAATCGCTAAACAAGAGACTGGTGCAGAATTAGCCTTTGCTGTAGAGTATTTTTTTCAAGTAGTCCCTGTCTGGCAGCGCCAACAACAAATGTTGATCTTTATTGAGAATATGAGAAGTTTGTCGTCGGCTGGCCGTAACGATGGATGCTGATCAAAACTGATCGCTTTTCAGAGACCGCTTGGCATATTCGGGGGACTGCAAATTCAAAAATTGATTGAAAAAAGCTGGAAGTGAACTGTATCCATAATGAATGATTCTGAGCATACCTGTGCCTTTGCGCCAAACAAAAAAAACAATGATTGTTAATGCCAGCGTTTGATTTGCAACAAGAGAGTTGCATAATATTTATTTGTTGATTTATAGTTTGTTTGCTAATGACATGCCAAAAAGCAATTTTACAGTGTTCAAATAAGTATCGGATGCATGGCGAGTGTTTATAGCCAAAGGCTTAATTTCCAACGCCTGTCCCTGGGTACACTAAGGAAATAGTAAATGAATAATAAATGAGTAAATTAGAAAAGAAAAAAAACAGGAAGGAGAATGTGTCAGAAGAATAAACAAGCGAAACAAGAAATGCACACACATAATATTACGAACATGCACGTCTATTATTGTAGACTTACATCAGTGGTGGCCAATCATGTACAATGGAGGGCCGAGAGCATGCAGGTTTTCATTCCAACCAATCACTTCACCTGCTGATTTAACTAATCAGTTCCCTCCTGTCTGGTTGAAGGTGTATTAATTAGTGAAATCAACAGGTGTACTGATTGGTTGGAATGAAAACCTGAATGCTCTCGGCCCTCCATGGCACATGATTGGTCACCTCTGACCTGCATATTAAATTTGCTTTCTTTTGGCATGAGTGCACCAGCGCTTGACCTATTCTGCAGACTTGCTGTTGTTTTAAACATCCTGCCTGTCCCAGAATCAAATTAAATTAATCTGGCTTTGCCCCACAGCCTTGAAACCTCAGATGTCTGGTGTGTACATCGTCTTGTTGCAGTATTCAGGTTGTTTACTTTGAGATTCTTTGCTCGCCTGGCCTACATTTCCCATGTAGTCCGTTCACAGTGCTGGGATAGATTTGCAACTTGCGGCCGTTTGGATGCACGTCTCACTTGCAGGTGTCAGGGTGTAGCCAAGATCTAAGGATTAGATTCAAACTTGAAGCCCTCTGCTGGATGCAAGCCCAAATGGGATTCAAACTCGGAGCTGTCTGGATGTAAGCCACGAATGGGATTCTAACTCAGAACTGTCTGAACGTAGGTCTTAGCATTAAAATTTAGAGCCGTCTGGATGAAATTCCAAATTACATTCAAGCTTACAGCCGGCTGGATGTGACTTCCCTAACCGCTGCGCCGTACTGCCGTCCTATTAGAAATCACTTTCAGCCCGGACCGGCTCATCATCTCCCGCGCGGATTCACCGTCTCAGGCATAATTCTCTGCATAAGCCATTAAAGGCACAGTCCCCAGTGCTGTGTGATTTGTCATCCTCAGAGCCCCCGAGCCACAGGCTGACAGCCGAAGCATTGTGCCGCTCATTAAGAACCTTGTAATTGTCCCGCGCCGTGTGTACAAGGCCCAGGGGCAGTCGGCTAATGAGGAGGAGGGAGTCCGACCGTGCCTTTTCCGCTTGGACCCGAGCCACGGCCGTAAAAACGACCGGCTCCCCGATCGACGGCAGGACCCAGACCTGTTCCCGCTCTTCCGGTCCGGTTTTCCGCCAAGCGAGAGCAGGGCGAAAAGCGGGGTAGCGGCGGGGCGGAAACGTCTTTGACCTCACGGAAAGAGCGGCCCGGTTCTGCATTATTTCGCCCTCGGGTCCTTTCCCGAACGGTCCGCTCATCTCCCCTCGTTTAGGCTCAGATGAAACGTCAAGGTGCGGCGTCATAGCGGGCTCGCTTTCATCACGCTGCCGTTTCCATCAAATGGCCTATGGTGACTAGGGCTGGGTATCGTTTGACATTTTTTGATGCCGGTTTCGATACGGATAACAAAACAAATACTTTTTCCAGACCTTTCTTTGTTGAGTGTAAGCACATTTTTCTACAGTATACAAAAAAGGTTTCTCATTTAACAAAATAAGCCACAACTTCTCCATTGCGTCAGTGTTTAATGTTGTCAATTCAACCGGCTGTATAAAACACTGTATAAAATTATCAAAATTATGATTTAAATCAAGCAATATCTGATCAAAGAATAAAGGCAAGAAAAAATGTGAAAGAAAATTTGGTACTTAACAGATTATTTTAGAAAAAAATGTTTTAAATGATCTGTTGAGTACCAAAAAGTGGCACTGAATGCTTGGACAGTTTTCCATACTCGGTGCTACGGACATAATTCGGTTGGTGCCCAAAAAGTACAGAGGTTCGATACCCAGCCCTAACGGTGACCAACAGAATGGCCATTTTGGCTCTTGCTGAATTTAAAAGCACAATCGGTCTATCCTGCTTGTTCATAAGCGTTAGCTTGGAGCGGAGTCACTGCTCGTTTTATGTGAATGAGATGGTTAAATCATCCCCATCCAAATGTAATGGTAATTGAATTCTAATGCTGCAGTTAGTGCGAACTCGATAAAACTCACCTGCCCATTCACACCTATTTGTTTGGAGCACACTCGCTTTATGATCTGTGTATGAATGGGATGGTTTAATTATCCATGTCCACTGTGCAGATACAAATATGACTCGTAGCAAAGAAAAGTGGGGGTAGAAGGAGAAATTTGTCCATGTTCAATGGCTATAAAAGTATTCTTTTGGCGGACCCTTCTGGGTCTTTACCAAGGGGCCAAGACCGGGCTTTGTTTTTGAAGCTCAGTTCCTGGTCTTGTTGGGAGATGTTGCTCACTTGCACCAGTGTGGTTGGCTTCAGAATAGGCCTTTCAGCCACCCGCTTCAGTGTAGCCAAAATACGAAGTCAAGGATTTATTTCCCACAAGCGCATGTAGTCGCAATATGTTTTTTTTTCCTTTGTCTAATGTCTCCCCATGTGCCAATCTGTTACGTTATGGCGTCACTTGGATACGGCGGTATCTCTCGCGCTTAGTGGATGACCCAGACCCAACACAGACCCACAACCATATAAGGGTCCCCCTTTTCCCTACTGCGCAGTCTGCTGATGTGTACAACATGGCGGGGCAAAAACTGCACTTCCGCGGCTTAAAAATGCTTTTTGCAAGCCCATGGAACCTTAATGAGTGAGGTCACAGTCACTTTGTCCATATTTTTTTAGTTTATGGTCTTTACGGATTCTCCAATTTGTTGGCCTGGAATTTGCTTTGATCGATACCTATTCGGCAACGTAATTTGGTTCAAAATCAGTCATGTGGGCTTGGCTTTACACTGTCTCGGGTGTCAGCCAGCATACGTCACAGCATCTTGAGGCAGTAGGGTTTCGTTAAGTCCAGCGGAGATCTCGCGGTTCACTTAACGGGAATTCACTGCATTTAAACAATCATAGCAGGTGTACGTCTCACACAGCTGACCAATTGTGTGCTTGTGAAAAACATTAGAATGCGGGACGTTCAAAAGTGGAACGTAAATTGAAACGCTGCTTATTTTCCTATCTGAGCCGCAGCCCAAACTATAGATGCTGGTTTGCCGTCTTTCCAGTCGTTTTGAAGACCGCAGCATTTCCCGGCCGTCCAGATCGTTTGCCAAGACGCTCTAATTAAAAACCAGTCTCCAGCAATAACATACCCAAAGCACATTTACAGCAGCGTTCCAACATTTGTTCCAGTATCATTACGGAAGCCTGATTAGTTGGTACAAATTCTAATCGTTAAGTCCGCCATTGATTTATTTATTTAGTTTCCTGTTACCGCCAAAATTTTTGCCTCCGTTTTAAGAGGTCCTCTGTGAGTCGTCTCTAAATTTCTCCCTCTTCTCGATATACGGAATGTATGCGCGCAGACACGTTCACACTATTACAGAGGGGATCCACGACCGTCGACCCCGTCGGCTCTGCAACCTGTAATCGTCTGAAATAAGACTTGCAGCTTTAAAAGAGAAAGAGCGGGCTTGTCAGGAGCAGAGCAGGGCAGAGAGAGAGGGATGGTGAAAAATTAATGATGCTTGCAAAAAAGTAATTCAGGGCGGCGAAGAGAGAGATGATGTCTGTCCCAGGCATCCCAGTTCTTTCGCAGCGGGATGGGCGGGTTTGTACGGAGACCTCTGGGATAAGCCTCCAATCACATCTGGTTCAATCGCTGCTCCTGATAGGCTGGATGGATACACACCCTTTTTGACCTGTCGATGAAATCGGTCTAAGAGTCAATAACCAATAGGAACCAGTATAGCAGTATAGTCAATAACAACAGCAATAGGAACCAGTATAGCATGACTGTTCTTTTCAGTTCTATAACTGAAGTCCTTCAGTTATAAGCGGTTTGGAATCAGACCAGTCTGTCAATTATAAACCTTTGACCCGATTACCCACACAGTTGCGTCACCCTCACACTCCAGCCCCAGCTGTGTGCCGACCCGACGAGGACAACCCATAGTTTGAATGCGTAGCTGTTTTGCATCACAACGCATTGGGTACCTCAAACACGGATGCGTCTCCTGCTGTGGACCGCGGTTGACCCTGTGCCCCCAGTGTTCTAACAGGGAAATGGGGGAGTGCTTAGTTGGCTCTGTCCCAGGCGGAAGTCCAGTCCCGAGAATGGCGAGGTTCTCCCAGGCAAGGTCGAGTTCACGGCTGCCGCCATTGTGGAAAGAGCGTGACTAATGACTGTCCTTCCATGTCCTTTGCTTGACCGCTCAAAGGTGACGATTATTGACCACCTCCCACACATTTTAATTTCCCACAGCCCAAGTATTTTTCCCCTGGGACCTGCACCTCAATGGAAGAGTGTCTGTGCATTCATGCTGAGTCTAGCCAGCAGTCTGTCATGGCACAGAATCGGGGGAGGACTGGGGGACGGGGCGAACCTGCGATGATGTGGTCAAGGTTGTTTCGTAAACCTTGAAACCACCAATTCATGGGGACTGATTGAAACCTGTTTGAATTAAGACTTGCACTCATTGTAGCCATTTTGAGGCAATGCCAGTAGCCATTTCTGCTGAGGTCTTGCGCCAGGGCTTGATATTGGGATTCTTCAAAGCGATTGCAACCCAGCGGTGAGAACAGTGTGGACGGTCACACTTTCTGCCAAATTGGTGCACCGTCTCACAGAACGCCTCCAATCTAACGCAGTCTGAAGTTTTATCATAATTTTTTTTTTTTGGAACCTACGAAGTGTATCAGGCCTCAACCCCGACCTGCGGTTCAGTGCGCCCAGCCCCAGACACAGGCCGCGAAGGTGCCAGTGTCACTTAGCGCCGCAGCCGCTAGCCGCTAACACTTCGTTCTCCGCGGATTCGCGCTGCAAAGCGTGCCGCTACGGCTCAAGTGCGCATAACGCAGGAGCCAGTTTGAGTTTGCTGTTTTTGGAAGCGCTCTCCCAGGGCTCCCAGCCCAGGAATTTACACCATCCTTTCAGGCTCGCTTTGAAAACGCTCATTAAAAGACGCTGCTATATTTTCTGCAGGCTGGTGCATTGTGGGTAGATTGCGTAACAACCCGTTGGCGAACCAGTGTAGAGAGAGAATAAAAGCCTGAAAATATCTCGCCAGTATTCCGGGGAAAGCAAACGAACTCTCAAGCTTAAATGAAGGGATAAAGGGGGGAAACTGCACCGCCGTGTCGGCTATGCATTAGACTTTCATAGAGAGGGGCTCTAGCCTCTATCCTACAGAACCAGGCCTGCTCAGTAACGGAGCCACCTGTATATTTCAATCATCTGTGATGTCATCATCGTCGTGACACTGGCCCCCAGGGGAGGGGGGGAAGGGGTTAGCACGGAGGAGAAGGTTGTGAAGTCATCGCTGTTAGCTTTTTTGGGACTGAGTTCTCATCTCTTTAGCATTGGCTGGGGGAGGGGGGGGGAGTGAGAGAGGTCGCCATGGCAGCTTGTTAGCCATTGTGTGGGTGTACTGGGGTCGAGGGGGGGTGACCGAGTGAATGAGAACACAGCTTAAATTCCTTCTCATGGGGTTCAGATAATTGTGGAGGGGGTGCTGGGAATGAGAATGAGGGGCCGGTTACCTGCATGACTATTTTTGCTCTCTTTCCACCTCTTCAACATTTTCTCCGGGTCTGTCGATTGTGCTGTTCTCTCCTTTTCTGTCATCCTCCCTCATTTTGTCGGGGCAGGTAGTGAGGGCCTCCCTTTTTTGCATAGGCAGGTGTGTGTGTGTGTGTGTGTGTGTGTGTGTGTGTGTGTGTGTGTGTGTGTGTGTGTGTGTGTGTGTGTGTGTGTGTGTGTGTGTGTGTGTGTGTGTGTGTGTGTGTGTGTGTGTGTGTGTGTGTGTGTGTGTGACGAGAGAGACGGTTGATTTTTTTTTAAGCTCTGCAGCAGAAGGTTGCGAGCTACAGCAGAACATGCAGACACTTCTGCACCTGCAAAATAAAACAAGCCAAACTTCACCAACAGTGTACAGCCATCTAGTGGCAGGCCAGACAGGTTAGGCTTTAACCCCACCAACAACATTATCTGTCTGCTCTGTGCAAGCACTGTGAAATGGGCTAACACATGCGAAAACACCAAATATTGAAAAATAAAAATAGAAAACGGATATTGAAACATCCGTCGAGTTGGAGGCAGTGGCCCTGTGAAGTAAAATGTGTAAATATCCCCCAGTGCTCAACTGTTCAACACTAGTCGACTTTGCAGTTTTAGTTTCAGAATTTTACCCCTGGCTTTAGTGTGATTCCAGGCATTTGGTCACCTGTAAGTTACTCGCAGTTTCACACCGCACACACATGCGCGCATACGCACAAACACACACAAATGCTCTCGCACACACACAACTCACTCACCCACATGCATGTGTGTTCATTCTTGCCTCCACACTCTGAAGTTTGTATCAGACATAGTCGTTGATGTAGTTCTTTGCAAAGGCTGTATGGGTTGATAACATTTAAATTAAGACTTTCTTAGCCTGCCCCCTACTGTTGCTCATGGCACATTGTAAACGTGTCTCCCTGTTTTTATCACCTCTGATGGGGCAAAAGTACCTGAAATAAACTTGGCAACAAATAAAAATGTGTCTAAAGTCAAATTATTTTTTGATTAACTGCTCATGCAAGTGTTACAGCTCTAAATGACAGAATAGCCCAATTAAATTTACCATTCTAGATTCACTTTTGTCAAAATACTTTGGTTCACACTGCCCCTAGTGGCAATGCAGATTACTGCTTTTATATTGTCTCCCAAAATTAATTGTGAATTACTAATAATTTGCATTAAGCATTTTTATAGCCTCATAATTTTTTATTTGATTGCATTTCCAGGGCAATATTATAACCGTGTCCACAGAGTGTTTAATTGCTCTAAATATCGTTTTGCCGCTATTTCGATTATATTTTTCACCTCAAAATGTAATCACTGACATTTAATTCACTCATTATTCCTTCCACAGATACTCCCTATTGGCCCAGATTAATCATTTGTCATATCAAGAGATCATGTGTTCTCATTTAAGGGGAAATATTATTACAGATCCACAATATGGTAGTTGTAGGTTACTGTTAGGAATCAAATTTGTCTTTTGCTGTTAAGTGGCTATAGTTAAACACATTTATTTGTAGGATGTTTCTTCTATATTTATATTTTTGGTATATTTGTTTATTCTGAAATGATTTTGTGAGATGCACCAATTATGAAATGTCAGTTGCTACCAATCCCAAAATTTTTTAAAAGTACTTTTAGTTGTGGAAAAACTTGCATATTTTTAAAATATGAAAGTTATGACAACAAAAACCATTGTCGTACTTAAAAATGACATATCCACCTTTGTGCTTAAAGACAGGTCATGCGCTCTTCCTGCCTGCTTTTCCTCGTTGCAGTTCATGAAATGGCCAGTTGGTGTCTCTGTACACTTTTTTGTAAAATCTTACCATGTGCTTTCTCCTGTCAGTCTAATGAAAACACGCTCGTTCTTCAATGTGTTGAATTATCCGCCTCGAGTGTCTAGTCAAGGGAAATAAAGAAATGGAAAAAAAAAAAATACAAATTTTTCTTTAAAAAAAAAAAAAAATTTTACTTTTGAATTGTTTTTTTTTATTTTTTTTTTTATTTTTTTTAATTAGCAATAAAAGTAAAATTGAGTTAAGTCATTTCTGTGCTGGAGCGTCGGTTATCGCGCAGTAAATGTTGAATGTAAAGTCTGTGTGTCGCTGTCGTTTCAGACTGCGGGGTATGACCACGCCGAGGCCACGCTAGAACACCAGAAGAGAAGCCCTTCCTGCAACTCGCCTGCATTTGGTAAAGACGGGTCAAGCTCGTTGGAGCGCTTTGGGGAAAGAGACTTGGCCGCACGCTGCTACAGTCCTGCTGTGGGAGGCTCTTGAGATCGGCTCGCAATGATTACCTCAGAGCTGCCAGTTTTACAGTGAGTATTCGTCATATCGCTACATGTTAGCTGCTTGACAAGCTGATGTGGATGTGCCGTTTCTGTAGTCCCTCAGAGAATGGCCCTCGGTTTCTTAACGTTTGCTTTTTTGTTTCCGAGCTTCAATTACACGGTCACGCATGTGGACGTACACGGACGCTACGCCTTCTGCAAACGTAACACGCACAGTATGCACACATGGTTCTGGGATCGTGGTGTGGAATGTTTGTTTATTTAATGATCTCGTTGGACACAACCTCTGTTTCCCTTGCTCTTTCTGCTGTGAGCGTGTGGGTCTATTATAGGTTCCTGTTTGTAGGATGTGTGTGTTTTTCTGTGTGTGTGTGCGTGCATGCATGCATGTGTGAGTGAGGGTCTCTGTGTTGTGTGTGAGTATGTGTGTGTGTGTGTGTGTGAGAGGGTGTTTCTGTGTAAGGGAGTGTCTTTGTGAGTGTGAGGGAGTGTGTGTGTGTGTGTGAGTGTGAAGGTGTGGGTGCGTGTGTGAGTGGTTGTGGTTGTGTGTGTGTGTGTGTGTGTGTGTGAGTGAGTGAAAGTGCGTGTGTGTGTGTGTGTGAAGGTGTGAGGGAGTGTCTGTGTCTGTCTGTGTCTGTCTGTGTGTGTGTGTGTGTGAAGGTGTGAGTGTGAGGGAGTGTCTGTGTCTGTCTGTGTGTGTGTGTGTCTGTATATAAAGTCCCACAGTGTAGTGGCCTCGGGGCCTGTGGCTGGACTCTGATCCCCCCTGGTCTCTCACAGGGACCCCAGTAATGAGTCGGGCCAGGCGGAGACGGTCAGCCTCAGCGTGAGCGTGAGCGAGCTGGAGGACACCGGAGAGCTCAAGGGCAAGAAGAAGAGAGGCAGGCCCGGGAGACCGCCGGTATGACCCCCGCTGGGGCACTGGGGCGGGGCATATCCAGGGACCTAACCCTGATTGGGCTGTGCTGACTCTTACCCTGCATGCATCAAGCAGGCCTGGAGGGGTTGTGGGGAGGGAGTGGTCTATACCTAAAGCTGCCCTTTATGACTTTAATTATCCACCATTCTGAACACATTAGTGTGCAGGAAGCAGGCCTCATTTGTCGGGTTACAGAGCACATATTACCTTCACATGTAACCCTGGTTAAACGGCTCTAAAACCATGTGGCCCGACAGGAAATGGTTTGTGCTTTCCGCTCAGAAATCACTGGTCTGTTCTTGTCCCCCTTTGACATGGCGGCGGGGGAGATTCTTTATCAGCAGCTTCCTGCTGGCAGAGCCGCCCGAAACTGCAGGAAATGGAAGGCTGTTGTGGTGTGTTTGTGTGTGTGCGCGCTTCAGAAACACGCACCGTTGACTCTCCTTCACCCCCGCTCCCCCCCGTCTCTAGACGGCCAATAAGAAGCCTCGGAAGACCCCCGCGGAGAAGTCCCAGATGGGGGCCCCGCGGGGACGGAAGGCCAACGGCGTGGCCCAGCAGAACGGCGAGGGCGACCCCGTCACCCTGTTCGAGGTGGTCAAGCTGGGAAAGAGCGCCATGCAGGTGCCCGTCTTAAGCCGTCTGCAGTCGCACACGATCACGCTGCAGTCCCAGGCCCCTCCCCTTCCGCCCACGGGCCGCCAGACTGGTCCAGTACATATTACATTACATTACAGCACATTACAGTTGTCATTACAGCACCTCAATAATGTCACAAAGTAAGCAAATCACAGGAACGTGCAGCTACATTCAAACCCTGCTTGCAGTATAAACAGTGATGAACAGGGACAAACTGAAAATAACAGAAAAATAGTTTGAGTCGTTACCTCGGCTGTAAAGCATTTTGTAACATTGGTGTAGATGCACATTACAGCATTGAAAAAATGTATTAGCTACAAAGCACGGTAATAAGTTATGTTCTGTCTTTTGTTCAACAATATTGTTTTACCCATTATACAGCATTGATAAGTTTGGTTATATCTGCAGTACAGCATCGATGCATTTGAGATCTGTAGTAGCAGCATTCATAGGTTTTGTGAGCAAAGATACTTTTTCTGATGGTCTGAAGTACATAATTTATACGTTTCCTCTCTTTGCAGTCTGTTGTCGATGACTGGATTGAGTCCTACAAGCAGGACAGAGATATAGCACTTCTCGACCTAATCAACTTCTTCATTCAGTGCTCTGGGTGTAAAGGTAATTATTTTTTGCAGTTTTGAAGTTATGGAGCGTTCTGCGGGAAGAGAATTAAATCGATTGGGGTTTCTGGAAGTAGAATTTATTGCTTCATCCTGCCTTCCTTGAATCCTACGCCTATGCCGACATCTGTGTCTTTTCAATTACAGGCACTGTAAGAATCGAGATGTTTCGCAACATGCAAAATGCGGAGATTATCCGAAAAATGACAGAGGAGTTTGACGAGGTAATTTCTTGATTATAATAATCTGGTTGGTCGGTGCGTCACGGCAGGATTCTGTCCACTCCGTCCACTTTGATATAGTCTTGAGGCTTAGCCATAGCTTACTAAGTTACTATGCAAACTAGACTCAATGTTGATGTCTATGGACAGCCGCTACGTTATGATAGAACTGTACTTTATCTGACCTGTTTGCAGTTGTTCCAATGACCTTCAGTATGTACTTATTGTACGTCGCTTTGAATTAAAGCATCTGCCAAATGAATGTAATGTAAACTTTTTCACAAAGAGAGGCTAACTCGTTGGGCGGCCGTGCAGTTTGCGGTCAGTGCAATGTCCTTTTGGTCTTAGGATGCAAAAAAATGCATGGTTTGCAAATAACAGATTTATAGCGGCTGCCTTCATTATTTATCGATATGTGACTTCTGCTGCTGCTTGGTTAAATGCGCTGTTGATATACTGCAATACAAATGTCCAAGGTTATTGCTAATTGAGTGGGCAAGATCACCTTGGCCAGTCCCCTTTTGCCTTGTTAAGGCTTTCACATAAAAAGAAATGGATTTACGTTCTTTAATTGAGAGTTTTCATACCCGCTGACGTGTTTTATGGATCCGGGTGAGCTCTCTTGTGCATGTCTGCCTCTTGAATGGAGAAAAGCCATCTCTGGTAATTCATTTAGAGAGCCATCGATAATTCGCTTGCGAAGCGTTTGATGCAGATGGCCTGTCGAGGGCAGCCCGGAGCCAGTATTTCGTCAGTCTCGTTTAGCGTTGAAGGCTCGTTTCAGAAAGTTCCATGTTCCCATCAGCTGAGTGTGTGATTCTGGCACCTGTCGCTATGTCGACCCAATATCATGGCTTCTAAGCTGTTTGTGGTCATCTCTTCACAGTTTAACCCCACAGCAGATATTTCCGTGTGAAACGGTGGTCGTTGCGCTAAATGTTTTCCCTCCTGACCTGTCTCGGTGAATGATTAATTTCGGGGGTTTTTTTTGTGACTCCAGGACAGCGGTGACTACCCCCTCACCATGCCCGGCCCGCAGTGGAAGAAGTTCCGCTACAACTTCTGCGAGTTCATCGGGGTCCTGATCCGGCAGTGCCAGTACAGCATCATCTACGACGAGTACATGATGGACACGGTCATCTCGCTGCTCACCGGGCTGTCCGACTCCCAGGTCCGAGCCTTCAGGCACACCAGCACCCTGGCAGGTAGGAGAACCACTGCACTTTTTACCTTGAGTGCCCAAGTTACGGTGCATTATACTCTGTCATTTTGGCATGCGTTGAAAGAATTTGAATTCTAATTTTGAGCATGTCAGGCTATATTTTAATCAGTCATGGGTTACTGGAAATTAATTTTCTCATTAAGTGTGTTTTGTGTCAGAGAAAGCTCTGGAACCACTGGATTTAAAGAACTCACTTTTGACTTTTACTTTGGACTTAAAGGCATACTGAACTTTGTTAGAACATAATGTTGTATAGCTACCTGGCCCCGATATGAGTCGTGATATTCACGCTCACCTTCATGGCTTGCTCCAGTGGTCAGCAACTGGCCGACGAAGAATGACGTTTTTTCTCTCTCCATTCACTCCCATTGCATGGCGAAACGGGTCTCAAAAGCACAGTTTTAGCACATAAACGAATGCAAACAACACGGATTATGCCGCTATATAAAATCACAACATCAAGAACCAGCGCCCATATTGTACTGTAGTATCTTTTCTTTTTTCTTTTTTTTACCTCACAGCCTCTACTAGGGGGCGAGCTTCACTGTCCCCCTTCGGTCTGGTTTTCTCGTTCCGATAATGGGCCGCATTTAGACGACGTACATGTCGCGCTCACAAAAAGACGTTTTGTCTCCGTTGCGTGCGCAGCTATGAAGTTGATGACGGCCCTGGTGAACGTGGCCCTGAACCTGAGCATCAACCAGGACAACACGCAGAGGCAGTATGAGGCCGAGCGCAACAAGATCGTGGGGAAGAGGGCCAACGAGAAGCTGGAGCTGCTGCTGCAGAAGAGGAAGGAGGTGAGTGACCTGGTTCTCCCAATCCTGTACGCATGCGACTCTTTCGATCGGATTCCCCCACTCCCATAAACAGCATGCGACTCTTTCGATCGGGTTCCCCCATTCCCATAAACAGCATGCGACTCTTTCGATCGGGTTCCCCCATTCCCATAAACAGCATGCGACTCTTTCGATCGGGTTCCCCCATTCCCATAAACAGCATGCGACTCTTTCGATCGGGTTCCCCCACTCCCATAAACAGCATGCGACTCTTTCGATCGGTTTCCCCCACTCCCATAAACAGCATGCGACTCTTTCGATCGGGTTTCCCCACTCCCATAAAAAACATGTGACTCTTCTGATCAGGTTTTTCCCACTCCCATAAACAGCATGTGACTCTTCTGATCAGGTTTTTCCCACTCCCATAAACAGCATGTCACTCTTCTGATCAGGTTTTTCCCACTCCCATAAACAGCATGTGACTCTTCTGATCGGGTTCCCCCAGTCCCATAAACAGCATGTGACTCTTCTGATCGGGTTTCCCCACTCCCATAAACAGCATGTGACTCTTCTGATCAGGTTTCCCTAGTCCCATAAACTTGTAATTCTTCCGATCGGGTTTTCCCAGTCCCCCAGATCGAGTTCCCCTGTCCAATAAACACGCAAAGCTTCCTAGCATAGCTATAGATTCCATCAACAGCGAATAATACTATTATTGCTAGTAACAGAAACCTTGTCTTCAACTTTGACAATATGTTAAATTTAAGTATGTTAAATTTTCACTAGTATTGTAGTATTAAGCGGATGCATTGATTTTAATAGTCAATGTGATTTTGGTACAGATGGTGTGAGTAGTTTTGCGTTTGCGTTTTATTAATTTTTTTACTTAACGCCGCTGTCGTTCCTCTTCACAGCTCCAGGAGAACCAGGACGAGATCGAAAACATGATGAATTCCATCTTCAAGGGCATTTTCGTCCACCGGTACAGGTACGCAGAGGGGCCTCGCGCCGAGCCGCTCCCACCGACGGCACGTTTCGCGCTCCGCCGCGTCGGAGTCACCGGCTCAATCTCTCTCTCCCTCCCTCTCTTTCGCCGGCCTTTGCCAGGGACGCCATCGCGGAAATCCGAGCCATATGCATAGAGGAGATCGGCATGTGGATGAAGATGTACAGCGACGCCTTCCTGAACGACAGCTACCTGAAGTACGTCGGGTGGACGCTGCACGACCGGGTGCGTTTTCCGCCGCCCATTCCGACGGGGTTCGCTGCCTCACGCGTGGCTCACATGTTACGCACCTGTCTACTGCTAGGAGGCCTTTGTAAGGCCTTGAGTTTATAAACTACGACATGACTTCATAAAGTCACGTCATAGCTTATAAACTGCTGCGACGATCCCCCTACCTCATTTTCTTTTCTTTTTTAAATTTTTTTTATTGATAGAAATGAAACATTATCACATCATTCACAATTGTTAACATCATTCATATTCATTAATGTCATCAATAATAGTAATATAATTTCAATGTAATTTCAATAAATCAAACAATAAGTATAAAATAAAATGAAAATTAGCATAGTAACTAAACTATATACCCCTACCTCATTTTCTCAGTGAAATATTAACGTTTAAATGGGTTTCAATAAAGGTCTGTGTAACAAGAGACCCTGCATTTTACAACACAGGCAAAATTAATGAGAGCCAAAGGCGTGGCAAACGAGCAACAAGGGAGCACTGGGGTTGGAAAGTAGGCTGTTTTGTTTTTTTTCTTCTTCTTCTTCCCCCCCAAATTCAGTCATCTAGCGAGGGCAGTGTTTCCATTGGATCTGATGGGGTCGCCGTTTGAAACTCAGGAATCTAGTGGGATCACCTGTTCAGATTGCGAAAATAATTATGTGGACTCAAGTGTTTGTGGTTTATTTTAATCCCCCACAGCAAGGTGAAGTGCGGTTGAAGTGTTTGAAAGCCCTCCAGAACCTCTACACAAACCGAGAGCTCTTTGCAAAGCTGGAGCTCTTCACCAACAGGTTCAAGGTACGAAACGCATCGGCAGACAACAGAGAATTAGCGATGCCATTGTGAAACCTGAAAACAGTTTACATCTCATTTGGTTTTGAACAGAAAAACAGAAATTGGCTGTTCTCTTATTTCAGCTGTATGGGTTAACTCATTGGGTAGTACTCATTGAAGGCTACCTGTAAATAGAGAGGGTCTGATTGAGTAGTTTCTCCCTAACTAGCTTTGACTCATGAGATGAGTGGTGTTGGTTAGAGGTTAGTGTTGCCATGTTGTTAAAGTTGTTAAAACGTGTTCTTTCATTCAGGATCGTATTGTATCGATGACCCTTGACAAAGAGTATGATGTAGCAGTGGAAGCCATAAGACTGGTGACACTAATCCTGCAGTGAGTATCGACCGCACTGGACTGTGTTGGTATGGCCCCTGAGGATGAGACAGTAATGATTTCAGTCCCCATTGTGTTAATGCTACATCTAACCCTTTCTGTCTTAATGTGGGCATTCTGTTAATACTTCTGCTGTCTGTCTTAATTTGGGCATTCTGTTAATACTTCCACTGTCTGTCTGTTTCTGTCTTAATGTGGGAATTCTGTTAATACTTCTGCTGTCTGTCTTAATGTGGGCATTCTGTTAATACTTCCTCTGTCTGTTTCTGTCTTAATGTGGGCATTGTGTTAATACTTCCGCTGTCTGTGTTTCTGTCTGACTGTCAGAGTGGTGTTAATACTTCCTCTGTCTGTTTCTGTCTGACTGTCACAGTTGTGTTAATACTGTGTCTGTCTGTTTGTATTATGTTCTATTTTTCTACATGCTCTGTGAAGCGACCTTTGGTATGAAAAAGGCACTGTACAAATTAGGGCTGCACGATGTGGGCAAATTGTGCGATTAACATGTTGGATATTGCAATGACGATATGAAATGCAATGACTAATATTTAATTGTAACTTTTCGACATGCCACAAATGTCAACCCTGAAAATGAAAAGCATTTGTCTGCTGAGTAATAAAATTAAATGACGTTATTTTTAAAGGATTTATTGAACAACCATAGGTTGAATCTTCTTCTGGTTTTGGTTTTTATTAAAAAAAAGAGAATCGGTGCAATCTCTCCTTAAACAAACTACTAAAGTAATTGTAGTTTCACAATACCGTTGTAGTAGCAAAGAATTTCGCTTCCACATTCCACTTGGCAGAAATACATTCTTGAGGGGATCTGCCTGGTACCATTTATCTAACTTCTTTAATAGGCTCGCACGCCTTCTTTGCCAACGATATAAACTGGCACCATATCCTTAGCCAAGTAGTACGTTCGGCGAAGGAGGGGAGGGTTCTATTTTCTCTGGTATCTCCTGACTATTTATTTACATTTGTGAAAACGCGGTGGCACCAGGTTAAATTACCGACTTTATAGAGGAGGATTGTCGGCCAACCGGTTCAATGACTTAATTAACTGCATCCGTCCCTACATCGTACATACGATAGGCCTACCTTCTTATTTATTCCGATAATCTTTCCTCTATCCGTTTCATGTTTATCAACACCAGTCAAAGCCAAAATAATGAAGTGGAGCAACAAACACATTGACGAATTTCAGCATTCCCTCTGGCTGTCCAAGCACACTTCACACTACGCGACAACGTATAACGATGTCCGCCACGTAACAAAATTCTAGAGGTGCGCAACACTTTTGTGTTGTGCTGTGTGACTTTTTCAGTTGAAAATTTAATACTTGTTGCAGGACGACACTAGTCTTAACGTATACATTAGGCTTTGCTGATTGCATTGCGGATGGCGAAAAAAAGCTTGGATTGGAGAGTGAGGTTGCCATGGCTTGTGCCAACATTAATAATTCTGATATCGATATCTTTGCAATGTGTTTATCGTGGAAATTCGTATCGTGGTAACGGGGGGGGGAAATAAACGATACATCGTGCAGCCCGACTACAAATAAGTTGTTATTATTATCATTATTGTTGTTGAGTTGGTAAATCTACCTATTCAAGTGCTTCTATTGATTTTTCTGCCTGTTACTGCTCCTGCTCCCCGTGTCATGCCCTTGATCCGATTGGTCGGCTGTTTCAGGGGGAGCGAGGACGCCCTGTCGAATGAGGACTGCGAGAACGTCTACCACCTGGTGTACTCCGCCCACCGGCCCGTCGCCGTGGCCGCGGGAGAGTTTCTCCACAGGAAGTGAGTCCCCTACTTCGTAACCCCGGCCCTCCGGCCTGCCATTGGACCGCACGGTTCCAATCAGCTCTCCCTTTCTTCGCTCGTTCTTTTCCGCACCCCGCTGCTCCTGATATGGCCCTCTCTGATCCCGCCGAGAGCTGCTGAGACGACCCTTTTAAGGCCTCATTATTTTTTAGGTGCCTCCCGGCTTGTGAAACGGCCACAGATCACAGAATTGCATGCAAACAGTGCAGATTAGAGGGGTTTTAATGTCTCCATAAATATTTGTGCACATTTAGCGTGCCCAGGGGTTTCTTTTGATGTCGCAATAATGTAGATTGGTTTTTCCGAGGCCCGCGTCTTCGTCGTGCTGAGTGCAAATTATGATTCAAGTTCATGGCTGTAAGGGTTTTTGTACCTTTTTAATTGATTTTAGCTGTTTGTTTTTAAATGAAGTATTTTATGTTTGTTTTTAAGTGGGTTCAGTCCTACAAAAACTTCCTTTGATTTTAGAATGCTTAACATTTTCTGGCTATATAAAAAATAATGGAAGTGAGATGAACATTGTGCATTATCACCCATGCCCAGATGGTGGCAGCACTGGGCCATTTAAATGCTCTTGATAAACATGGTATTTTACTGTGGGGTCATTCTGTGATGCTGGGGAACCTCTATTAAAATATATTGTGAAACCGTAAAGTAGTCTAAAGGTAAGCTGTGGTTGGGCAAATATGTTTGTACTTTTAAAGTTTGAATGTACAGTGGTTAGTAGAATGTGTTGAAGATAAATACAAGTTTGTATTTGGGTGCCAGGGGCAATAAAACATGGATATGGTTGCAAATAGTTATTTGTTTTTTTTGTTGTTGTTTTTTTTGTGAGGTGGCGGTCAGGTTGTGGTCGCCTGCCCAGTTTTAAGTTTTAAAGGGGTGCTCGGGATGCGGTCGTCTGCTCAGTTTTAGGTTTTGAGGGGGCGCTCGGGTTGCGGTCGTCTGCTCAGTTTTAGGTTTTGCGGGGGCGCTCGGGTTGCGGTCGTCTGCTCAGTTTTAGGTTTTAAAGGGGCGCTCGGGTTGCGGTCGTCTGCTCAGTTTTAGGTTTTGAGGGGGCGCTCGGGTTGCGGTCGTCCGCTCAGTTTTCGGTTTTGAGGGGGCGCTGGAGTTGCGGTCGTCGGCTCAGGCTGTGGTTGTCGGCTGAAGTTGCGGTCACGCTCTGTCCCCAGGCTGTTCAGCAGACACGACCCCCTGGCAGAGGAGGCCCTGGCCAAACGCAGGGGCAGAAACAGTCCCAACGGAAACCTCATCAGAATGCTGGTGCTCTTCTTCCTGGAGAGTGAGGTGAGCCACACATTTACACATAGAACAGGGGGACAGGTCTTTAGTTAAACAATAACAAGTTACTGCAGTGTATGTTTAGTATACGGTAGCATTACGTTAAAAGAGAAACCTGCTTTAATAATACAATGTGCTATACTGTGTTTAATGTACATCTACATTAGGGTAAAATGGCCGCAAAGTCCGTAACCTCAGATTTGTAATTATAGAGCTTTATAAATGTGTGTGTGTGTGTGTGTGTGTGTGTGTGTGTGTGCATGTGTGTCGCAGCTGCACGAGCACGCGGCATACCTGGTGGACAGCCTGTGGGAGAGCTCCCAGGATCTGCTGAAAGACTGGGAGTGCATGTCGGAGCTTCTGCTGGAGGAGCCCGGACAGGGAGAGGAAGGTATTGCACCTCCGCTGCATGGCAGTTTCACTGTGTCAGGCGCTGCTCGCTTACCATAATTCTCTCTCCCCTGCGCTGGCTGCCAGCCCTTCAGACTGGGTGTAATCAATCGTAACTCCACTCGCCGGGTCTGTTTCAGACTGAACACTGAGCACCTTTGTGAAGTTGGGCAAAACACTCCTCCAGCAACACATTTATTTCATTCAGGGCATATGGCAGAGAGAGTGAAGTCTGATGAAAACAAACACGGGTGGTATCGGAGATTAACTGATTTTAGCCAATCACTGTGCTTTGTTTTTGGAAAGTAAAACCTTTTGATTTGTTCAGACAGGCCACTGATTGACAGCTGATTGTAACTCCGCCCGTTATGGTGTAGAAACCCCTCTCCCATCGATATAGGGCAGATACCCCTCAGGGTGTTTAAAGTATGGCTCCATTTCAGTTAAACGGCCATTGAAAGAAGTTCGCGGAGAGCCCTGTTCCGAGTGAAATAACGTGCGCTTTTTTGGGAGCAAGCACTATGATTCTCCCTCTCATTGATAAACTCATCATTACTGCTAAAAGACTATGTTTACTGCCATTTTTAAATCCGCGTCACTATTGGTTGGTTCACTTAATGTACAGCTTTTCTGAAGAAATATAATTTGGCATTTCAAACTGTAGGGACGTGTGTGCCATTATTAATTTTGTTATCGCACTTCCCCCTGGTTTTTTCTCCATGCAAATCTGTAACATAACTGGGTTCATTGTAATTAATCGGGTGTAATGAATGCAGGTGACCATGCGCTGGAGGCACTGAGCGTTTCACCATTCCGAATATTCAGACTCAGACTTTTAATCATCAACTCTTGTGATCAAGCTCAGATGGAACAGAAACCAGAAACTTCACCGGCACTCCAGGACCAGGGTTGCTTACCCCTGTTGTAGTTTATAGCCATTCCGAATTGTGAAGGAAAAAAGTCTTGGGTAAAAATTAATTTCTCTTATCTCCGTCTCTTTCTCACTATCTCTCCCCCACCCCCCCCACTCTCTCTTTCCCTCCTCAGTGCTGTCGGACAGGCAGGAGAGCGCGCTGATTGAGCTGACCGTCTGTACGATTCGGCAGGCGGCCGAGGCGCACCCCCCCGTGGGACGGGGCACGGGGAAGAGGGTGAGAGAGCGTCGTCCGTCCCGTCAGCCCGGGCTAGCTAGGCTTATGTTTATCCATATGTGGCATCCAGGCATGCTATGCCTAGCTAACGGACACTTTCTCACTGACAGTTTTTACTTGAAATTGTCCATAGTAGCTGTAGTGTGTGTGTCCAGTGGGCATTGATTTTTATTTTAAAGTGCTGTTCAGCAGCTTATATATATGTTGATCCATTATAGAGCCATAATAGATTTTTTAAATAAATACGAGGACAGTTGTGGTGTAAAACGTTCCCTTTTATTTTAGTAGTTTTAATTTGCCATATTTTCCTCCTTGGCGTCTTCAGGTGCTGACGGCGAAGGAGAGGAAGACGCAGATCGACGATAAAAACAAACTGACAGAGCACTTCATCATGGCCCTGCCCATGCTGCTGTCGAAGGTACGAGCCGCAGTGAGACTCGAGCACGCGTTGTGCGCTAACAAACAAACACACACACACACACACACACACACACACACACGTGCATGTGTGCACACTAGGGCTGTCACTTTTTCCCAAATTTTTTGAGTTCGAACAAAATAAAATTGAAAACGTCGACTAAATATAAAATTATTATGGACAAGTTCTGATTTTCGTGTAGCTGAATAGCTTAAAAACGCTAGGCTATAATTATAAATAATAACGGTATCGTGAAGTTTTATTAAGCAAAATGAAACCAGTGAAGATCACTACAATGTGAATGATGCCGTTCGCAGAAATAAAAGGACTGTAGAGCACCTGTAGCTCAAACGAAAGAAAAATTATAACGCACAAGTCCATCATTAATTCACAACAATGGCATGGCTTAATGAAACTGAACTGACCAATCTCCTTTGGAGGGGAAAAAAGTGTCTCCCTTTGGAGGGTTAGTTGGGCAGTTGCTGCTTGCATACCTTGCAGGCAACTTTTTCTGCCGGGTTATTTTGTCTCCAACGGCATAGAATATTTACAAATGGCACTACTGGAGTTACAATTTTTCTTGGCTCCTCCATTTAGAATGTTTTGCCTACAGGCTGCTCGGAAAGCATGACCCACACATGAACTTTATTTAGGCTACGGTATACCCTCCAGACAAAACTGTTTATCGGTCTCTTTGTTATTGAGCCTTACCCAGAGTGCAACACGGGGGAGTGCAGAGCGCAACTGGGCTCCTAGACAACAAGATTACAAATTCAAACTCTTAATTGCATTTTCGAAATGATACGTTTTCCCAAGTTTGATTGTCGGAACAAAAAAGTGACTGCTTTTTACTACTGCGCACACACACAAACACACATACTTTAGTGCACAGATGTGTATAGGCCTCCGCCGTGCTGACCCATGCTGTCTCCATGCCATTGCAGTATCAGGCGGACTCTGAGAAGGTGGCCAACCTCCTGCAGGTCCCCCAGTTCTTCGACCTGGACTTGTACAGCGCTGGGAGGATGGAAAAGGTGAGGACGCGCGCGGCTCTGAAGCTCGTAGCAGGAGCGGAGCGTGCACGACGCTCTCACACGTGTACCTGAAACCTGGTGCCAAATAATGAGAACATATCTTAAAATAGTTACATCTCACCCAGCTGACTGGACTCTGCCTGTCCTCACTCTTGAGAAGCTGCATATAGAGGCCCATAGAGGCCCAGAGTAGGGGTGTGTCCCAATAGTCAAAAAATTCACCCTCCCTTCCACTACCACCTCCTCTACTCTGTGCCCCGGAAACGGATCTTTGTGTTTTAATCTAAAGTTGCTGATTACATCTTAATTATGTATAAATTGTTACATATTAATTAATGTCGCAATTAATGACGCAAACCGCAATGCTAGGTACATTGCATACTGTGGTAGTGAGGGAGTGGAGGAAAGGAGGTGGGGAGTGAAGAATATTGGGACGCAGCCTAGAACTCTTTGTATGCCTGTCAGACCATGACCACAGGAGTCAACTTGGTTTATCTGTCTGTTGTGCAGTGAGGTAATGGTGCCCCCCTTGGAGGGAAGTGTTAAAGTATGTGTATTGGAGAAGGTAGTTCCTTGTCGTTTTCAATTCAGGAATTTAACTGAAATTCCATTCATTAATTTATAAACATAGATATAGATATAAATTTATAAAAAGTTTGGTAGAGATTTTTCAATTACCAAATTGAATTTCAATCCATTTCCCAAACGGATTGAATTTAAACGGAATTGACCCAATCACGCCAACCACTGCAGTTAGGCCCGTGAGACCTGCAGGTTGGAGGAGGAGGAGTGGCTTTGCCCTCCCGGGCCGGCCGGTGTGTCCTCGGGGTGGGCGCACCACGTGACCACGTGTCCCCTCTCCCCCCAAACCCGCAGCACTTGGACGCCCTGCTGAAGCAGATCAAGTTTGTGGTGGAGAAGCACACGGAGTCGGAGGTCCTGGAGGCCTGCAGCCGCACCTACAGCACCCTGTGCAGCGAGGAGTACACCATCATGAACCGCGTGGACATCGCCCGCAGCCAGCTGATGGACGAAATGGTCGACCGCTTCTGCCACTCGGTGGAGGACCTGCTGCAGGAGGTAGGCCCCCGACGACAGGGCCCGTCGCATGTACGCCTGGAGTAGGCCCCCAACGAAAGGGCCCGTCGCATGTACGCCTGGATAAAATCCAGGAAAACTATTGGTTTAGGCGCACCAATGATTTTAAAAGCAACTTGCAACGGTCCCCTCCCCCAACTGCAAATGAACAAAGTCACATCATCACTGTTAAAATAAGACTGTTCTCCTGAATTATTTTCAAAAAATAATTTCTGCTGTACATTTTTCGTGTTGTATTCATTCCAGTAATTATGCTAAACATAATTTCGCATGCCTCTTAATTACGCCTCTAACAAGGCGTTCCCACATACCCGTCGTGCGGTTATCACGCGAATGTGCCGGGCGGGATTTGTGAACGGTAGACGCAGCAAGCCACTGAGCCTCGGTTGTGAATCAACAGCCATTCTGCAGTATGCATTCATCACAGCTGAGGCACGGGGTACGACCTGTTCACATGCGAGTTGAATTGGCTCCTCCGTGAATCTTCCTCTTCTATTTTTAAACCTCAGAGCAGCACTTATGAATAGCAAAGCACCGCATGACTCATCGTAGCTCAGATGAAACGCGACCAGTGTAAGCACCTCGTTAAAGACCTCGTGCAATCACTTTTTTTTTTTTTTTCCCTCTTTCATTCGAAGTGTTCATTTGGCCACAAGATTAAGATGTATGCTATTAAGATGCTTTTTTTAAATTTACAAGCAGGAAATTAACAGTGTTTTAGCAGGTCAAGTCAAGTCAAAGTCAAGTCAAACTTTATTTATAGAGCACATGTAAAAACGACTGCGGTCGAACCAAAGTGCTGTACAAGTGGTCAGATAAATAAAATAATCAAATACATTACACAAATGAAATACAAGCAGACAAAGAATAAAACCAACAGTACAAAACAAAACACAATTGCCAGGGTGTCATGCTCCACTTGAGTTGAAGGCAAGGGAGAAAAAGTGGGTCTTCAAGGAAGATTTTAAAATCCCTAGGGTCTGGGCAGATCTAATATAGAGAGGCAAGCTATTCCAGAGCCTAGGGGCAGCCGCCGCAAAGGCTCGGTCACCTCTGGTCTTTAGCCTAGTTTTGGGCACATCCAGCAGCAACTGGTCAGCTGACCTTAAGGCTCTGGTTGGGGCATGGCGGTGCAGGAGCTCAGCGAGGTAGAGAGGCGCCAGCCCATTTAGGGCTTTAAAAACAAAAAGCAAAAGCTTAAAATCGATTTGAAAGCGGACAGTGGAGCCAGGTCATTGCTAACTGCAAGTGTTACAAGTCTGACTCAATGTATCCATTCTGTATGGATATTTAGCTTTGCACGCTAGGTAGGCTAGCATGTAAATGGAATGTTGTTTAAGCAAACATGGTGTGCAAAATAACCAGTACCAGATCCTCCTGTAGTGGGTTGTTTAATGTCATTCTTGCTTTCAGGATGAAAAAACTAATTTTTCAATATGCTTAATGTCCTTATCCAGGGCGAAGAGGCGGACGATGACGACATTTACAACGTGCTCTCCACCCTCAAGAGACTCACTGCGTTCCACAAGTACGTCCCAGAATACTTTGTTGGTTTCTCTCGAAACTTTTGAGCATTATAATATCTACTGTGTTATCACTTTCTTAGTTTGTGTATTAGGATTGCTTTGACATCAATGAGATGATAAAAATAAAGAACAGCTCTTTTTGTTCCCCACAAGGGACATTTGTGTGGTGCCAGGAAAGAAAAATGCACCACAATTAAAAATGGATGTAATAAATCAATGGATATTATGTCAGTCCATCTGTAATTGAATTACAAAAAACCGAGTGTACTTTCAGATTTGTTTTCATTCAAAGTTCTTACTGAGCTTGACACAGAGCTTTGCAAAAGGAAGCTTTTACGAAGGAAGAGACCACAATCTGTTCCCTGCCAGTCATATTGTGTTGTATCCAGTTACTTTGATTCGGTCAAATAAAATGGCTCCCTTAAAATCCATGAACTTCTCATTTCTTTCCTGTTAAACTTTGTCTTGGGGAGCAGCAGGGTCCGCTGGATTCTGTTGTTTCTCAGCACTTAATTAAAGCAGTTAATTGCATGGTTGACTCACCTCACCCTGTCTGAATTGGCTGCTGATTTTAAGGTGAAAACCAAAGAATATTGTGAGCAGTTTTATGGCATTCTCGCCAGTCGTCCTTGCCTTTCAGACGCTCAGGCTCTCCGTGATGGTCGCTGTAGCTCAGCCTGCTCGGCGAGCGGTCCTATCTCACACAGTCCTATCTCACTTTTCCCAGTGCCCATGATCTCACGAGGTGGGACCTGTTTGGAAACTGCTACAGGTTGCTGAAGACCGGAATTGAACAAGGTTCCATGCCCGAGCAGGTAAGACGCTTTTTACCGGTCCGTACTCTCCAGAGTCTCTCGAGTTCTGCGCTTGATTGGAGCTCAGTGCGATTTGTGTGTTTTGTTGTTCGATTATGCTCACGTCATACATTCGGTGAACGTATCCTTAACGGACAATCGAAAGATTTGGACGAATGAGTTGTATTACTGTCTGACATTCGCCATCGTTCACCCGTTCTCTCCCCGCTCTCGCTCCCTCTTCATGCTTCTCTTCTCCCGTTTCTGATTTCAACCCCTTCTTCCTTCCTCTTCTCTTTCCGCTCCCTCTCCCGCACACTTTCTCTCCCCCCGTTTGTCCCAACCTTTCCTATCCTCTTTTCTTCTCTTCTACCCCCCCGTCCTTTTCAATTTCATCTACCTCTCTCACCCTACCCCCCTCTCACGCTTTCTCTATCCCCGTTTCCACGTTATTCTCTATTCTCTATCCCCGTTCTTTTGTCTCTTCTATCCCTCCTCTCTTTCCCCCTGTACATTTTCATCTCCTCTCCCTCTCTTCCCTCTCTCCCCTGTCCCCCCCTCCATCTCCCTCTCCAGATTGCAGTGCAGGCTCTTCAGTGCTCGCATTATTCCATCCTTTGGCAGCTGGTGAAGATCACAGAGGGTTCTCCGTCTAAGGTACGCGGCGCGTCTCCGTACGGTTTCTCTGCGTCAGAACCGCCGAGCAGAGGTGTAAAATCCAGGTTCAGAAAGTAAAAGTCCTCCCCAGTATTTGGTTCCAATCACCTGGATTTGTTCATTAGCACAATTCTTCAGCCAGGTGGTAGAACTAATTAGTGAAATCAGCTGGCTGAGTTCATGGGTGGAAGAAACGCATAGTAGGACTTTTACTTTCTGACCCCTGGATTTTACACCCCTGCCGCCGAGTAAGGGTAGCAAAGGCCGGCACTGGAGCTCCACCTTTTCCGTGTAAAGCACAGCAATCACACAGACCAGGGTTCCCACAATCGTTGAGAATTTTGTCAATGTGCTCTACTTTCATCTTAGAGAGTAACGGAACTGAAGGATCAATTATCGTGCTGTTTTATGCATCTCACAAGCTTGAGGTCACTTCCTACAAAGTACAATATCCACACGTTAATAATGCTAACAAATTATACAGCTCACTGGCTTGTACATTAGTTCCACTGCAAAAAGTCATCACTATGTTAGAATGAGGAGTCTCAAAATGTATATCCGCTTTGCAAATGTAGCCCTGCAGCTAAAAGTATCCCAGGTTGTTGCACCGAAACAAATTAAAAACCATACATTTATTATTTAAACATGACTGAAATGTCCAATTGAAAATCCAATATGGGTGGGAACCCTAACAGATGCTCACATTGACTCTTCGCAGGATGACCTTATTGCACTAAGGAGGGTTGTCAAGTCTTTCCTGGCCGTGTGTCAGCAGTGCCTGTCCAATGTCAACACCCCCGTGAAGGAGCAGGTGAGTTGGAGTTCTCTCCTGCATTATCCTCTCTTATAATACATTGAAATGATGCTGGGTGGTCACCTGATCCTAAAATAACCAACCATGTGTTGGAGGAGAAACTGCATGGAGACGATGGTGGGCCTGTCAATTTGAGTCAGTAAGGGAAGGAGCCAGATCCTTCAGAGCAGGACCTACTGCTGCATGTCCATGCGAAAGGAGTTATTATGAGCTTACCAAGGGGAATACTTGGTAAGCTCATCTTACCTAAATCTTACCCAAGCAATCTTAACATATTAATCTAACTGGTAGCTTAAAACAATTTCATATTTAGTGGGAAAACAGTTTTTGAACATGAGGGACTGAGGAAGTGTTAACACTTTGCATGTAGTCGGACATACAATGTAAACACCAGGACAGAAGTGGCGGTTTAGGCAAGCTCGGTTTCCACCCAGTAACTTGGGCCGATAAGGATTCTTTCCCAGGGGGGTTTTCTTTCCATGGCAGTTTTGACATGGTGTTTGCGTGGATGGGGGTATGAGTACAGCACTGACGGCACCGCCCCCCCCTCCCTCCCCCTCCAGGCATTCATGCTACTCTGCGACCTCCTGATGATCTTCAGCCACCAGCTGACCACAGGGGGCCGCGAGGGCATGCTGCCGCTGGTCTTCAACCCCGACGGGCAGCTGCAGAACGAGCTGCTCACCTTCGTCCTCGACCACGTCTTCATCGACCAGGATGAGGAGAACCAGAGCATAGGTGAGCCCGGCGGGCAGACCGTGTGGCCCGGGGCCATATTGGCATTGTCTCTGGACACTTCAGATCGACTGAATGCGCAAACCTGGAGTTATCCACAGGAAACAAAACCTGTCTTCGATGTGTCCCTTATTTTCAGGCACTCGTTGTGAAAATTGCATAAAAGAAGTTTGTTTGTAAAGGAAAGAATGTCTGTGTAAAAATTGTGAGGACCCTCTGTAAATGTGTACACGTTTAGTGACATGGTCACCAAGCTATTATCATATGGTTAAACACTGCCCCTATACCCTTTAACAAGGTTCAGGTTTATGTTCATCTACTCCTGAACAGGTATAGTCTATGTAGTACAGTGCAGTATGCAATATATATTGCATCTAGTTTGGTGATAAAAGAAGCTGTGGGTAAATATGTGCTGATGAATGACAGTCATGATGCTAGGCTGAAGCCTCATGATGTGATGGGTGGAGCTACTGCGTGCTGTCAGCGCTGACATACAAACCAATGAAGAGACCGCATTCCATAGCGTAGCACCATTGGTTTAGGTCTGTGAGTCTTCCGTAGCATATAATCGCTACACCCACGGTGGGGTTCACAAACATCGCTTCACGTTCCTAAACAAAGTCGCCGTTTTAGAAGCGATGGTTTCCATGGCACTGTTCTGAGAACTGACCCTTTTTCCCCACCCACAGAGGGCGACGAGGAGGACGAAGCGAATAAGATCGAGGCCTTGCACAAGAGGAGGAACCTGCTGGCGGCCTTCAGCAAGCTCATTATCTACGACATCGTGGACATGCCGGCTGCCGCCGACATCTTCAAACACTACATGAAGGTGAGAGCGCAACACTGACCTGGTTCACCCAGAATAGACATGTAACCTTGTAACAATGTGCACCGTAACTACATCTACAAGGAAACATCTCCAAATAAAGTAGATCCTCCCCCTAATTATTATCAACCAGTGGCACAATTTCAAAATGAGTCTCGGGTATGTCTCAGGTCTTTGTTCAGCTGGCAGAATAAGGCGTATAGAGTATAAAAGTTTGTTCTATGGCTTGGTTAACACTCAATTCAAATTGGCTGACAACCGCGTTATATTTTCGCATGTATACAAAATTGCCTCATCGCAATTTATCGTCTTCGGCGGGTATTATTTAGCACAGCTGTCAGCCACAAAGAATTGAGCATAATCCAAGCCGTAGTTGGATACGCAAAAGCATTTCACCTTGGGCCAAGTCACCGCCCTAGATGTGTCACATATATCTTTTATATTTCGTGTTGTATATTTTCAAATCTGTATCTAAGTTGGCCTATTGTCACCCTTTGGATTTATAAATCAATCTGAAGTGATAAACCAGCATCACAGTGCACGCCCTACTCTTCTGCAGTGAAGTTTGAGATTTTTTGTTTCTTTGTGGCACCTGCTTTCAGTACTACAACGACTATGGTGACATCATCAAGGAGACGCTGAGTAAGACGAGACAGACGGACAAGATCCAGTGCGCCAAGACCCTTATTCTCAGTCTGCAACAGGTATAGCTGCTGCACCCTTGTGGGGGGCGGGGGGGGAATAGGGGTGAGCACCCCAATAATTGGCAAAAGAAAATGTAAAAATCATGTATTCATATTCCGTCAATTTTCTCCAGCTCTTCAACGAGCTTCTGCAGGACCAGGGGCCCAACCTGGACCGCACCTCGTCCCACGTCAGCGGCATCAAGGAGCTGGCCCGCCGCTTCGCCCTCACCTTCGGCCTGGACCAGATCAAAACCCGCGAGGCTGTGGCCACGCTGCACAAGTGAGCGGCCCCCGGATTCATGGACGAATAGCTCTGTAACGGAATGCATTAGAGCGGCAGTCGCTATTGTAGCGCGGCGGTCGCTTATGAATCCCAGCAGGTCATGGGTTTTACTTTGTTTCATTTTTTTCCCTCCCTAAGGGATGGAATTGAGTTTGCCTTCAAGTACCAGAACCCGAAAGGGGTGGAGTTCCCCCCTCCGAATCTGGCCTTCCTGGAAGTCCTCAGCGAGTTCTCCTCCAAGCTACTCCGCCAGGATAAAAAGACTGTGTAAGTACCTGTAATGTGCCATTCCCAGATTTTACAGTGAGTATTCGTCATATCGCTACATGTTAGCTGCTTGACAAGCTGATGTGGATGTGCCGTTTCTGTAGTCCCTCAGAGAATGGCCCTCGGTTTCTTCACGTTTCCGAGCTCCAATTACACGGTCACGCATGTGGACGTACACGGACGCTACGCCTTCTGCAAACGTAACACGCACAGTATGCACACATGGTTCTGGGATCGTGGTGTGGAATGTTTGTTTATTTAATGATCTCGTTGGACACAACCTCTGTTTCCCTTGCTCTTTCTGCTGTGAGCGTGTGCGTCTATTATAGGTTCCTGTTTGTAGGATGTGTGTGTTTTTCTGTGTGTGTGTGTGCGTGCATGCATGTGTGAGTGAGGGTCTCTGTGTTGTGTGTGAGTATGTGTGTATGTGAGAGGGTGTGTGTCTGTGTAAGGGAGTGTCTTTGTGAGTGTGAGGGAGTGTCTGTGTGTGTGTGCGTGTGCGTGTGTGAGAAGAGCTTCGGTTGTGTGTGCTTTCCGCTTTCCGCTGCGTTCTACTGCCACCTGAAGGTAACGAAGTGTGTGTGCCTGACTGTACTGTAACACCACAGCCTTTCATACCTTGAGAAGCGCCTTTCTCTGTCCGTTTGTTGGTCCCGTATGTCCTGTGATGACCCCACAGGATACGGACCACTTACATTTGTGCATAGAGAACCTGAAGAGTGTGTATCTGTCTGTGTGTGTGTGTCTCACTTGTCCTGTGAAAACTAGAGTGTATTTGTGTGTCTGTGTGTATTGGGCGGGAGTGTAGTACCATGATTAGGGAATTAGGCTTGCAATGCCATGGCTGTAGGTTTGATTCCCAGATGGAGCACTGCTGTTTTACCCTTGAACAAGGTACTTAACCTGAATTGCTTCAGGAAATATCAGGGGTGGAAAATCCAGGTTCATAAATAAATGTATTTTGTTCCAATCCCCTGGATTTGCTAATTAGCACAATTCTTCAGCCAAGAGGTAGAACTAATTGGTGAAATCAGCTGGCTGAGATCATGGGTGGGAGAAAAACATGGCAGGACTTTTACTTTGTGACCCCTGGACTTTCCACCTCTGTTAAATATCCAGCTGTATACGGATTGTGTAAATGCACATCTCACCAGGCCTGTGTTAACCCCGCAGTCACTCGTACCTGGAGAAGTTCATGACGGAGCATATGATGGAGCGGCGGGAGGACGTGTGGCTGCCGCTCATCTCCTACAGGAACTCCCTGCTGACGGGCGGAGACGAGGACCGGCTGTCCGTCACCAGCGGCAGCAGCAGCAGCAAGGCCGCCTCCATCCGCAGCAAGAAGGGCCGGCCGCCCCTGCACAAGAAGAGGATAGACGGTGAGGGCAAAGACCACGACAAGCTACTAAACTCTTTATTTTCACATTTAAAACTTTAGAACGAGAATGCCTCTTTATTATCAGTAGAGACCAGAGCTCCTTAGCCTAACCAGGGGTAATTAATTGGGTTAAGACTTTATTCGTACCGCACTGGAACGAAACAGCTTTGTTAATTTACACGAACATTTAGCACCAATAAATGGATACTTCAGAGTCTGTGTTGCGCTAATCGTATTTACCCTGAACTAAACCGAGAAGGAACACGGGAGGGTGCGGTCTCTGTGGTGTAGGTGAGGGGGAGAGGTAGGCCCCATCTAAAGCCTTTCCTCTGATGCTGTGGTGTGCGATCCTGCAGAGGAGAGCGTGGAGGGGTCCTGGCTGATGAGGAACGACACCCTGCCGACGCCCCAGCTCACCTCCACCGTCCTGAGGGAGAACCCCCGGCAGGCAGCCGAACACATCCCCGACCAGGACTCCGAGCCGGGCTCCGAGTCCGACTTCGTCCACAAGTAAGGGCCCGCAATGCTCGCCTTCCTCCTGCTTCCTCGCTCTCTCAGCTTCCAGCTGGTGTCATAACATATGCATATTCATGAATGGGAGTGCCCAGGGACAATAGGGTATTGTCCTTGGTCACGCCCTTTCATGAATATTCATAAGGTGTAACAGGTGGGAACATTTCACAGCCCAAACAGGAGAGGGAGCAGAGGTTCAGCATTAAGATTAGGGAGCTGGCCGTTTGGTTAGCCTGTAGAGTCTGTGCACAGACTGGAGTGAGACTGAGACACTGTGGCATTTCCTGCAGCCCCCAGATGCAGATGTCCTGGCTCGGGCAGCAGAAGCTGGAGGAGGTGAACCGGAAGGACCGGACAGGGATGAACTACATGAAGGCCCGGAGTGGAGGGGTGCGGCAGACCGTGTAAGCGATGACCAGGGCCCCCGTTCCACGTTTCACATCCTGTGTTAACTCTCGAACTCAGTTCAACACTGCAAGCGCTTACAAACCAGACAGCCACACAGATGGACTGGAACCTCTGCAAGGATTTAATCAGCACTTAACACTCAATGGAAATTTGCAGAAAAACATGGAAGGTTGTGAAGAGTATAGCAGAGGGGGGTGAAGGCCGTGGGGAGTTATGTAGCAGAAAGTGGGGGTGAAGGCTTTGGATTGGTATATAGCAAAAGGAGAGGGTGAAGGCTGTGGGGTGGTATATAGCAGGAGTAGGGGGTGAAGGCTGTGGGGTGGTATATAGCAGGATTAGTGGGTGAAGGCTGTGGGGTGGTATATAGCAGGAGTAGGGGGTGAAGGCTGTGGGGTGGTATATAGCAGGATTAGTGGGTGAAGGCTGTGGGGTGGTATATAGCAGGACTAGGGAGTGAAGGCTGTGGGGTGGTATATAGCAGGACTAGGGAGTGAAGGCTGTGGGGTGGTATATAGCAGGAGTAGGGGGTGAAGGCTGTGGGGTGGTATATAGCAGGATTAGTGAGTGAAGGCTGTGGGGTGGTATATAGCAGGATTAGTGGGTGAAGGCTGTGGGGTGGTATATAGCAGGAGTAGGGGGTGAAGGCTGTGGGGTGGTATATAGCAGGATAGGGAGTGAAGGCTGTGGGGTGGTATATAGCAGGATAGGGAGTGAAGGCTGTGGGGTGGTATATAGCAGGACTAGGGAGTGAAGGCTGTGGGGTGGTATATAGCAGGATTAGTGAGTGAAGGCTGGGGTGGTATATAGCAGGATTAGTGGGTGAAGGCTGTGGGGTGGTATATAGCAGGATTAGTGGGTGAAGGCTGTGGGGTGGTATATAGCAGGAGTAGGGGGTGAAGGCTGTGGGGTGGTATATAGCAGGATAGGGAGTGAAGGCTGTGGGGTGGTATATAGCAGGATAGGGAGTGAAGGCTGTGGGGTGGTATATAGCAGGACTAGGGAGTGAAGGCTGTGGGGTGGTATATAGCAGGATTAGTGAGTGAAGGCTGTGGGGTGGTATATAGCAGGATTAGTGGGTGAAGGCTGTGGGGTGGTATATAGCAGGAGTAGGGGGTGAAGGCTGTGGGGTGGTATATAGCAGGATAGGGAGTGAAGGCTGTGGGGTGGTATATAGCAGGATAGGGGGTGAAGGCTGTGGGGTGGTATATAGCAGGATAGGGAGTGAAGGCTGTGGGGTGGTATATAGCAGGACTAGGGAGTGAAGGCTGTGGGGTGGTATATAGCAGGATTAGTGAGTGAAGGCTGTGGGGTGGTATATAGCAGGATTAGTGGGTGAAGGCTGTGGGGTGGTATATAGCAGGAGTAGGGGGTGAAGGCTGTGGGGTGGTATATAGCAGGATAGGGGGTGAAGGCTGTGGGGTGGTATATAGCAGGATAGGGAGTGAAGGCTGTGGGGTGGTATATAGCAGGATAGGGAGTGAAGGCTGTGGGGTGGTATATAGCAGGACTAGGGAGTGAAGGCTGTGGGGTGGTATATAGCAGGATAGGGAGTGAAGGCTGTGGGGTGGTATATAGCAGGACTAGGGAGTGAAGGCTGTGGGGTGGTATATAGCAGGATTAGTGAGTGAAGGCTGTGGGGTGGTATATAGTAGGATTAGTGGGTGAAGGCTGTGGGGTGGTATATAGCAGGAGTAGGGGGTGAAGGCTGTGGGGTGGTATATAGCAGGATAGGGAGTGAAGGCTGTGGGGTGGTATATAGCAGGATAGGGAGTGAAGGCTGTGGGGTGGTATATAGCAGGACTAGGGAGTGAAGGCTGTGGGGTGGTATATAGCAGGATTAGTGAGTGAAGGCTGTGGGGTGGTATATAGCAGGATTAGTGGGTGAAGGCTGTGGGGTGGTATATAGCAGGAGTAGGGGGTGAAGGCTGTGGGGTGGTATATAGCAGGATAGGGAGTGAAGGCTGTGGGGTGGTATATAGCAGTGGGAGAGTGTAAAGGGTGTGAGGTGGTGTATAACACAGGGAGAGGGGTGTAGGCTGATACATTATGAAAGAAAATCTTGCCATTGCAGCCGGGGTCTGATGGAGGATGACGCCGAGCCCATCTTTGAGGACGTGATGATGTCGTCCCGCGGCCAGCTGGAGGACATGAACGAGGAGTTTGAGGACACCATGGTGATCGATCTGGTGAGCTTCGCCTTTATAGTGGACAGGCTGAATATCAGTTGCAGAAATAGGTTTGAACCTTATTTCATGTAGGCAGTTTTTTTTTTTTTAATTGATTGCCAGATAACCAGACTTTTTATATCGCTCTAGAGACGCAGTTTCAGAAATAAGTTTTCAACAGTTCCTCTGGTCAATCTGGTTGGTACAAGAAGGATATTATTTAAGAGGATCATCTTTTTTCCCCTGGGGAAATAGGGAAATTTGGGCAGAACAGAAAAAAATGTGTTGAAAATATAAATACAGCAAATTATGACGTTCTATTTGGTTTTGACTGTGTCCTCCAGCCTCCGTCCAGGAACAGACGAGAGAGAGCAGAACTGAGACCGGACTTCTTTGACTCGGCGGCCATGATAGAGGACGAATCGGTGAGCACGGCGCTGTCCGAGAAACGCCGCACAACTCTTCAATGTTAAGGCCAATTCGTAGTCAAAAAAAAAGTGTGTACAGACAACAATGGCGTCCTTCATGGAAGAAGATTACGGTAAGCAGAAGGTACAGTTGTAGGTGGAACGACCAGTCCGTGCGGACACAAAATACGGCTGCTGCACAAACTGCCTAGGCGGACGTCAGTTCAGGGTCCACTATGATGTCATTTAGGTCTGTGTGGACCCTGAGTGTTCCACCTACAAGCGTACCTTCTGCTTACTGTAATCTTCTACCATGAAGGACGCCATTGTTTCCAATTTGCGATGGCAATGATGGGAAATGTGGTCTACAAAGGGGGGTTGGTACGCTTGACTATGAAAGGCAACTGTCCTTTCGCGCACGCGTCTGCTCCCTGTTTTAAACGCTCTGTAACCACATTTGGTAAACCGTAGTGAGACTCATATTCCACAGCTGAACATTTTTTTTAATTGCAAAAATATTTATTGCTTGTGTTCAAGGGAATTATTCAACGGTTTTCTGTCTCTCAACAGGGATTCACCATGCCCATGTTCTGAGAAGATGTGAAGAGAGGGGGTTGGAGTGTTGACTGAAAGAAGAGAAATGATTTTGTTTGGAGCAATGGGGCCTTCTAACTGTGATTGCTTGTGAAATGTATTTGGGGGGGGAAAGAAATGGACTTTGTGAACTAAAAAAAGACTCATGAAAAACCTGTCACTCTACCAACCGCTCCAGTTGAGGATAAAGAGGATTGTCGTTGCCCTTTTTTGTCGAGCCCAGTGGCTTCGTGTCTCCGTGGCTAAAGTTTGCTCGCCTTCCTCCCTCGAGCAGACAATACTGGTGCCACCCGCCCAATAAACTCCCTCAAGGATCAATTTTAAACTTTACATTTCTAATTATAAAAAAGTTGTATGTTTAAAAAAATAAAAATCATTTACCAAAAAAATTTTTTTAATTAAATCAAATCTGGTTTACTTTTAAGATTCATCCGTGTTAGAATTGCAGCAGTTCTACATGTATGGATTCACACTGGATTTGGTTAACATTGTGGTACCCTTTTTATTCTCTGAGGAAGTTGCGCGCCAGGTGCCACTGCCCCCCTAGTTTGAAGGTGTACATTTATTTGTGATGTCCTCCACCGCTGGCTAGGCCACTGTACAGGTCATTAGTTCAGTGTAGTGTTTGGTCAGAAGGCAGTTTTGTTTTGGGGTATTTGGGTTTTTTTGTTTGTTTATTGGATACATGCAAAAATATCAGTGTGATTGTACAGTTGAAGTCAGAAGTTTACATACTTAGGTTGAAGTCATTAAAACTCATTTTTAACCACTCCATAGATTTCATTTTGGCAAACTATAGTGTTGGCAAGTCAGTTAGGACATCTACTTTGTGCATGACACTAGTAATTTTTCCAACAATTGTTCACAGACGGATTATTTCACTTTTAATTCACTATCACAATTCCAGTGGGTCAGACGTTTACATAAACTAAGTTGACTGTTCCTTTAAATTTTATATATTTGGTCGCATATCCTTTGCATGCCATGACTTCCTGATGTCTGTGACTCAACATCAAAAGACTCTTGATATCTTATTTTCTGGTACTCTTTACAAGTGATACTATAAAGTCTCTGCATTTGATCTCTATGGGAATTGGGGGTGGGACTAGATTTAGCTGTAAATTACACTGGAACAGTATGGAAACACATGGTTGGCTCTAAGTCATCAAGGGTTTGACGTATCAAACAATCCTTCACTCTGCTGCCAGAAATACAGTAGATATGGATGGATAACTTGAAGGGTTTCTTCTCCTGACTTATTTTCCCATAGAGTTCAATAGGAAAATTTATCAGGAGAAACAACCCTTAAAGTGATCCATCCATATCTACTGCATATCTGGCAGCAGAGTGATGGTTTGAGGCTTGTTTGATACCTCAGACCCTTGATGACTTACAGCCATTTTACCAATCATGTATTCCATATTGTTCCAGCATACAGCTAAATCTAGTCCCACCCCCTAATTCCCATAAAGATCCATTCAAATGCAGAGACGTTATAGTATACCAGAGTACCAGAAAATAAGATATCAAGAGTCTTCTGATGTTGTTGGGACACAGACATCAGGAAGTCATAGCATGCACAGGATATGAGACCAAATATAAAAAAATTTAAGTCAACTTGGTGTATGTAAACTTCTGACCCAGTGGAATTGTGATATAGTGAATTAAAAGTGAAATAATCCGTCTGTGAACAGTTGTTGGAAAAATTACTTGTCATGCACAAAGTAGATGTTCTAACTGACTTGCCAACACTATAGTTTGCTAACATGAAATCTGTGGAGTGGTTAAAAATGAGTTTATGACTTCAATCTAAGTGTATGTAAATTTCTGACTTCAACTGTACATCGTACATATAAACACTCATGTTTTAACCACACACACTGACCCCCCCTCCCTCCCTCACTGCTACAAAAAGAGAAAAGGTAATATTATGGTGGCAAGTGATGAATACACAGGTGTATTATGGTTTCTGGTAACAAGTTGCCTTTTTTCTCTTGCCCGTTGCTTTTATGGTCACGTCTGGACTAAGGCACCAAGGCCCTGATTCTCCACACATTTCTTGAAACGGCGATTAAAATTTTTTCTTTACACGTCCGTAACAGTAAGCTGTCTAGGTCTCATTTTAGTCTAGGTCCGAAACCGTATTACTGTGTACAGCTGAAATTTAGGTCTCGAGTGTTTTACAGTCAGCAACACGGATAATGTAACCAGGAGTTTTTAAACAAATTAATAGTTTAAAAAAAAATAAAAAATAAAAAAAAAGGCAAAACAAATATTTTGAATTTTAGTAGTTTAGTATGAAGTTTTGAATCAAGTGGTTTTTTTTTTTTGTTAAAATGTTTGTACAGTTCTATTTCGACAGATCTGTTGCCAAATTGTGGACAATGCGCTTTACCCTACCGCCAGCTCCGATCAGGACCGCAAAACGCGGGAAGCCAGGATTGAGCGACGGTGGTCGATAGCTGGATTTGAAGTGGTGGGATTATCATGTCACCTGTGTAGTTCTGTGGGCATACTAGATGCAGCATGATAGAGTCCAGCGACGGCAAACCTTGTGCTTCACAGTCATTATGTTGTCAAAAAACAAGTTATCGTAGGCTGCACAATGACTGTTTCATATCTTAGGTACTTTTCATGTGGGTGGGTCTAAAATTCAGTTCCAACGCGATAGCTTTTATATTCCCAGTGTCTCCTTGATTGGTTTTGTTAGTAATCCTGTAAATTGTACATTTTCAATATTAAGACTTTTTTTTTTTTTTTTCTTTTGTACAACCTAATGCGGATGTATCCCCTTCCCTTTAATAAACTGTTCTAAATCTTTTTTCTGTGAACATAAATTTGTTCTGATTTTCTTTGTTTTTTTATTAAATAAAATCTGTAATCTTGACGTGTGGGTTAAATCGCCTATGTCATTTAGTCATTGCAGTGTGAAATTAATGATCCAGCATCACTGGTAAATGGCAGCAGGATGAGACCATTGGAAGAAGCAATGATCCTTAAAGGCACTATTAAAGCACAATTGAAACCTTTCCATATAAATGGCATCAGTACTTGGCCTCAAATACACTCCAGAAATCACAAAGCAACATGCACTCTCAAAGCAGTGCCATCTTCGAGTGCACAAAAAAAATTAACTTTGGAGTAAGTGTATTTTATGTGAGCTCCAATGATTTTACAGCTTAGAGGACATACAGCAAGCTACTCGGTCAATGCTAACAGTGTTTGCCCTAAGAGGGAAGAGGGGCCAAAGCTGCGATTCATGTGAAATGGCGAGAAACTGCTTAAGGCGTCAGAGCTACAATCTTGTAGTAGCTCTGTTGCTATGCAGGTTTGAAGATCGTTCCACATCATGTGCTCAATTTCAAACATTTTATTTGAGCTTTTGAAAATACTACAGTCGGGAGTGGCACCAAAAACACCCTTTCTGGAAAAAACACGTCAAGGAAGACCGTCTTAGAGAGGGATGTTGGCATGTTTTTTCCACGGGTTCGTCTGCTTCTTGCTGGCCAGGACTTCGAGGTCCCGGCAGATCCTCTTCCGCGTCACGGAAGGCTGGATGATGTCGTCAACAAAGCCTGGCGGTAAGAGAGAGAATCGGCTTTAGCGATCAGGCTAGGTTGCCGCTTGCTTCACTGCTCACTGGAGTAGCCTCTGAGTTGCGTTACCTCGCACTGCAGCGGGGAAGGGGTTGGCGAACTTCTCGACATACTCCGCCTCGGCCTCCGCCTGGTTCTCCTTCCCTCTGAAGATGATCTGGACTGCGCCCTGGGACAGCGTACAGAGAGACCCTCAATAGTCAACTCCTTCCAGTTTCCATCACTTTACCCGAGTGTATTTCTTATTGGATTAAATCAACAAAATCATACAAGCTTTTTTTCTTCCAGGACAAGTAGAAGAAACAATGGGGAAATATGTTTATCAAATGATCATATTTCACAGAAATGTCCGATGTTAACCATAGCTACAGTTGCTTCCATATATGCATCATCCCTCCGCTCTCCAAAAATGCCATTTTAGATGTGATATTGCATGAAATGCATACATGTCCTTCTCACTCGTATTTGCCCACCCTAATTGAGGACAAACCACATCCGCGCGCATACTATATCAGCAAACGTACCATCACGAGGCAGGGATGGCCTACCCTGGTCCTGGAGAGCCACAGTCTGCCTGTGTGTTGCTATCTGATTTCAGGGTGAAAATTAAAACCTGCAGACCAGGGGCCTGTATAACAAAGCAGGATTACTGAGTTGGCTGGATAACTCCACTAAGCAAAACCCGGAACGGCTCTTTTTGCTTCAGTCCATGTTCCACATTTGGGAGGTTTCAGGGTTTTACTCGGTGCAGTTATCCAGCTAAAGTCGTAATCCTGCTTTGTGATACAGGCCCCAGGTGGCTTCCCAGGGCCTTATTCCAACTTATTCCGCTGATTGTGGGTAATCCGTTACAAATTATGCTCAATTTCTAGAAATCCGCTGGCTTCAATGAAACGTTTATACATTTCAGTCGACCCTGTTCTCGCAGAAACAAGTTATTTCAGGAAGTTCTGACATTTTCCATGGTGGATTTTTACTTGTGCAACCACCAATTTCAAGAAATTGTCTACGTGTCATCCGCGGTTACCTTGGCGCCCATCACGGCGACTTCGGCTGACGGCCATGCGTAGTTCACATCTCCTCTGAGGTGCTTGGAGCTCATCACGTCATACGCGCCTCCGTATGCCTTAAAAATGAGGCCCAAAAGATCACTGCAATTTGGCACAATATGAATATTTAAAAATTTCAACACTCACATTATTACCAAAGATGCATACACCAGATGAGGTCTATTGTTCAGTCGTTTCCATAGTAAAATAGGGAAATATAAAAATGTTCATAAACCCTGAGCAGACGCTCTTCAAAGAAATTTCTAAGTCAAAATATTCACATTCGGTTGGAAACGTGCCGCTTCAGAATAGGCGGGTGAAAACACAACTCATGAGATTTCCTGCAGGCACTGTGTGGCTGCAGCACACCTTTCTGGTGATGATGGTGATTTTGGGAACGGTGGCCTCGGCGAAGGCGAACAGCAGCTTCGCCCCGTGTCTGATGATGCCGCCGTACTCCTGAGCGGTCCCTGTGGAAACGCAAGGCCGTTTAGACACTGCTCAAACCTGTGCCGCCTTAACGTCTGCCTTCCAATGGTGAGAATGGCCCGTTAATGCAGGCCACACAGTTATTTCAGTTCTGGGTCCACTGGTTGTCATTCCAGGTAGAGCTGCTCACTGGTTCCATGTTTTCCAATGGCATATTTATTAGTGCTGTGGTTTACTTTAGATAATTGTCTTTAATAATACTGTAGTACAACATTTCCCCACTAGTAGGAATGATACAATAACCTATATCAGCGGAACGGGCCAGTACATCATGAAACTCAGTGGTTGGATTCACACAAGTCCTTACACCTTGGAGTAGCGCTTGGATTTGAGTATGGCAATTTCAAGGCTGTGCAAGTGCTCAGATTATGCACACAGGCCCTGTGTACAGGGTCTGAAGGAGTTAAGATGTGTTTATGATGTCCTTAAACTTTAAGAATTGTCTTGAAGGGCCTCGAAAAGTAGCTAATCTTATTTTGGGTCAGAAATATTGTAGAATCCTGCAGTTGAAATGGGAACCTCCCATTTTATTGCTACAATCCATGCAAGTGAAGCGATTTAAATTCAAATTTAGTCCAAACTATTTGCCCTCATCTCAGCACAAAAACACTTCAGACAAACATCCCACTTACCTGGCAGAAATCCGGGAACGTCGACGAAGGTGATGATGGGAATGTTGAAGGCATCGCAGAAGCGCACAAAGCGAGCCCCTTTCACGGAGGAATTAATGTCCAGGCAGCCTGAGAGCCGATGGAGAAAGTAAGACTCGACACGTCAGCAATTAAACAATGGCGCTCGCGTCTGCGCCGAACCAAAATAGCACTGTGCCAAAGCTGCGGGCACAATCTCGCCGCAGTTCACACCACGCTCACCCGATGCCACTTTGGGCTGGTTTCCCACAATCCCCACAGTGCGCCCGTTCATCCTCGCGAAGCCGATGACAATGTTCTTGGCGTAGTTTGGCATTATTTCAAAAAACTCCCGCTCATCTGCAATCTGGGATGAGAAAACAGTCAGACGTTGTGATGAAAGAAATTATTTACTCCCGTAAAAAAGTATTTTGGCAGGAGACAGGCCACAACTTACTCCTTGAATAATGTCCAACATGTCATAGGCTTTGGTCGTTTCCAAAGGGACTACAGTGTCCAGACCAGGTACCAGGCGGTCACTGCAATGGTCAACACCTGATGTTTAGCCCTCAAAAATGAGCACCTTGCTTTTTTTAAAAGTGCCATTCCACCTTTTGACCACAAGGTGCCAGTCAAGTCATATTTTCAAACTGCAGTTTGCTTTTAAAAATATCTCAAATCAAATGGTGCCATGACCATTTTCCATGATTAGATGTGGAATATTAATAAAAACACTTGTGCTGAACTAAACAACAACAAAAAATGCATGATACAAGACAAGTAAGGTTTTCAGCATCACGGAGCCTACCAATAAGGAGACAGCACTGTCAGGACTAACGGCAATGAGGCTTAACTGTCACTAGAGGGCATAGTTTTACCATACATTATCAGTCCATGGTTTTTTATTTTTTTTAAACTTACCTGGGGTCATGACACTCTGTAACAGGAGCCGGGTCCTTATTGCTGAGGGGGAGGTAGTTGAAAAATTCTCTGAGGTTTAGCAGGGCATCGATGTCATTCTCAAATGCTCTGTGTGCAACACCTGAAGAAATTAAAGGAAACATTAATTGCATGACAATCATTACCAATATAATCAGTGAAATAAAAGAAAAGGTCGCTGTGGGATAACTGGAATAACCCAGAATTTGAAGGGTTCATTTGACATTCTACTGTACTTGTTTTGTGCTATCTTCTGAAAGAGCTTTTGACACCTATATATTGTGACCACACAACTTTCTATGAACTCAATTAGCCAAAGAAAACGAGCGAAATTGACAGAATTCCAAGCAGCAGGGACTGTTTTTGAGGCTATTGAGAGCAGTGCAGCCCCAAACAGGACGGATTATCCTTAATTAAATACTGTTCTCATTTGAGGGTTCTGAACATCAAGACGCGGCTTGAATCCAATTAATTTCACCGCGTTATAAAACTTGTCAAATCGTTGCGCACTCCGAGGGCTGAAGAGGAGCCTGTTACTTTGTGTGCACGTCAATGCTTATCACTGGCAAAACCCCCTTTGAAAGGATTTGCGTAATCTCTGCTGCGCAAATCAGTTTTGGCAGCCATTAGATGAAAAAAAGCTTCATTAAAAAGGGCTGTGCGATCCACTGTCTGGTGTGGGGACGACGGAGATCTGCTCTGTGCACTGGTGCTAGGGTCTGTGTTTTGTTTGAGTGTTGCACACCAGATATAGCCGTGTGGGTCTTCGCCCCTCCCAGCTCCTCTTGCGTCACGTCCTCATTGGTGACAGACTTAACCACATCCGGTCCAGTGATGAAGAGGTATGAGGTGTCCTGTCAATGTGAAAAATTAGGAGTCATAGTCAGACCACAGCCAGACACATTCAATAAATATTCTGACTTAGTGATGTACACAGTGCATACCAGTTTGTGCCATTCCAGATTTTAAAAGAAGCATTATGCTAGTGCACGGCGTGGAAATAACCCCCCCCCCACACACACACACACACACACACACACTTGATGTGTGGTGTCATTTCCTGCTTCATAGCCATATGACAGCTTATGAAGGAGGACTTGCACGTGTCAACCTACTGATTTGCACCTGTCTGGCATACTTCTAGTAAGCCCTGCTGCCCTGCTGTGGCTCAAATTTCTATGTAGCAGGAATGATATTCCTCTTTTAGCAGTTTGCCGCATGCTAGCAACAAATTTCTTCCAGGGAAGGACAACATGTTTCTCACCTTGACCATGAACGTGAAATCTGTTAAGGCAGGCGAGTAGACGGCCCCTCCAGCGCAAGGCCCCATAATGAGGGAGATCTGTGGGACTACCCCGGAGGACAGCACGTTCCTCTGAGCACCGGGAAAGAGGGAGGGAGATAACTCAGACAACAGTGCTCATAGGTGGATCATCTGAGTGGCACCTGCACCATGCCGTGTGGCCACACCCCACCCTTCACTCCATCTGCTCCCATTACCAGGAAAATGTCTGCATATCCTGCCAGGGACTCCACCCCTTCCTGGATGCGGGCACCACCAGAGTCGTTGAGGCCGATGACCGGAGCTCCCACAAGCATTGCCTGGTCCATGACCTGTGAGAAAAAAATAATTAAAGGCTGTAAAACACGTTCGTTCAATTCAAACACAATTGGTTCGTTCTGGCAACGTCCAAAACTTTTCAGCAGTGACGTAATCTCTCTTTCCATTTCTGGCCTAAATTGTACCTTGCAGATCTTCTGTGCGTGGGCTCCAGAAAGACTCCCTCCAAATACTGTGAAATCCTGAGGAGGGAACAGAAGCAATGTGAGAAAGAGCTCAGAGCCGCAAAACCGTGCTGCCAATCGGACTGTCTCAGCGTCCGCCTACCTGGCTGAAGACATACACCAGCCTCCCGCTGATCCGGCCCTGCCCTGTCACCACGCTGTCACCGGGGTACTGCAAAAAATAGTCACACTGAGAAATGCCGGGATTTCACTGCCACAGATTTCAAGCTGAATGCCGTACATTTTCAGCATCCCTGAATGGTGAAATTAAGACTGACTTGTAGGTTTTCAAATTTTATGAAGAATAGTAACTGAAACTGTGCATTTCAAGCCAGTAATGAAAGATGTTACCATGGATGCACACAAAAAAATTCTAACAACTTTAATAACCAGAATGTGTCAATTAATGTTTTGGTGTTTGTGTTGGCAAACAGGAACAGTGTGGTTAAGTTCCAGAAGCAGTTGTTGCAGTAAGGGCTTGATGAAGACACTTGACTCAAATTAAAAACCAAAAGAACTCCAGCCCGTAGGGCTGCAAATCCAGTTGGGGTTTGCTCTGAATCAACAATTGTTTAATAAGTCGATATTTGGAAATATCTTGCTTCACCTGGCCTGCATGGATTAAAGCAGTATGCTATAAACGTCACCTAGTCGATCAATAATCACTTCAGATCAGTGAAACGACAAGGTAAGTGAGAGGGAATACTACTGCAGGGCATGAGTGTAGTAAGATGGTTAGGGAACTAGGCCTGTAATTCAAATAGTGCAGCTCAAAAGCTTCAGCACTGCCAGCCATGAGCAACCTGCATATTCAGGTTAACCTGAATTGCTTCAGTAAATCTAAAAAAAATCGACTAAAGAAACTGCCATCGACTTCCGGCGTGAGCTGTCCCCGCTGAGGCCCCCGGACAGAAACAGTTGAAAGAGTGGAGGAGTACAGATATCCGGGTACCATCGTAGATAATAAACTGACCTTTGAGGCAAACTTTCATCGAGCGCATGCAAAGTGTCAGTGAAGGCTGTATTTCCTCCGAAGACTCAGGAATTTGGACATGAGCCAGTCAGTACTGCAGGCATTTTACACCTGCTTCCTTGAGTCAGTGCTGACCTTTAGCCTAACAGCTTGGTTTGGCTCATTAAGTGAAATCAGGCAACTGAAGCTGGAGAGGGTGACAGTACGGGCTATTAAAATCATATGGAAACAACAAAAAACTCCTGTAACACCTGTATGAGGAGTGTACAGTTAAAAAAGGAAAGGGGAGTATGGCCCTTCCATCACATCCCCTGAACTCTCTTTGAGACTCTTGCATCAGGTTGAAGATTAAGGTCCTTGCCCCTTAAAGCAAAAAGAGCCCAAAACAGCTGTTAGACTGCTTAATGACACTGGACATCTCAGGACAGTAAAGGCAGATGAGAAACCGTTATTGCTTTTGATGCTCATCATAATTAATAATCAATTAATTTTATGTAATATAATCACAATACTAATAATTAGTAAGTAATTTTAATCATAATCATAATGTATTCCACTCCACTCATACCTTCACTTTAATGTGAAACATCTGATTCAATTGAATGTCTTTATTTAACATGTTTGTTTGTGTTTTGTGAGTCTGCCCCAATGTCTTTTTTATTGCTGGCAACTACAACTGAAGTTCCCTCACAGGAAAATAAAAGTTATTCTATTCTATTCTAAAATACCCAGGTGTATAAATTAGTTGCATGTAAAAATGTGATGTGCAAGTTGCTTTGGGCAAGAGCCTCACATATGGCAAAATGTAATGTACTTCAGACTATTCTGATGGGATCACATGTTTCCAGATCAGGTAACTTGAAAATCTGTAGGACTCCCAAAGGTTGGATTTTCCATGTTCTGTTTAAACTGAAAACAGAGGATATCTACACCCTGCCCTATGCATGTTACCCATTGGCAGACTAAACTCCAGATTAAACTCCTAAGTGAGAGAAAAATAACAATACCATACCTTATTGTGATCCGCCTCCATCCCAAAATCTGAACACCGGTGTTCCACAAACATATCATACTCTACAAATGAGTCAGGGTCCAGCAATAGTTCAATCCTCTCTCTGGCAGTCAACTTCCCCTATTTAAATTCAAAGAAAAATGTAAATAATTATACAGCTTAGACTAACATAAACGCAATTTACCTATAGTGCTTGCTTAGAAAACTACCTTAGCTTGCAATTAATAATTAAAAAGTGTTTCTTGACGTTGAAGTTAGCCAATAACTGCTGCAGCATATACAAGCCAACTTTTCAGCCATGTAAAATCAATTTTAGTTTCAAGTTTCCACACTAACGTTAATTTTTTTTTCTATCATTCGGTTTAGTGACACATACCTTCCTATTGTTTAACGTTCCTTACCCTTTTGTGCTGTGCATCTATTCTCGCCTGACCACCTCCAATAAGCGCCGCCCTGCGTTTATGGTCTATGCGTTCCTCGACGGAGAGATGGCTGATACTATACCACCGTGCATGTCGCTGCAGGTTTGGCTGTGACAATGCAAAGGCACCTCCGTTATTCACTGGCACCAGGTTCCTGTAGGTTGATCTCACTCTGCACAGAAAGCGGCCGCTGTATTTCGCTACTGTAAGGGCCGCCATGGCTCTGTGATACTCCGTCGAAAGCCTGGCAAAAATGGCTGATTGACTATCCTTTCATGACCAATCAACGACTTCGTTTACTTAGTGAAACCAATCTAAAGCAGCCTTTTTATGAAGGGGCGGGAGTTTCGTAGACATGGGGTTTAAATGACTGTGCGGACTAAGAAACTTGACAAACTTGCTACCGTGCTTGAATGTCAATGGGCAAGAACTATAATTCCCAGAAACAGCAGCTTCAAGTTCTGCGTGAGTGGCCAATTCTAACAACGCCCACAACACGCCCCACGTAGTAGAACTTTACATTAGCCGATAGCAATGGAAATTCGCATGTTTAGTTAGCCGATCACTACATAACGGACAGTTAGCTATGTCATGTTATAATTGCGTCGTTTGTTCTTCATATTGGAACTCTTTGGAGAGATAATGCAAAGAAACCAACGTTGGCTAACTAACGTTAGCTAACATAAAGTATATTGAACAAGGTCACTCACAAGGATAACTTAGACATGCAATCAAAGGTGGCTGGTCTGTATGATATTGTTGCTAGCTATGACAGATGACTAACGGTGGTATGTATTTCCAGCTAACGTTAAACAAATGTTAGCTACGCTGGCTAATAAGTATCTACTAGATAATCTAGATAACGTTACGTTGGCTAGCCATGTTAACGTTAGCTACTCCTTAGCTATGCCATTTTTAACGTTAGCTACAGATGCAAGTTCTTGGTTGTTTGCTGTTAATGTGCAAGTGTGTATTTTACACAGTGTGGACATTATTAAACATTTAACGTTGGAGATTATACACGCAAACTTGCCCACAGAGTAGCATATAGCTAACGTTAGCTAATAACTCCCTGTATTTTCATTGCACTGGACTTCTCGTGGTTTGAAACCATAGACCCATTAGCTAGACCGTATAAAAATATTGAAACGTAAGATTCAACGAAACGCATTTGCGTACCCAAGGTAACCAAATCCTCGTGGGATTTTTAAATTATCGCGATATGTGGACAAGCGCGCATCTTCCTACTTCTGTGAGTGAAGCTGCGGAGAGAACATCCACCCACCGCAAGAGATACTACTGCCAGACTGTTGAATGATCTGTTTTCATTTAAATAATACTATTATAACCTGACTTACATAGACTTATTGTGCTATGTAACCAAGATAAATTAATCAAAACAGGCATCAAGTGCATGCGCAATGTTGCTGGAGCACGAAATCGAGCTTCTCGAAACTCATCGGTGAGAAGGTGAAACGGGATAAATCCAGTGGAAAAGGGGGGAAAAACGGCTTTTCTGGAGCCACTGGCGGGGACTCCTGGACTGAAATCTATAGTTTCTGGCGTTTATTTAGCTTATTTCCTGCATGAACAAAAGTTCGCGTTAACGTGTTAGACTTCCTGTTCTGACTTCAACGTTAGTTAAATGCATGAGGGCAAATTAGTTGGTGATTTGAGGCGGCCTGTTTTGTTTCCACACAGCACTTCCATGGGACGTGGTGGACAATAAACAATTGTGCTTGCGTTTTTATTCCCTGAATGAATCGGAACGGACAGTATTCCAGGGAGGAATGACTTTTTGTCCCCATGAATTGGAGCCAGAAGTCCACGAGGGAACTGGAATTGAAAATCAAGCGGAATTAAGCATAGTTAACGTTACATGTTACGTTTAAATGTCGGTGTAACTCGTCTTATTGCAGGCTTAACTGGAAGCCGGCTTTGGCTCGTATGAACGCTGGCAATGTGCTGGTGACTAGCAATAGGACTACCGTTCAAGCCCGTTTGTTGTGGAAGACGGGCGGCCATGAGATTTTCCAGGAGGAAGTAGCCTAGCCTACACGCTAGGGTGCTAGCATATCCACAGTGTTTCCCTTCGTGGTTAGCTACACTGCGGTCGCTTTGATCAGTTTCCAAGTTTTTGAACAGTTTGTCATGCGGGTGTATTTCGTGCCACGGAAGATGGGATAACGCTGCAGCCAAATCGGTGATGCCCGATGCTCGAGTAAATACTTTAAGCTAACTATGCTAGCCTAGCTAAGTTAGCAAGCTTAATGTGTTGCTTCCCAGTCCCACTCAGTTCAGATATCGCATCCTGTTTTCATTTGGTGTCTAACTGCTTTCTTCGCTTATCTATATTCATTAATGTCTTTTGGGTGAATTGAATGCTCCCCGCCCTCCTTGGTTTGGGGTCGACGGCTTGCTGAACCACGTCCGCTCAAACAACACTTGGCTGGAGATCGTTTTCAGTTCAAACGGTGGACTTTTTGTGTGCTAAACGTTATTTCCCCGCACAACTACACCTGGCTAGCCAACTAACGATACCCGGCGTTAAGTTGCTGCGATGAACCCAGTGAATGCGACCGCTATGTATGTTTCAGTTTGTCGCTCGGTGCTGCAGTGCGATCCGCGGGACCCACAGTCCTTAGCCCAACTGTTTAAGCTCTTGCCTTTCTTCAAGCAGTCACTGTCCTGCCTTGTTTGCGGTGAGTTTATTTGTATTCCACGGATAAATTGTGAATTTGATATGAATGCAAAATGATGTTTATTAACTCGATCCAATGGTTTGCAAACTACATCAACATTGCATTTTTTTTCTGGAGAAGTAACGTTACAGCGTTTTAAAGCTAACGTTAACTGGACGTTACTTAAATGTACTCGTGTTTCCCGCAACGTTACAGCTAACTCCAGTTCAACAATATTGTCCCAAGGTAATGTTGATTAAAATATAAATTATTAGGCCATGGAAAATCCCATGGATGAATTATGGATCCTGAATGATGCGATGACCAAATGAAACGGCGTTATCGAAGACCTACGACAAATGGGACCACCAGAATTGAAGCCTTAAAAATAATAATAGTTATGGTGAACGAACTCGCACAGTTGTTTAACGTTAATTGCTCCAACCATTTGTCGAGTATTATTGTATAACCCACCGAGTCGGCCTTGTGCACTGTTGCTGATGTTGTCGAAAGAAAAAAGCAATTAATTTAACATTTCCGTGGCATTTTCAAACTACGCTAATGTGCCTTTCCAACTAACGTTACCAATTTGTTAGACCTACGTTTCCAGTACAAATCGGTTGACAAACTGTCCAGTTCATACGCAGCTAATTTAAGTAATTTAATCATATTACTTAAAATTATTTGAGGCGGTCTTCTTTCTTTGGGGGGGGGGGGGGGGGAAACGTAAGAATCGCTTAAGAATTTGGCTGGCTTAAATCTCATCGCACAGGTTTTGCATGAATCCCTTACTTGATTCGGTCGCTGTGAGCCCATTGTCTTTGCATGCATTTATTTCGTAAATTTTAATTTTTTGCTTTTTCGTGTCAGCCAAGGTTCAGCTATACAGGACACGTTTTTCATGCAATTATCGCGTTCCACCCTTTATGCAGTGTGCATTTATTTAATACTGTACCATTATTTATGCATCAGCTTAAGCTTGTATTCGTTTCGCCTGCATTTTTAGATGTCCATTGAAGATGGTAGGCTATATAAATCTACTATTAGTATGTAGCCTACTAAGCGCTCGTGAAAATCAGATCGCGAATTAACGTTACATTGCCTTCCGGCCGACAGCTGGACAGCAGAAACATTAGATGACGATATTGCCAGTGGAGCTGGGACAGTCTTTTGTTAACATCTCCAAGGAAACCCGAGTCACGAATCCTGAAAAAGCCTTCCTATCTGGACCAAATCAAGGGCCTGTCAGCCGCTTTTCCTACCATCCGGCGTTTCTAAGGAAGCTGATATCAGTGCCTGTTCAAAATCGGACTTGAATACCGTAGTCTTATCTGATCCCTACTGAGACGACGTTTTAAAAAAAATAAAGTCAGAAGCCATAGGCGGTAATTTGATGAAATGTAATGTTTGCGAATTATCTTATATAATCCTATATAAAGATTTTGGTTGTTGGTTTGTGTATCCGGTTAGTGCGTATATTCAGACCGGGACTCATTTGCATTTTCCACCAATAGATTAACTAATCTTATTGATTTATGCAACATAATTTTTGCTCAATTTACTACGTTTGTAAATATGGCGCTTTATTGAGGTTTGTACCTGCCAGAACATTTAATAATGCTTATTTTCCATTACATTTTTAGGGAATTTACTAAAGGATCCAATTGCTCCAACCAACTCATCATGCCAGCACTATGTTTGCAAAGCTTGTAAAGGCCAAAAGATGAATATGAAGCAGTCGTGCAGCTGGTGTAAGGACTATGAACAGTTTGAAGAGAATAAGCAGCTTTCTATTCTGGTGGAATGTTACAAGAAGCTCTTCGAGTACATTGCGGAGTCTTCTTTGGCACGTCATATCACTAGTTCTGCTGGAGACTGTCCAGAGGTCTTGGAACTGTTGAAAGAGGGGTTGTCCTTGACTGAAAGGGGACCGGGCAAGCCCTGCATCTCCTTGTCTATGAGTTTGTCACGTTCTCCGACACCTTCAGCCTCCGAGGCGGACTGCGGTGCTCAGCCAGAGGCTTTTGCAGAGCTCCAGGAGCCTCTTCCCGAGGCGAGGGTCCTCCCGCCCAGCGCCAACAGGCTGGATGACTGCAGCGGGCTGGCAGCCAGCAGCGTGCCTTCGCCAAAGAGTGTCTCTGCCCCTATCCCCGTGCACGGCGGAGAGGGCCCGAAGCCACAGAGCTTCCCCGATGGTTTTCCAGACTGTGAGGCCGCGGCTTCAGTAGAACTATGCACTGACGCGGTTGACGGCTTCGGCGAGGTCGTCAAGCGCAACGGCGGCCCCCTCCTGCTGAGCGTGGAGGAGGTGCTGCAGAGCCTCGACCCCATCCCCTCGCCGGAGGGAGGATCCGAAACCCCTTGCCCGTTCCTGGGGGCACCAGGTAACCCAAACGGCCTTTCTCAGCCCTCCCCCGTCCCAGACTCCAGGGCGCTCACTCCCCGTCACCCGCAACCGCCTTCCTCCAAGATTTCCTGCTCGGCAGCCACACCCAAGACCGTGCGTCTGAATCGCAAGCGATCGCGGTCCGAGAGCGACAGTGAGAAGATCCAGCCCCTGCCCATCGGCAACATTATCCAGGGGCCGCCCATAGCGGCAGCGGTGACACCCGTGATTGTTAAACTGGAGGCCAGCATCCCGGCATTGCCAGCACCCACAGTTACCAATGGGAGCATGCCCAAGGTCAGCAAGTTGTTGGTGGTGTCCAGCAAGGGCATTAGGAAGAACTCTGACCATGGGACCAAGAAGCTTTACGCGAAGGCCAGACAGACCGTTCCCAAGACGAAGGACAAGTCGATAGACCGTCTCCCCGTCAACAGTTTGGAGCCGGGGAATCTCAACAAAGTGGTTTACAAGAAGCCCCAGGAGAAGAAGGGCTGCAAGTGTGGCCGGGCCACCCAAAACCCAAGTGTCCTTACGTGCCGCGGGCAGCGGTGCCCGTGCTACTCCAACCGCAAGGCCTGCCTGGACTGCATCTGCCGGGGCTGCCAGAACTCCTACATGGCCAACGGCGAGAAGAAGCTGGAGGCCTTCGCCGTGCCCGAAAAGGCCCTGGAGCAGACCCGGCTCACCCTGGGCATCAACCTCACCAGCATAGCGGTGCGGAATGCGGGCCCAAATGGCAGCGTCCTCAACATGTCGGCGAGCTCCCCCGTCACAGCCTTCCTTACTGCCGGCTCGCACGACGGCAACATTTTCGACGAGAATCTAGACATGAGGTTTTAACTGCTGAGCTCTACCTACAAGTTAACCCTCCTCCACCATAATTTTTGGTATGCTTTAGGGAGGCTATGGAAATGAGGCATTCACTACAATAAGGCAGCTATGGTTCTGATCCAGTTCAAATTAATAGTAGCCTAATTATTGCCAAAGTTCCTGTCTATAAATCCCTTGTCATGTACCTCATCTTGAATGCTGTCACAAGGTTAAAAGCAGAGAGCATTGCTACTGTAAAATGTTTTGTTTTTTTCCTGCAGGTGGTTTATACATCATGATCTTTGGCAAAGTAATCTTGACCTCATTGTTGTGGGTCATGTTCTGTGCATCAACTTAAAGGTTTAACACACTGAAGAAGTATCTGGAATGTTCTTAAAGGCTAGATTTATAATCTTGTGCACGTTCATCAAAAAGTAAATTTTCATGAAACGCATTGACAGCATCTACGATATTATACGTTTTATTGGAAGCCTTCTTGATTTATACAGATACCATTGCTACAGATACAGGGTAGAAAAAATGCAGTTTGTGCAATGTCTTGAATCTCTTATTTGGAACAGGTTCTGCTGTCTGGAAAAGTAATGTCTGTTTCCTCTTGTGGGTTTAAAAACTGTTGTGACATCTCCTAAAATGAGAAAATCACCACAGTCAATCCATCTACACCCCCCCCCCTCTCTCTCTCTCCAAATGTGAAATGTTTTTATTTAGTACGGCGCACAGTGTGAGATGGTCACCCATGTTTTTAATATTTTAGATTTTGGTCGGTAAGGACGAATGTCTTGTTGCGTTCTGCAGGCACAGAATGGGCAGGTCTGTCACTTATGGTGTGCATCTGACTTTTCTCTGTCTCTTGTCGGCAGGGGATCAGGTTTTAGCACTTAACGTGAATAACAGGCCAAATAACGACCAAACCTACTTGGTAACCATGGCAATATTGCCTCGCATCAGTAAAGGTAAGCACACACAAACCCCAGGCTTGTCTTCATATTCACTGAAAAGCTCATGCGTACGGTATGTCGCAAAAACAAAAGAGCGGTGACTTGCATCAGCAGTCATTCTTTGGAGTACAATATCAGTGTGTAAGAAGATTCAAGGGAATCTTGCAGGAATTTGTGGCCCTGGGGTAGTTGTAAGGATTAAGTCTGTCCAAAATTTGCATGCATTCTTGCAGCCGGGCTAAATTGATGTCATCATTTTTAGGATCCAGGACATAGATTGGAGGGGGGGCGTGCATGGAAGATCTACCCTGAATGGTCTGATAAATCAAATGCTACAAATGTTCTAGGTGGTCTGTCTCTTCTGTTTTCGATGCATCACTGACAAGTAACCATCGGTTTTTATTTCTCTGCTTGTTTTTTATGGAAAAAATGCATACAAATCCTTTTTGCCAAATTTTTACGAGCCTCCATAAGAATATTTCTGTGTTATGCAGTTTTTGTTCACCCGGGCCTCAACTTGTTCAGTTTCACATGCTGCATGCATCAAAGTTCTTCAACCTGTGCCCAGAAATCTTTTCAAATTGCAGAATGTTCAGGTATTCTCGGATGGATCTAATGGCATGCCCTGCTCTATAGTTTTATCTGGTGTCATTTCCAGTGAATGTGGTCAGATAGTGCTTTTGAAGCCATAGAAGAAGAAAAAATTGTGATTTGTGTCCAGTCTATTAATTTTTTTCCCCCTGTTTAATTTGTAAGAGATGGGGGAGAAACTATTTTTGATAACAAAGTTTTTTTAAATGTTTACTCGTTTTCTTGGCTTATTTTTGTAAACCTTGAACATCTTGTTGAAATGTGAAATGGCTTACCGTTGGTTAAAATGTTTGATAACTTGGGCTCCAAGTGACTACATATCATAAAAGTCTAAAACAATTGAACCAGATAATGAATAGGTCATTTTCATTAAAAAGACTTGACACATTTATGGTATTATTCTTGCAGAAAATCCAGGTGTGTGTATTTTAACCACAAGGAGGCAATAGAAACCAATGTTTGCGATGTATTGCATTTTGAATACATACAATTTAACTTGAAGAATGATTGTTTACAGATGGGGCGTTTTGTGTAATTGTAAAATTGATACAGGAAAACATTCAATACTTGAAGCGAAGTGCTTTTTTAATCAATTTTTTAATTTTCCATATTTAGGCAGTATACATAAATACATTTACATAAGTGTACATAAATACATTTATAGTTTCATACCTTTACAGTTTCATAGTTAATATATGTAGTTAGTTCCGTACTCCAATTTCATAATCAGTATTGTGTGTATACATTGTATATAACTATCCAACAAAATTCATATTCCGCTTAGCCCTTCTAAATTCCTCCTCCTCCCCCCCCCCCCCCCCACCCCCCACCCCACAAAGATCTCTATTAAAAAGAAAATTTTTACAAAATTTTATATGCAGATGTGTATTTTATACATACTACCTGTATATGCATTCACACATATGTTGTATTGTTACAGATATGCTTTGGCTCAGTTATATTCATGTTTGTAGAGTATCAGATAAAGGCTTTCATATGACAGTCTGTGAGTCTCTTCAGTACATTCACACTTTATTAACGTTGGCAGATGTAAAACAACCACGAAACAAAGCAAACACAACCAAAAACTAATATCCAGTTGTTACTCAGTGTTGGTCAGATATCTTCACTTAAAGATAACTTAGTGATTCAACAATATTTAGGGTCTCTGCAAATGATGTAATGGTTTTTCCATTAGCTGCATGCATTTTGGCTACAGAAAGCTCCATATTAATTACCTCAAGGTAAGTATTAATCCACTGTGAAATTGAAAGCACGTGGTGGTTGCCAGCAAAGGGAGAACATCTTTTTTGCAGCAGTCAGGCCAGCAAACATTATGCGTCTGGAGTAATTGAAGCAAAGTCCTTGAACAGATGCAGTCAGAGGGGAAAACTCCCCTGTGTGGACGACGTGTACAGATTCAATGAGAATTTGGGGGATTTGATGAGGCTGAAAATATGTCTACCATAACTGCTATTGCTCAGTAGGGGATGGTAAAAGTGGCCATTAAAATGGCCTGGCTTTTGCTGCCTTGGGCCCATGACAACTAAGGCCCTGTCTAAGGGAGCTCTGTTATGCTGAGTTAAGAGAACCTGTCTGACAGAATCGCATGCCTTTGGGAAGTCTAAAGCTGACGCAGGGGAACGGCAGGCACCCAGTTGACCAGAGGAGTCACTATTGGTCAGGGAGGCAGGGGATATCCTGCTGACTTTGGCTCTTGCACCTGCTCCCCGGGTGTCACTACGGCCAATTATGTTCCACTGGCCAATCAGCACTGATCTTAGCTGTGGGTCATGTGACTGGAAGGGTGCCCTAACTGAATTTTGCCAAGTAGGAGCCCCCAATACAGTTTCAATTCTGGCTTTCTGTAAGAAAACGAGTGGCTTGGAGATGAGTGTGGGATCGCACAGATCTGTTCCTTGGAGTTTTTGTTTTAAATCATAACCGGGATACAGCATTTGTACCCTTGGCAAGGTTTTTTTTTTTTTTTTACCCTGTAAAGACCAATAAACTTACAGCTTTGTAAAGCAGTTAGAAGCAAATAAGTGGTCTGAGTGAGTGGGTCATGGGATGTGATAATTCTCCTCATGGATAATGGAAGCTCGTCTATAACTGGTCCAAATGTGTCACGTGGTGTGGTTAGCCGAGTCCGTATGAAGAGAAAATAACCACATACACATGATGCAGTGTGTATCATTTTCAGAGTAGTCTGCCTTTCAGTGTGGAATTAGCTTTGTATTTGTGAAATTCAGCACAGTGGCACTTTTTACTGCAGGCTCACTCTTTCTTGGGAACTGCCTGAGAACCTTTCCATTGATCGTGACATTGTTAGAAGTATTTAGTTATTTGCCAAGTAAGCGGTTCCCAATCTTGTTTCTGGAGATTTACAATCCTGTATGTTTTCACTCTAATCCTAACAAAGCACACATCATTTAACAGCTAGAGATCTTGTTGAGCTCTTAGTTAGTAGAATCGGGGTATTCCACAAAACGGGATCATCAACTTGTATGTATAAACCGACATTTGGCATCTACATGAGAATAACCTTCCTCTCCACTGGTCAGTCCACAGGCACCCTAGTATTTATATCATATGGATGGGCTGTGCAATCAAATGATTAGACGGACATATCACTATTATATATTTGTGTATATTCATAGGGTCTGCTATGGACCTATAACTGTGAGCAAGCAGTTGGTGTATGAATTGTCTTCCAATCATATTATCTAAAGGATGTCTTAACAATCACAACAATATTCCACTTGTTGATCTGTGACATTTATTTTACGGTTTTAGCATCAGAATTAGGAAATATAAACGATACATTCAGTGCATTCAAAAAGTGCATTCAAATACTTCACAGGCCATGATATGCTTACTACAAACATTTAGACGGGAATGTATTCTAAACAGGTCAGATTCTTTTCCCAATGCACATAAGGTGCAAGATGTCAAAGCTCCAAAAATGTACAATTGAAAAAATCAACAGCAACGTTTCTTCACAAATAGAATGACACGGTTACTCCCGAACATCCACGGACCTTGTTGTGCACGTTTTTTTTTCTTTCCGAAAACTACTTTCTACCGAAGTAAGGCCACTATATACGCATAAGTCTTAACCAAAGCATGGCAGTATTCTGGGACTTCACTGTCAACACAGTGCGCTCTGGAATAGCTACTGGTGCGCTTTGGTTGATACTTTGCGCGGATATACAGTTGGCGAACTTCGGAAAGAAGGAGTTTAAAAAACGTGCACACACGTCTGTGGATGTTTATGATGTCTGTATTTTTTTATTTAACCTTTTATTTCTACAAGGTAGGTTGACTTTACAGCAATTCCCTGATAACACATAATTTAAACATTTTTTTAAAAGACTTGGCTATCTTATGGGTTAAAATATTTTTTTTATGTCACAAATTTTGTGGCTATTAAAAACATTATCACAAACCAGGTTAATAAGTATTATATTGAGGTTGTTATACAGAAGATGCGTTGCTGTACATGACCTCCCTTCCTGCAGTGGCCCGCACTGCCACTTAGGCTATAACCAACTTGGACCGTGGCCATGGCCTGGTCCTTTGTCCAGCACTTCCCCTTCACTTCCTGTGAAGATTCGTCACCGGATCTCTGACTGGCCAATCGTATACCCTCAAGGACCTGAGGGGCAAGCCCCGTTCACTGATCCTGAGGCCAGAGATAAACTGACCTTGCACTTTGCATCCTCCCTCGAGATCTGTGCCAGGAAGACCAAATTTGGTAAAAACTTGGAGCAAGCTGCGCATTAGTCCAGTACCCCTTCAACCTTGACCTACACCCACCTGGGGTGTACCTATTATTGTTTTTTTTTAAAAATGGCTTCAAAGCCCATCACTATGTGACCAAGAAGGCGCCAAAGAAACTTGATTTCTCGTCCATGTCTACGGTACTGATATTGCTGACTGACACAAAGACGCGGTCCCCGGCATTGAGTTGAACCACCCCGGCCTGGTAGATGGAGTAGAGGTCATACTCCGCCTTTTCGGACCAGCAGGTGGTCCGGGCATTTTTCATCAGCAGGATGGGCTCGGGATAGGAGACTACTTTTTTGTAAATATATTGTAGCATCTGTTCGTTCCTGCCTGAGTCCTCGCCCTCAAGGGAGCGGGCTTGTCTGAAGTAGGTCTGGGAGTACATGTAGTAAAGTCCGGCCTGCGGAATAACAAGCTCCCCGTTGCTCATTTTCATGTTGCGAAGGAAAGCCAGCCCACTATCCGTCTTCCACGACTCAATCTTTTGGCCCAGAACTTTCCTGGTGGGCAGACCTGTAGCAATAGGGCCAAAAAGATAAGTTTAATATTTATCGCATTTGACAACAAGTCTGAGACTTGACAGCTGTTGTGGAGAATTCAATCAAAATTCATGACTTCTATGTTCCATTATCAGCACAGCTGTTTCAATAATTATTTTGTCTCAAACACACAAAAAGAAACAAATGTGTACAACGTGTTTTCCTTTCTCAGAACAAATAGCGGCTCCTTTAAAACTAAACACAGAGTGAAAAGGACTTGCTGTGGCAGAACTAAAACACATGCTGCTCGACGACTGGGTGTTCAAAGATGTGAACAAGGTGAAACAAGCCTTTCCAAAAAGCGTTCTAATAAAGGAACTTGACTGCATCTTTTAGCCAGGGGCTTCATGACTAGACATTGATGGCCGAGTCAGACTTACTGTCTACTTGGGCCAAGTAATTTCCTGTGATGTGGGCTGCGATTTCAGGCCGTGGGAGTGAATCGTGGTTTTCCATAGTCAAAGTTGGCATAAACCTTGATACCTCATCTGTAATGAATGCATAGCACCAGTGTGAAAAAAAATGCTGCTAAGTAGCCACTGCTGTTCAATGAATACATGGGCTATTGACAGTAAACGTTATTCTTTAGCCAAATTATCACTATTATTCAAGGATACCTTTTACTGCTGACGATATTTCTTTCTCAAAGCGATTTGACATCGTCTGTGAAGACAAGTATGTTACATTAGAGGAATACAAATAAACATTTAGGAAGCTTCCGAAATGTAGGTTACATATGCCTACTATATAAAATGTACCCAGGAATACAATTTTCAACTATTACGTTTCTTGATTTGGCTGCTTCCACAACGTGGCAATGCCGCGACCCATCGCCTACCTTTTCTATCAGCAAATGGAACTGTTGCGTTATGTGCCAGCAGGGGGCGTCTTTTCTCCCTTCTGCTAGATTTGCCCCCATCAGGCATGAAATGCTGCTCCTTGAGAACGTTTCCTTCATCTGAAATAATTTAGTACAATAGTTAGTTGGACAGTGTTAAATGACCAAACGCCCACTTTTACTTTGTTTAAATTGATCCATTAGTCTTATTTTGGTTACCTTGAATCATTTAACTCGTAATTTATTATGGAATGGTAAGCTTTCTCGGTTTTTTCAAAAGTGAAACTACTAGCCTACTATTGTCTGTCTTGAAAACAAGTTATTGTTTATTGCCTGACTGGTGCAGCGACTGCACTATTCACTCAAGCGTATAATGAACTTTGCTTCATCATTAGCACAACACTGCCAGTTCTGTATTTGTGTTAAATTAATTATTACCAGTAGCCTGCTGCACGTAAAACGTGAATAGCCTACTGTATTTGTCCTAACTCCAAGAATTCCACCAAATGCTGCAATAGTTCCAGGATAATCCAACAATAATTATTCGCGTGTAAATTTTCCATTTATTGCATGCAACATATAGCCTATATATTTTGAATATAACTCTGCAACAAATGCAACTTGCCAGTATTATTGCGCAGTTATTTGATCATTTGTAGTCCTTACCGTGGACAAAACGTTGCTGAAGTAAAAGAAGGTGATCACAAATCCAACAGTTTGCAGCAGGATTGCTGCGAGAAGCAAAAGCCCCAGCCACTGCGTGATATGCGAGCTAGGCATTACGACCATTTAGTTGGAACGTTCAGGGCGCAGAATCCTCAGTCGGGTTCCACGGGAGTAAATATAAAAACAGTATAGAGGCGGAGTTGGAGGAGTGCTCAGGGAAAAAAAGGTTGAGACTATTTTCGAGAAATGCTCGGTTTCGTTTCTCCACACTGATTAGCACAAATGATAGTTGTTTGTATATGCATGGGTGTATTGTTTTGAATGTGTTTTGTTGACATTTGTGGGACATAAAACATGTGGACAAGTAGCTGTATGACGTTGGCTATACAGTTAGTCTCGAACTAATCCATTTAGTAGCCTACAATCCCCTACGTATTTGCCTGGTTACATTTCTTTGTTTTTTTTGTAGTTTACTGTCTTTTGAAATTTCATTGTTTTCGTTTATTATTATTATTATTATTATTATTATTATTATTATTATTATTATTATTATGCTTCTTTGCACCCCAGTCATCACGTTAACATACAGGATATAATATATACTACTAATATATACTACTACTATGCTATATGTAAAGTAAACTATTTTCATTTGCTGGACAGTTTTTTATTTCCCTGGTTTAGATGAAAGTATGAATTTCCAGCTGAATACTCATGAAGTCACCCAGTAGCTGTTTGCCTCTGCCATTTATATACCTGTAGATAATGAATAATAAAACTAAGTTAAATTTATTATTAGTATTGTTGTTGTTGTTGTATCTCAACTCAAGCACCCATTTCCTTGATAACTTGTAGCATTTTCTTCCATAAACTTTGACATTACATTAGCAGGAACAAGGAAATACGAAATGAAATTCATTGAAGTGTCGTCTACTAATACACCCCAGGTGTACATTAGAGAAAGGTACACTATTTTGAGGTCTAGGTTTTATTCTAATTGCTGAGCAGTTTTAGTTGCAATCATTCAGATAACCTATCTTCTCATAAACAAGTATGCTTAGTAAGTCTTTGAGTCTTGGTTCTGACATTGATTTCACTGTTGTAATGTCACAGTAGGCAGTGGATCATGGGGATGGTGGCTGTGCAAAGTGAAAAAAGGGCTTGCACTCAAAGCAACCAGAGTAATCAGTGCAGCCAATCAGGTCGCTTGGAATGTGGGACTTTTCCAAAGCAGAGGTTGTTTGGCTTCTCTGGCTCCAACTGCTGTGAATGAATTGTTTTGACTGCCTCAAGGAAGAGATGGGGAAACACGCATGTTAAGGTGGACTGTTTGCATCTTTTTTTAAACTGGCTGTGGGGGTGGGGGAATTTTGCACTGGCCCTGTGTTGCTTTTATGTGGTCTCGTATCTGTGGCACATGGAACAATGTGTTACTTTCAACCCAAATAAAAATTAACAGGAGAAAGGGGGTGATGGGTAGCAGATTCAAGCAAGGTTGTGAACAGGATTACTCAAATGCGGATGTGTAAATTAATACCTTGCCTGGCAGCCTTCTTTAAATTCTCTGATCTAGTTCTGTTTGCTCTGCCTTATTTAAATGCTTACATCTCATTCTCATTGTAACTGAAGACCGAGCATCCATTCACATGCCCTCCTTGGTTTAGGTCAAATGCATGGCTATACAAATCAAAATTTTGACGGTTATGAAATATTAGACGTGCGAGAACACAGAGACTCACCCTGTCATCTGAAATGCGACACCCATGCCTACGGACCTATTAAACACCCGATAGCTCGTATTAGTCATGTTGTAAAGGTGGAAGAGAAGGTAACACATTGCAGGATGTAATGTCACTCAAGAGGGAGATTCCCACGTTGGCTTTTTGCTGGGAAAGGGGTATAACTGCCACAGTTTCACAAAGTAGGCAATATAGAAGTAAAGACACACTAGGAAGGCCCTGCTCATTTCCGGCAGTCAATTGAAGGCAACGGTCTTAAATTTATGCAAGAATAAATTATTTACAGAATAAATTATTTTATTCACTAAAATGACACCAAAACTTTAGTCTACCTCCAAATCAAAGATTACCGTTTGGCTTGCCAAGTGAAGTCACAGATAAAACAGTATTGTCAGGCTAGGAACTGGTTTTACAACAAACGGGTCCACGGTCATAACATTCTGGCATGGTTAAAAGTGCACGATGAACCGCAATAAACAATCCCTCTTTATGGGTCTGGTTACAAATGATTTGTTATCCTTCAAATTAGCTGACCCTCCTGTGAAGGGTGACTTTCAGTGCATGGGGTCAAAATGTGAACACTAATAGGTAGCATATAGCAATAACATTTATTCACAAATACAATTAAATTAATTGTACTATCTGACATCAAAACAAAATTTCACACGGCAACATAGCCCACAAACTGATGCAAGCATAGATATATAGTATGTTGATACAATCTGAAGTGCATCATGCGGTTCCTTTAATCCACATATTATCTTTGGGGTCAATTTGACACGATTCATTGTTTGAAATCTCTTAAAAACCAGTTAACCTTATTTTTTCATCTTGTTTATGAGAAAATAGGTTATCTGAATGATTGCAACTAAAACTGCTCAGCAAATAAAATAAAACCTAGACCTGAAAATAGTGTACCTTTCTCTAATGTACACTTGGGGTATATTAGTAGTCGACACTTCAATGAACTTCATTTTGTATTTCCTTGTTCCTGCTAATGTAATGGGAAATTAAATGTCAAATGAATCTCATATGATTGTGGGTGATTCTGGTGGCTTTTTCCCATATAGGTTTTAAACTTCACAAACTTTCACTTACCTCAGGCTCTAAAATTAGACATTTCAGCACTGATTGTGTAATGTTCCGCTCCCTTCCTGTTCGTTTTCTGTATATTCCTGTTTTCCCTCCGTGTCATGTTGGATCCTTTTGTCCGTGTTTTCCCCGCTGCTGTGGTCTGGGCGTTTCCTTCTCTGTCTTGTTCGTCTGGTTGTCTTACTTCCGCCTTTTCACTCCGTCCCCCCTCGTTGCATGCATTTCCTCACCTGGTGTTTCTTAATCACTCCCGTTTATTTTCCACACCTGTTCCTTGTTTAGTTCTGTCATTAGCCTCACTATTTATTCCTTCGGCTGGCTGCCAGTCGGCGCCAGTTCGTTAACTATCGTCACGCGGTGTTAATGCTCGTTGTTTGCCTGGTCGCGTTCAAAGAACTACTCGCTTGGTTGTGGGATATTATCCCCTTGCAGCTAGAGTTCCGCTCCTAACTACAGTCTGGTAGTTATCCTCCAAGTCATTTCTTGTTGTGCATGCAGCTAACCCGTTTCCCCTCTCCTCCATCTAACCCAGCTCCCATTCTCCCGTGGCAGTGTTCGTTTCCCCCCGTTTTCGTTGTGTGTGTTGCGGTACCTCCACCTCCAGCTCGTGTAGGCTCCGGGTTGGCGTGTTACCTGGCTACCCTCCAGTTGTTCCTGTCCGGCCGAAGAAGCCAACTAGTTCTTCGGTTCCGGTTCCGGGAGCTCTGGAGACCAGTCAGCTCCTTCCGGACCTACCGCAGCTACGCCACACTAACCAGCCCTGCCGTGCGTCACCAACCACCTATCTCTCACGCCCTGCACCTCCGTGAGAACCTCCCGGTCATTTCCGTGCCTTCCCTTGCACTAACCCCACCTGCTTTGTTTTGTTCTGTACCGGTGCAGTCATTCCGGTCCAGTTCCTGTCCTGCCGTAGTGAGCCGCTCCCCAGCTAGTCCAGTCCAGTCCAGGTGTGAGCCGTGCACCTACCTGTCCAGTCCAGTTCCGGTTTGGAACAATCCGTTCCAGACCCTGCTTCCCGTGTGGACCTCCCGGTCCAGTTCCAGTCCAGTCCAGTTCCGGTTTGGAACAAATCCGTTCCAGACCCTGATTCCAGTGTGACCTCCCGGTCCAGTTCCAGTCCTGTCCAGTTCCGGTTTGGAACAAATCCGTTCCAGACCCTGATTCCAGTGTGGACCTCCCGGTCCAGTTCCAGTCCAGTCCAGTTCCGGTTTGGAACACACCCGTTCCAGATCCTGATTCCAGTGTGGACCTCCCGGTCCAGTTCCAGTCCAGTCCAGTTCCGGTTTGGAACATTCCGTTCCAGATCCTGATTCCCAAAGTGGACCTCCCGGTCCAGTTCCAGTCCAGTCCAGTTCCGGCTTGGAACGAACGTTCCAGACCTGCCAGCCCAGCTCCGGCTTGGAGCAGCCCGTCCCGGGCTTCCTTGCTGTTCCAGCGTAATATTGTGTATTGCCTTTTCTGTACAGTGTTGGGACTACCCCAACACTTAATTTAATAAACCCCCCTTTTTGTGAATCTGTCTCCTGGTCGTTGCACTTGGGTTCGTCTCGTTCCGGGTTCGTAACAGAACGAACTGGCCAAAAATCATGGACCCAGCCGACCTGGAGCAAATTCGTCACGCCTTCTCCTGCCAAACTGCGGTCAGCGACCAACAGGGCCGACGTTTGGATGACGTGTTGGAGGTGCTGAGGGGCATCACGGAGCAAGTGGCGCAGCTAGCTCTTCACCAGCCGCTTCCGCGTATTCCTATGGGCCCTACACCGCCCGCGCCGGATCCGCCGGTGGATCCTTCTGTTCCCACTTCTCTCCGAGAGCCCCGCGTTCAACATCCAGACTTATACCGCGGGGGATTGGGAAAGTGTCGCGAATTCCTGATGAAATGCGACATAGTATTCCGGATGCAGCCCTCCTCCTTCGCCTCCGACCCATGTAAGATCGCCTTCATAATGAGCAGTTTGGGAGGAGGTGCCCTGGAGTGGGCTACATCCATTTGGGACAGCCAAGTCGCGCTCTGCAACAACTTCGCCGCCTTCACCGCTGAGATGCGGCGTGTATTCGATCACCCTACCTGTGGGCGAGACGCAACTCAACGCCTACTTCAGGTCCGTCAAGGAAGCCGTAGCGTTGCTGAAATGGCAATCCAATTCCGTACCCTCGCAGCGGAGTCCGGATGGAATGACACCGCCCTTCAGGGGGCTTTCCGCCAGGCGCTGAGCGAAGAGTTAAAGGACCAACTTGCCACCCGCGAAGAATCCACGTCACTCAATTGCCTTATTAGCCTGGCCATCGCTATTGACAACCGTCTCCGTATCCGGGCCCGTGAGCGAGGGGGGAACTCCGGTCATCAGCATCAGCAACACATACGCTCACACCCTTCTGCCTCTGGATCCAGAGCGGCGTCTGGGGTCTCTGAGGAAGAGCCCATGCAACTGGGCAGAGTTGCGGTCAACGCCGAGGAGCGCCAACGTCGCCTGCGATCTAGATCCTGTTTTTACTGTGGCAAACCAGGCCACCAGATCGCCTCATGCCCCATTCGCCCAAAAGAGTAGGCTCGCCAGTTAAACTGGGCGTACTGACGAGCCCAATCATACCTTGCCATGCAGCTCAGAATCGCCTTGTCTTCAAGGCCACTCTCCTTTGGAGGGACAAGTCCGAAGTCTCGTCGGCCCTTATCGACTCTGGTGCCGACGCTAACTTCATGGACATCACCTTCGCCAGGAGGGCCGGCATCCCCACGGAACTGCTACCCTCTCCCATTACTGCTTTTGCCTTAGACGGTAGGAGTCTGGGGTTAGTCACCCACTCCACCGTTCCAGTACAGCTTGTTTTATCCGGCAATCATCGGGAGAGTATTCAACTTCTGCTCATCAACTCTAAACAATCCTCCATAGTTTTGGGTCAGACCTGGCTCCGCCTTCACAACCCTCACATCGACTGGCAAGCCGGTCGTATCCTGGCGTGGAGTGGTCACTGTCTGGCTAGCTGTCTTCGTTCCGCTCTCCCCCCTCCGGGATCCAAGAATTCCAGCACCAACCTACCCGAACCCGATCTGTCCAACGTTCCCAAGCAATATCACGACCTCTGCCTTACCTTTTCAAAATCACGCGCTCTGTCCCTACCTCCTCACCGACCCTGCATTGACCTGCTGGCGGGAGCCAAGCTTCCGTCTGGTCGTCTCTACAGTCTGTCGGGTCCGGAGAAACTCTCCATGGAGGAGTATATTCATGAGTCCCTCGCCTCGGGCATCATCCGCCCTTCCTCCTCTCCTGTTGGTGCTGGGTTCTTTTTTGTGGGGAAAAAGGACGGCTCACTACGGCCCTGCATCGACTACCGGGGGCTCAATCAAATTACCATCCGCAACAAATATCCTCTTCCCCTTATTAACACTGCCTTTGAACCCCTCTCGCAGGCCGTCATTTTCACCAAGCTCGACCTCCGTAATGCGTACCACTTGGTGCGTATACGGGAGGGGGATGAATGGAAGACTGCCTTCAATACCCCGTTGGGCCACTACGAGTACCTGGTGGTCCCCTTCGGCCTTACTAACGCCCCGGCAGTCTTCCAGGGCATGGTGAATGACGTCCTGCGAGACCTGTTGGGGAAGACTGTTTTCGTGTATATCGATGATATTTTGATTTTTTCTAAGTCCCCCCAGGAGCACATTCTCCATGTCCGGGAGGTTCTCCAGCGCCTGCTTGAAAACCAGCTCTTCGTTAAGGCAGAGAAGTGCTCCTTCCACGTCTCCTCAGTCCCGTTCCTCGGCTTCATCATCGAGGAGGGCAGCATCCGGGCGGATCCCGCCAAGATCAAGGTGGTGACAGAATGGCCCCAACCCACCTCTCGTAAGCACCTGCAACAGTTTCTTGGTTTTGCCAATTTTTATCGTAGGTTCATCCGTAATTACAGTGTCATTGCTGCTCCCCTAACCAAACTCACCTCCACTGCTTTTTCTTTTTGTTGGAACTCCGAGGCCCAGCTCGCGTTTGAACGCCTTAAGGCTCGGTTTTCCTCGGCCCCTATTCTTTGTCACCCTGACCCCACTCGCCAATTTACGATTGAGGTGGATGCCTCCGACACCGGCGTGGGGGCCATTCTGTCCCAACGAGCCGCCTTGGACAACAAGCTCCATCCCTGTGCTTTCTTCTCCCGGAGGCTGTCCTCCGCCGAGCGGAACTATGATGTCGGGGATCGGGAGCTTCTGGCCATCAAGCTGGCTCTTGAGGAGTGGCGCCACTGGCTGGAGGGGGCAGGTAGCCCCTTTATTGTTTTAACTGACCACCAAAACCTTATTTATCTAAAGTCTGCTAAGAGGCTTAATGCCAGACAGGCTAGGTGGTCATTATTCTTTGCCCGATTTAATTTTTCTGTGTCCTTCCGCCCCGGTTCCCGCAATATCAAAGCGGATGCATTATCCCGTGTTTTTTCCCTTCCCTCCAGTCCTGCTGACCCCGAGCCTATTCTACCGGCTTCCTGTATGGTGGCTGCGGTCTCCTGGACGATTGAGGAGGTTGTGAGGTCCGCCCAGACTTCCCACCCTGACCCCCGTAGTAACCCTAACTCCTCCCTGTTTGTTCCCAACTCCGTCCGCTCCCAGGTCCTTGAGTGGGTTCACGCCTCCTGTCTGGCGTGTCACCCAGGTGTTGCCAGAACGACCACCCTCGTCAGGAGGAGTTTTTGGTGGCCCACGCTCAAGGAGGATACCCGTGCTTTTGTCCTGGCCTGCGCGGTGTGCGCCAGGAGCAAGGCTTCCCACCAGCCTCCCTCTGGTCTTCTCCTTCCCCTCCCTGTCCCGGGCCGTCCTTGGAGCCACATTGGCGTTGACTTCGTCACCGGTCTGCCATTGTCAGAGGGCAACTCCGTCATTCTGACAATTGTGGATCGGTTCTCCAAGGCGGTTCACTTTGTTCCCCTCCCTAAGCTCCCGTCCGCCCTCGAAACTGCGGAGCTCCTGGTGTCACAGGTGGTCAGGCTGCACGGGATCCCATCCGACATTGTGTCGGACCGTGGGCCCCAATTCTCCTCCCAGGTGTGGAAGGCGTTCTGTGTAGCCCTGGGGGCCTCGGCCAGTCTGTCGTCTGGTTTTCATCCCCAGTCTAACGGCCAGGCAGAGAGGGCGAACCAGGACCTGGGGGCCGCCCTGCGGTGCGTCACTGCACGCAATCCCGCCTCCTGGAGCCGTTTTCTTCCCTGGGTAGAGTACGCCCATAACTCCCTTAAGAGTGCGTCTACAGGGTTGTCCCCGTTCGAGTGCTCATTAGGTTACCAACCCCCTCTCCTGTCGGCCCAGGAGGCCGAGGTAGCAGTCCCCTCCGTTAAGTCCCACATCCTCAAGTGCAAACGCATGTGGAGACTTGCACGCACCGCACTCCTGCGTTCTAATTCCCGTTCTCAACGTCTGGCGGACCTGCACAGGACCGCAGCCCCTAAATACAGAGCCGGGCAGCAGGTCTGGCTTTCCACATCCAACATTTCCCTTCCCTCCTCCTCTAAGAAACTTCGGCCCCGGTTTATTGGTCCCTTCCCTGTTGTTTGTCTCATTAACCCGGTTTCCGTTAAACTCTCCCTCCCTTCCTCCCTCAAGGTCTACCCCGTTTTTCATGTGTCACAGATCAAGCCTGTCGCCTCCAGCCCCCTCAGTGCCCCTACCCTCCCTCCTCCACCCGTCCGGGTCATCGACAACGCCCCGGCCTACACGGTGGACCGCATTATCGACATCCGCCGTAAGGGTCGGGGTTTTCAATACCTCGTGGACTGGGAGGGGTATGGTCCTGAGGAGCGGTCGTGGCTCCACAGGAGCCTCATCCTGGATCAATCATTGATCCAGGATTTCCACAGTCGCTTCCCTCTCAAGACCAGGCCGCCAGGTACGCCAGGGGGCGTACGTTGAGGGGGGGGGTACTGTAATGTTCCGCTCCCTTCCTGTTCGTTTTCTGTATATTCCTGTTTTCCCTCCGTGTCATGTTGGATCCTTTTGTCCGTGTTTTCCCCGCTGCTGTGGTCTGGGCGTTTCCTTCTCTGTCTTGTTCGTCTGGTTGTCTTACTTCCGCCTTTTCACTCCGTCCCCCCTCCGTTGCATGCATTTCCTCACCTGGTGTTTCTTAATCACTCCCGTTTATTTTCCACACCTGTTCCTTGTTTAGTTCTGTCATTAGCCTCACTATTTATTCCTTCGGCTGGCTGCCAGTCGGCGCCAGTTCGTTAACTATCGTCACGCGGTGGTTAATGCTCGTTGTTTGCCTGGTCGCGTTCAAAGAACTACTCGCTTGGTTGTGGGATATTATCCCCTTGCAGCTAGAGTTCCGCTCCTAACTACAGTCTGGTAGTTATCCTCCAAGTCATTTCTTGTTGTGCATGCAGCTAATCCGTTTCCCCTCTCCTCCATCTAACCCAGCTCCCATTCTCCCGTGGCAGTGTTCGTTTCCCCCCGTTTTCGTTGTGTGTGTTGCGGGTACCTCCACCTCCAGCTCGTGTAGGCTCCGGGTTGGCGTGTTACCTGGCTACCCTCCAGTTGTTCCTGTCCGGCCGAAGAAGCCAACTAGTTCTTCGGTTCCGGTTCCGGGAGCTCTGGAGACCAGTCAGCTCCTTCCGGACCTACCGCAGCTACGCCACACTACCCAGCCCTGCCGTGCTTCACCAACCACCTATCTCTCAAGCCCTGCACCTCCGTGAGAACCTCCCGGTCATTTCCGTGCCTTCCCTTGCACTAACCCCACCTGCTTTGTTTTGTTCTGTACCGGTGCAGTCATTCCGGTCCAGTTCCTGTCCTGCCGTAGTGAGCCGCTCCCCAGCTAGTCCAGTCCAGTCAGGTGTGAGCCGTGCACCTACCTGTCCAGTCCAGTTCCGGTTTGGAACAATCCGTTCCAGACCCTGCTTCCCGTGTGGACCTCCCGGTCCAGTTCCAGTCCAGTCCAGTTCCGGTTTTGGAACAAATCCGTTCCAGACCCTGATTCCAGTGTGACCTCCCGGTCCAGTCCAGTCCTGTCCAGTTCCGGGTTTGGAACAAATCCGTTCCAGACCCTGATTCCAGTGTGTGGACCTCCCGGTCCAGTTCCAGTCCAGTCCAGTTCCGGTTTGGAACACACCCGTTCCAGATCCTGATTCCAGTGTGGACCTCCCGGTCCAGTTCCAGTCCAGTCCAGTTCCGGTTTGGAACATTCCGTTCCAGATCCTGATTCCCAAAGTGGACCTCCCGGTCCAGTTCCAGTCCAGTCCAGTTCCGGCTTGGAACGAACGTTCCAGACCTGCCAGCCCAGCTCCGGCTTGGAGCAGCCCGTCCCGGGCTTCCTTGCTGTTCCAGCGTAATATTGTGTATTGCCTTTTCTGTACAGTGTTGGGACTACCCCAACACTTAATTTAATAAACCCCCTTTTTGTGAATCTGTCTCCTGGTCGTTGCACTTGGGTTCGTCTCGTTCCGGGTTCGTAACAGATTGTTTATATTTAGGGATAAAAGGCTTGTCAATTGGGGAGAGACACAAAAGGTGAAACAGAAAAGTGTAAAAAATTTTATTTCCAAAAAATGTCAAGATAATATGACAGTTAAAGGTCATTTTAAATTTGCTTATCTCGACATGGAGAGTGGTGCCTGAACACCATAAATATAACTGTTTATGAGGGGATATTCATGGGAGATTTATTTATACAGACACAAATCATGTATTTCACTGTCTGGGAAAATGCAGAAACCAACACATACAATCTATCACTATCTGATACTAATCAGTTTCTCTTCAATGGAGTCCTTTATGTACTTATTTTTTTCCATACGTGCCGATGCTGATTCACAGTAAAAGACTGCTTTGGGATAAATATATCTCAGTATTTGTCAGACACACCAGACTATGAGTCAGAGTCTAGTTTTTACGCTGTGATCAGGAAAAAAGAAGAAAACATCTTTTATAATATTAACTACCTGCCTTCTGAGATGCAAGGCTGTTCATGTCGTTCAGAAACTAATTGGAAAAATAGTTTTTTGTTCTGTAGTCTAACAAGATCTTTACTGAATAACCTTTAATGGTAAGGGACAAGATCTTTACTGAATAGTTTTGAATGGTAAGGGAGCGATAAACGATGTAAACCTTGACTTATGTAGCCTACGATTCGAAGCAATGAACCTCAGCCTAACGTAATTAATAGGGCAACGGCAATTGTACTCTTTCAAGTTGACAGGTTAGGTTTCATTTTACCTGAAACTTAAGCCTTATTCTGTTAATCATTAAGCTTAAGAATATTGGCAAGCATTTTATTCTGCAACAAGTCTGAGAAGTCAAAATGCCACACCTACTGGAATTTTCTTTGTGCTGAAGATCAAACATCAGATACCAGCTCAGCGTATTTATTATATGGCTTATATTTATTATGTTTATTATATTTGCAAGGAGTAAATGTTATAAACACACACACACACACACACCCACAAGCACATACACACTCCTCTTGACCTGCTGTAGTTTGTCCAGATCTCAAAACTGAAACCCCTACCTTGTTCTTTCAAGTTAGGTCTGAGCTCTGATAATCTAAAGCCTCGTGTTTTCTTTCTGCTGGTGACTGGTTATTCAAGTCACTGTGGCTGCCACGTGCAACGACAAGCTGTTTTTCAGGTCTGGCAATGTGTAAAAATGTTCATCGCAAGAGGGGTGTGGGACGGGGTCCTGGGTCCTAAAACAATTGGGCTGTGGGTTTGGATCTGGGTTCTAAAAAGGGTTCCTGGGTTTAGAGTAAGAGGGATATGGGTTTGAGTCCCTTGCTTTATAACAAGAGAAGGATGTTGGGTTTGAAACCTGGGAGGAGCCCTGATTGAGTGATGTTTTCAGCCCTGAAGTACTTCAGTATATATCCCAGTGCAACTGTATACTTGGCTAGAATGACAAAATGTAAGCAATCTCAGCGGCTGTGCATGAGAAAATTCGCTGAACAAAATAAAAAACATGTTATTACTGCAACATCAGTGTTATGTGATACACGTCTGCATCTGGGACGGGTGATAACATGTTTATACAGAGAACAAGGTATTAACAGTTTCCAGCATGTTGGAGCATGGCAATTGTGTCATGGGTGTTTTATCTCGAGATAAGTTCCAAAAAATGCTTATCCAAATTTAAAACTCATTTTGTACTGAAAAACAAAACATACAAAAGCAAGCAGATTGATCAGATGGTTTGTTCATTTTCCGACTAGCCAGACCAATGCCTTGCTTTTACTTAACCTTCACAAACCATGAGGCAAACTCTCAAACTCATGGAAAAATAATTAACTCCAAGCAAGAAAGAAAGGGTGGTTAATTATTAAATGGTCTGAACATTGCTAACCTTGTAAATGTTCAAGGCTTGGACATACTGTAGAAATTATGTACATTGGACAGCTTGTTGAAAAGCACGACCAACTGAACAGTCAGAATATGTATTTATACATTGATACATGCATACAACATCACCAGTACCTAGATTTTTATGCTGGTCAAGACATTTTTAACAATTTTCTTAATTTATTTTACAAACAAAACTACTGCAAACCACAATGAATAATCACATACATGCCATGTACCATTTATAAAAAAAACCTTCCCGTAGTTTCTGCTTTGTGTGTGAACCTCTAGTAGGTTTTTAAATTAAATGTGATTCATGTAGCCTTGCACCTTGGCTGCAAAACAAAAATCAAAAACTTCTGTTTTGAAACCAAACTCTTCTCTCTGCTTGCCTTGCACTGTATGATAAATGTTAAAGCGTGGCCATCTCTGACTTTTGAGATTGCTGTCACAGCAGCACTTTTCATGATTGGTTGTTTTACTGTATCGCCTTTTTTATATTAGACTTGTGTGCGTCAAAGTTTAACACACTCCATGTTTCTGCTTTTGCATCATTCGCACCAGTTTTATACAATGACACCTGGTTTTTCCATCGTTTTACCACTTCTCTGCCGATGCTGCTTTTCACGAGCCTTATTATACACGCGGTTGGTTGCTCAGGATAAGTGGTCTGCTAACTGAATGATTATAAGCTGCGTGCTAAAAAGAGAACGATATATCATCTGAACAGAGCAGAACTGGAGTTGGAACCCTGCAACCTTCTCTCAAGTGAAGCACACATATTTGCACAATTAAATACAAGAGACACATTTGTTTAATCGCTCCATTGATTTATGTAAGAAAAAGGCAGGCTTGGGTCTCGGGTCGACATTAATCCACAGAGCAAGCGGAGTGAATTCCTCTCACCGCCGAATGCCAAAGAAGTGCATTGCTGTCCAGGGCCCCATAAACCACTGTAAAGTTTTACGTTCACTTACATTCCTCTGCAAATATTTGTAGCAGTTTACACCCTTCACCAAAGGGCTGCCTTCTTCTCACTTTCTAAAATGAATTAATTGTTACGGCAGATGTTTAATATGTTTAATCGTATATCTCATCTCATATATCTCATTTAAGTCTCAAGGACACGAGACAAGCCTTTGGCAAAAATTCATATACATCATACAAACCATGTGCAACATAAAATCCATAGTCCAAAAGGAATGTGTATGTCCCAAATATATTTAATCTATGATTTTATGCCAGAAATGTATGATCTATGAGATTTCATATATTATTATTATTATTATTATTATTAATAATGTATTGTGATCATGATGTTATGTGAGGTTGAGCACATACTATAAAATATAACCTGTACCATATGTATAAAATGATATATATTTCATGCCACAATGGAAGTCATTGATCCATTTTATAATTAATTTATAGTCACACATAAAATGTGAATCCCCTGTATTTTGGAAGTCAGATTAAACGTTTTCTTTTCTAGAAATGACCCTAAATTGCCCTTCTCTTACCATCAAATTATGTTGATGTACCTTCTTGCATTCCAAGTGTAAATAAATAACCCGGTCTGGCAAGATTCCTTTCCGCCTATTTTTAAAGGGATAGTGTGTGGTCTGGGTTTTCAAAATATTATTTCAATTTTAATGTATGTTTTCCATTGGCCCCTGATATTTTGTCTGTGCAATGAAGCATATTTTGGATACTTGCAGAAGTTAATGATGACCTACCAGCTTTACAATGATCAGTATCAGAGCATTTAGGGGTTCATGTTCTAATGCAAGAATATGCACTTCAACTCCAAAGCCACTTGTACAGTATTGTTATGCCTCCAGATGGTGTGTGAATTACGCGATTTTTCTTCAATAAATTACATTTAAACATATTTTCAGTTGGAACTATTTACTATGGCCATGCAACCTGCTCTCACGTTGTGGTGTTGTGAACAAACACTACAAAATAAACCTGTTAATATGTATACCCTGTGGAAATGTCACTGTACAAGCTGCTTATGGAAACTTCAGTCTCTAATATATCATTGCTCACAAAAAAATGGCAAAAACAAAAACTTGTGCACTCATGCAATGTGCACTACAGCTGAAGCACGTGCACTTACTTGCAAGATGTCAATTATGGCATCTTCCACACTACAGCTCACACAGTACTACAGGAGACCAAACACTTTGTCTTCTCTAACCGACAATCACAAGAGAGACAAGAAAGATCTCTCACCGATGGCAATTTGCGGATGCTGTAGGTGTCGTACAGTATATGGTGCTGGTAGGAGATAATGTGGTGGTAAGCAGAGTGAGGGTCAATTTAATAAAATTTCAGTTCAGGACATTAACTGAAATTCAGTTATTGAATTGAAAAATGTCCTTAATATCTTATGAGGATTTTACAATCAATCGGCAAAATTTAAACGGCCTCAGTTAACTAGTGTAACTAATTTAAATATCCATTGCACTTTCAGCTTGTGTGAAACTTGTGATTATGCTTACGCGTTGAGAAAGTGTAGGACTTGCTATTCAATGCTATAGAGCAGGGTTTTTCAACCTTATCCCACAAGGGCCGGTGTGGGTGCGGGCTTTTGTTCCAACCAAGCAGTTACACACCTGATTCTACTAATCAAGGTCCTTCGCAAAGACTAGTGAAACTGCTTGGTTGGAACAAAAGCCCGTACCCACACCGGCCCTTGCAGGATAAGGTTGAAGACCCCTGCTATAGAGGAAGTGCTATAGTGGGTAGATTGAGGATCCCCCCTCAAAATAAAGTCTTTAAAGACACTGTGAAGAAGAAAAATGTTTTTGTTCTTCTGGGATGGGGCAGCGTTCACTGTATTTTTTATTGACTCGTGTTATCAGCTGTCTTTGTGATATGAGTTACTGGAAATGGAGAAGACAGTTGTGTCTTGTGCCAGTGATAAGTAAGTCCAAAGACAAACATGGTAGCCATTATCAGTAAAAACCAGAGGTGTAAAGTCCGCCCCAGTATTTTGTTCCAATCACCTGGATTTGCTATTCCTCAGCCAGGAGGTAGAACTAATTAGTGAAGTTCATGGGTGGAAGAAAAACATGATAGGACTTTTACTTTCTGACCCCTGAAATTTCCACCTCTGTTAAAAACAAACAAACAAAAGAGGCATGACCCCTATTTTTATCTGGTCTTGAGCTTCTGTACTGAAGTGCTTTATATTTATTTCCACAAAAGCAGTGCTCGACCCATTTTCACATTGACTTTCAAATTTTCATACAATGCAGAATCGGTCAATCAATCAGACACCAGTATAAACGGATTTCAGTGCTGCATACACCTTTTCTTCTGTATGACAGTATTACATATAATATGAATATAATCATTAGAATATAGTTTTCTCCTTTTTTGAGCATACAGTATAGGTCATTGCCTTGGTTGTTATGTTTTAGTCTTTTCTGCTCATTTTTATCAAGGATGCCAATAGTTTTGGAGGCACTGTATGTCAGTAGTATTTAACAATAGACGAGTATTTTGACTGTAGAGTCATATTAGCTACTATATTAGCTAGGACCTTTCATACCATTTTAAACCACTATTTTGAGTATCTATGGTATCTTCCTACCATAATATTAATATGCCATTAGTTTGACTTCAAACCTTCTTTAAAATTTACCCTGTAGTCTGTCTGATGAACCACTATCTTATCTTTCTTTTCAATTTAAACAGTACAATCCAGTTCAGAACTCAAATACTAAGACATGTTTTCAATAATACATTTTTTGGCTCAGTGCAGTTGGAATGACAGATCGGAATGCAGGGAGTAATGTTTACACTTCAAGTCACGGTATCAAATCCACAGTCACGTCACGCTATAACAAAGTCTGTATAAAATGCTAAAATATGTAAAAGTAAAAATGCTATTTTAACATCAAATTACATGTAAGCAGTGGCATGTTTCCTTTCACTTTTTAAAGCATGGTTTCCATTAGAGACATTTCTGATAGCATGAGCTAACAGCAGTAAGAGGAGGAAAGCTCTACAGGTTTTGATCGAGCCACGCGATGTAGTTCGTCAAAGACCGGTTGCCCACCGAAAAGGCGGTGGGCCAGAAGGCGAAGGTCAGGCAGCCGTGGAAACCGTCCTCATAGTGGTCGCTCGTCACGGCGACGCCCGCCTCCTCCAGCCGCCGCCCGTACATCAGCCCGTCGTCCCGAAGCACGTCGTGCTCGCAGGTGAGGACGTACGCGCGGGGTGTCCGGGCGAGGACCTCCCGCTCCGCAAGCAGGGGGGCGGCACGCACGTCCAGCAGCCCCGGCACCTCCTCCACTATCTGGGGCGTCCCGTGGGCCCGCACCACCGGTTCGTATCCCTTCCTGAACCGGGGCGGGAGCAGAGCGGTCCAGTCGACCTTGGCCCGGAACGGCTCGACTCGGTTCAGGTCCAGAGCAGTGTGGTTGTTTGTCAGCACCGAGTGGGCGAAGCTGTGATCCACGTTGAGGTACTCCAGCCAGAACCAGACCATGAGCCTTTGGGAGAGGACCGGCACGTTGTGGTTCTGCTGGTACGACGGTGTGTTAAAGTCCAGAGCCTGCAGCACTGGGTAGATCAAAGACTGCACCTTGAACTTAACGGAAATGCTGCTGTCCATGGCCACCTGTAACCGGGCAGAAAAACACAGTAAAACAACTGTTCAAATGTATCCATTGCCCGACTATGAGAAACACACCAACCCAGGGAAAGTGTTTGGTTGGACAAAATATGCAATTGCGTAATTGGTCTATTAAAAAATGCTCATTTTAAATAATCATGAAAAAAATATACAGTGTTAAATTGATAAAGAATGCAAGCCTTCAGAAGACACTTTTGTTAATATCACAGAGACAAATCTGAGTAAAATTTTGAGACAACCACAAGACCAACTGCAAGATGCAAGAACAAGTAGGCAAAAGTTTTTTTTATTTTTTTTATACTAATTATGCGTAAGCATTACATCATCACAAGCTTCAATTTGATACAAGTTTTATGTCCATTGGCTGTGTGATCATGCTGCTTGGTTTGTGGATGGAGAGCTGAGACACTGTGCATGTGGCTGTGGATCCGGGAGAGGCGGTTTCTATAAGTCCTGGTTCTGTTCCTGGTTGTTTGTGTATTCATGTATGACATGTTCATACACGCCTGGCTGTGGCTGCTGTTTTTTTTTTTGCATTATCTCCCAGGTAGATCTGAGCCCAGGCTATAAGTCATGGAATTATATGGTTCCATCAGCAGATTGTGCAGTTTTGAGTTTTCAAATATCAAACAGCATTATTTTGCGCTGCATTTATGCTACTTTTAACATGCTGAAGAAAGTTATTTCAGGGGCTTTGTTTGCCCTATATTTTAAAAAAACACACAACTAAGAGAATTTCTATGTTGATAACAAATTCTGATTTAAAAATAGATTAAACCCTATAATGCTAAAATAAAGTTCAGTTTGCCACAGAGAAATGTTCACTACACTTCAATTTCTCCTCACTAGAGGGCACTCTGGACATACAGTTGTGTTAAAAAAAATAGCAGTACAACATCAGTAACCTGATGAACCACTGTTATTAGTAGTAGTGATATTTCTGCATGGCAAATAATTTACTTGTAGATGTAGTAGTGTAATAGAAGGACAACAGACCCAACTGTCATGATATGCATGCTGCTTGTTCTGAGTAATTGACTCATTCATTGAAAGGGGCGTGTTCAAAATAATAGCAGTGTGGAGTTTAATTAGAGAATTCATTCATTCTGTGAAAAAACAGGTGTCATTAATTGTCCTTTATTAAGGAAGAAGGGAAGCAAATGTTTCACACATTGTTAGAAAATATATTTCCTTCTGAATTGCTAAGTAAAATGGGCCGTTCCAAACATTGTTCGGAGGAACAACCCAATTTGATTAAAAAGTTGATTGGAGAGGGGAAAACGTATAAAGAAGTGCAGCAACTTATAGGATGCTCAGCTAAAATGATCTCAAATGCTTTAAAATGGCAAGAAAAACCTGAAACACGTGGAAGAAAACGAGCAACTACTGTTAAAACGGATCGAAGAATAGTCAGAATGGCAAAGATTCAGCCAATCATCACCTCCAGAAAGATCAAAGATGATCTAAAATTACCTGTAAGTGCTGTTACAGTCAGAAGACGTTTGATCGAAGGTAAGCTATCAGCAAGAAGCCCCCCGTAAAGCACCATTGTTGAAAAAATGGCATGTGCAGAATCGGTTAAAATTTGCCAAAGAACACATCGATTGGCCCAAAGAGAAATGGCGTAACATTCTGTGGACTGATGAGAGTAAAATTGTTCTTTTTCTGTAGTTCATATCTATATTTTCCTCAAGGACCCATAAAGTCCACCATATAGGATTTTCCACTAATTAGCATTTTTTGTAAATCACTTAAAATGCTACTCCTCCTAGAGAATTTGACGGATTTGCACAAAACCTGGTATATACCCTCCTTAGACCATGCTTCATAAAAGTTGTATACAGAATTTTGATATTTTAAAAGATAACTTTCTATCAAATGGTTTAGGAATTATTAGCATTTTTTAAATAAGCCACGCCCACTGAAAATTCATTGGCTTGTCATTTGGCCATTTTTTGACTGAGGCCTTAGAAAAGGTACGTGAGATGAATCCACATACCAAGTTCCGTGCAAATAGGTCAAATTTTGTAGGAGGAGTAGCATTTTAAGTGTTTTACAAAAATGCTAATTAGCAGAATGTATGGGTCCTTGAGACATAAGCAGAGGGAACTGTAATGAGGCATACATGGGAAGACAACAGTTGGCATATTTGGGTCAACTATCCTTTTAAAATAACTATATTAAGACACATTTAATATTGCTTTCTCCAATAGAAAAAGCAGGACCTGATATAGCTGCTTAGCTTGGGGACAGTTGCAACATGTATCTAGCTCATGTTGCAACTGTGAGGGACAGTTGCAACAAGATGTTGCAACTGTCCCTCACAGTTGCAACATGAGAAAACCTCATATGCTAGCTAGACACAATGACATTGACACATGCTAATCATGTCTCATAGAAATCAACAAAACAATGATTCAAACTAAGTAAGTTTGGATTAATTCATACAAAAGGTCAGGACAGTATGACAAAAATATAGCTTGTGAACAAAATTACTTTCATACCTCCAAAACAAGCTTTTGTCAATAAATGTAGAAGCAAAGGTTGAATGTGGCTTTCTTCCTGATGGAGAGAGGGTCTAATTGTGCATGTGTAGTATGGAGTGTCATCATTCTAGCATGTTTCTGATTGGAGGAATAAGATACTGTTGCAACTGTCCCCAGTCTCCCCCTATTATGTCTAGTCACGCCACGTTTTATGTTTAATTCTTGTTACGTTTCATTTTCATGTCATGTCACGTTTAGTTTGATTATTGTTACGATTTATTTTCTTGTCATGTCACGTTTTATATTTTATTCATGTTACGTTTTCCTTTCATTGTTTAGCATACACATTTCTGTGTTTTTCCGCAGCCTTGCGTTCATGCTGTTTCTCTCTCTCTCTCGCTTTCTGTCGCTCACGCTTCCCTAATTGTTTCATTCTCCCATGTCTATTTACTAATCTACTAACATTAGATCAGGATTGGGTAATACTAACTCTCTAACCAAGTGTTCATGTTTACCTTATGTTTCTCGTGCATGTCATTTACTAATTTACTAACGCTAGGTCAGGATAAGTTCATTACTAACGATCACTAATTATCTTGTTACCTCGTCAGCCTTCCACACCTGATTTCCATTCGCATGCTGCTCTCAAGCTAAGTGTCTGCACCTGTCTACACCTGCATTTAAGCTGTGTTCATGTCTTGTCTTCGCGAAATTGTTGCCTCATGTTTACAGTGCACTTTTGAGCGTTATTTTCAAGCCTGCCTTTTGTTACGATCCAAGCCTGTTATTGACCATTGTTTTTGACCTCTGTTTTGTTAACCACTGCCTGCCTGTACCACAAGTTTTTGCCTGCTGCCTTTTGTACTTTTGCCCCGAGGAGCGGACTTCGGTCTTGACTGTGGCATTGCCTTCGACCCCAAGCCTGCCTACCATCTGCCTGTACTTCTGCCCCGCTGACAGCTACTCTGGTTACTGGACTATCGCATGGTGTACCGATTCTGAGACTGCCTTCTCCCTCGGTACTGTACATTGGTCTTGGCTGGATCTTTTGTGTATGAACTTTGCTTGCTTTTTGACTACGCTCATTGGACATTCCTTTAATAAAGCCCTGACGGGACTTTATCATTCAACCACTGTTTCTGAGTCGTGAATTTCGGGTCCAACCCTCACGCACCCGCCTCATTAATATTCCTTTTCTTTGCTTCCTGTAAAAGAATAACGCAGACTTGATCAAATTTGTTAATGCTTTGATTTGGAATTGAATGTGTAATGGTTCCACTACATTTTGAACTATGGAACTAAAAGCTATTAAAAAATATTTACACTATTTTATTCACTTTTTTTAACGCACTATTTATTTGAACACAACTGTACCTGTTGAGCTACGGCTGCAGCCAAGTTCCCTCCGGCACTGTCACCTGACACCCCAACACGCTCTGGGTCCACAGAATACTGGGCCAGAACCTCAGGGTGGAGGAAGTGCTTGGAGGCCTGGAAGGCATCCTCAAACTGGTCAGGGAAGTGAGCCTCGGGAGCTAAGCGGTAACTGGAGAGGAAAATGCAACAACAAAAAATGAGAGGTCAAATTGCAATAATTACCTAAATTTAAAAAAATGGCTTGATATTAGCACTTACTCGACAGATAAAATGACTGCCTTCAGATCTATTGCCATTTTCCTGCAAAGGATGTTATAGGATCCCTTCTCTGTTTTTGTTTTTTTGAAGGAGGGGGGCAAAAAAAGATTGTACGTGAGAATTCTTACAACAACTATTGCACGTTTAAAAAGTTGTTGCATTTGCAGTCTCTGTAAACATTCAATGTACACACCATACGAAAGTCTGTTCAACATTTGCACACACATAACCCAGGGACATACCAGAACAGTGCCTTAACAGGACAAACCACCCAGCCGCCTCAACTGTGCATATACTATACATTTGAGTAATATCACATGAGAGGGAGTGCTGTTATACAATATACGTATCAGCGCGGCTGAGATCCGTTGGTAGGCATGACGCCGTAGGCTGAGTACTGAAGATAATCACAGCCCTGCTGATATACAGTATAATGGCGCTCCCTCGTGTGATATTGCTTAAATATTCTTAGGATTCTGTTGCCCTTCCCGTGGGAACAAATGCAGGACGGTGAAGAACACACTGACTACTTAAGAGAATTGACGTTTATTTACAATGCGCAAGGGAGAGAAACTCGGGCATACGGGCCGCCTGTGCTGAGAATATCTGTGAAAACTGGTGTGTGTGGTTTAAATACAGTACCTAGCATTACATTTCAAAGGGTGAATACATATGCTTGTCTGGAGACAACTGGTGTCTGCCCACCCATCCAGAAATGTGCCATTAGCAGAGGTATGCTACAGACACTATAGAAATGCAAGTGGTTGGTTGATTGTTGGAGCTGGCTAGGGCCAAGGTGGGGAGACATACGGACGCATGCAATATACAAAATAGTATTTCCAGTTACATTTAACACAATACAATATACCTTGGTGGTAATAATGAAAAACCGGGAACTTATCAATATATAGGCCTATATAGGATGTAACTCGATATCTTATTTTCAGGTTTCATTTTTCCATTGTGTTCAATAGGAAAATGAGTCAGGAGAAACAACTTTTAAAGTGATCCATTCACATCTACTGCACATCTGGAAGCAGACCCTTGGTGACTTACAGCCATTTAGCCAACTATGTGTTCCATACTGTAATTTACAGTTGAATCTAGTCCTCCCTCCAATTACCCTATATCCATTAAAATGCAGAGAGGTTATAGTATCACTTTTTAGTTATCACTTGTAGAGATCCATTCAATACAGAGAGGTTATAGTATCGCTTGTAAGAGGTTGTAGGTATGATGCCATAGGCCGATTGCTGAAGATATTCACACTCTTGTAAGAGTACCTGAAAATAAGATATCGAGAGTCTGTTGACGTTGTTCGGTCAGACATCAAAAAGTCATGGCATGCAAAGGATATGTAACCAAATACTAAAAATGACTACTTTATTTTGCATTATGTTAATTTGGCTCAATACTTTAGTTGGCTTGAAATAGGCCAAAAAAAGTGTTATAATTTCTAAATGGTGAATCTAAATATTTATACAAATGCCCTCTAATAAATCAATGTTTTCATTTCAAATCTGAATTTTTGGAGTATAGAGCCAAATGAAGAGAAAATGCTTCCTTGTCCCAATACTTCCGTAGGGCACTGTACACACACACACACACACACACACACACACACACACACACACACACACACACACACACACACACACACACACACACACACACACACACACACACACACACACACACACACACACACACACACACACACACACACACACACACACACACACATTAGACAGCGTAGACATGCTTCCAGGATTCAGACATGCCTGTACTGAGTGTTGCATAAATGTGCTATGAGGCAAGCAGTTTAATTTGGCCTCATGCCCAGAGTGTGGTTTTAGGAGGTCTTGAGAAAACGTTTCACTCACTGGCACTGCCCAGGGCCCAGCCACCCCCATGGAAGAACACCACGCCCCTCTTCAGCTCACCCACCGCCCCTCCAGTCCACTGGCATACCTGGGCCTTGACTCCACCCACGGTGGTGTCGGTGACCAGAAGGTTCTCATTGGACATCGGGCTCAGTTTGTCAAAAGTCAGAGCGTAGTTCAGCACTTGGCTGAAGGGGCAGATACCCAGGCTTTCAGCCAGGTGTCCCTGAGAGAGGAAAGGCGGTTAAGCAACTGTTTGGGCTCAGTGACAGGCCCGCTTCTCCCCTCAATAATCCTATTCCCACCTCCCATTCTGACACACTGGCACAAAAATGTGAAATCAGGTTAATGTGCAGACAAGAAATGGAACACAGAGTGCATTCTCTCAGATCAGACCTATAAATGCCAACTCGGGAAAAGTTCACCAGCACAGGCGATATCAGCTCAACCCTTGAAAATCACATTAACCCGTAACTGAACTATATGTTTTCAGTTTAAAAAATCCCTTTCATGCCCGGTACTTAATATCCCATAATCCCCGTGAGCTATTCATAACCATTAAGAAGGCCATTGTTAACTTGTCAAGACAAATGTCACATGATCGATACGGATAGTTGTATAAGGTCTAAAACTAAAGGCTTTATGAAAATTAAGTGAGAGTTAATAAATGACTGATAAGCCAGAATGAAATAGTGGAATCTTTAGCCTACATAAAAAATCATGCACTGCTGGCATGGTTCTGCTAACTGGTAAAAATGAATCTGAATCCTCAATAGGCTACGTATAGTCTCGGGTGATTGGATGTAAAAACTATTGAAAATGCATAATGGCCGTTTGAAGCAAATATAGGCTATTATGCACAGAGCCTACTGTACAGTCATGCTCTAACGATTGTTTATTAGCCTACGTTGGCGTTATCTAGCTGGTAAACTGGTTGCAATGTCTTGATTATTAGATAAACAACATTAATTAGAAGGCACTGTAGTTTAAAGGTAGCCCAACCTGTAAACGATTAACTTTACGAAAGGAAAAACAACCAGGAAAATGACTATTTACACATATATTCCAGATAAGCATTAGCCTATGTTTTAGGCTACTTCACACAGTAAAGTGAACTGCAGACTTACCACATTCATGATACCACGGTGCACTCCACCCAAAAGCATAAGTTTCCAAGGTTCTGAAATCGTACTTGGCAGCGGAATGTAGAAGTAATAAGCGGTTGCAGCCGCAAGTAAAACAGTAAGCACGAAAGCCCCCTTCATTGTGCTATCTCTGGAACAGTGACAGTCACAGGACCTGTTAGAAGACTGGGTAAATTGACATAATGTGGCCGACGTTATTAAATTATTTATACAACGGTGTGGGTGCAGAGTGGTCCGCTCTGAACACGGAGACATGGGAAATGTAGTTTTCTGATGTGTGACGTTTCTCACTGCCCTTTTCACAGTAGGCTAAAACGACATGCGCTATTTTAGTTTGCAGAGACACAATTATCAGACTGTCACTGTTTCCTAAGAATATAGCTTGCGACATTTGTGGGTAATTTCTATTTTTGCATAGTTGCCATTTGGTCCACACCACGTCATAAAAGCATGGTTGCAAACTAGGCTACAGTAAAATGTAGGCTATTAAAGAATGTGGTTTAACAAATTTCCATATTGGATATTATAGTCATATGTAGATAAAAATTTAACGTGAAGGAATTCTACATGTACGACCCCTTGTCCTGTAAATTGAGCTTAAGAATTAAAGGGATTGTTCACTTTCTGGATTTAAAAAAATAATAATTTTCAGGTGTTGGCCCAGACTGTTTTTTAAGTGTATTTTATATAGGCTACTTCTGACGCCCTTCCGTCGTCACACAGGCTATGTGCAGTCATGCACTTTATTATATACACTTTATAAATATGGCTATTGCATTGCTTGGGCGCTAGGCGTCACTGTTGTCCCTGAAAATACCGAACGGTGTCCAAAATTCTGATAACATGCAAGGACTATGGACTAATAACTCCATAATCAGGTTTGGTTTTGAAACCTTTTGTTACTCCGGTTTTTCCGCCACTTTTTTGTCACCTATGTCCTCCTACACCATTCACACCATCAACGCCATTCATACCTCATATTATACCTTTATGCACCCTCCAGCTTGCTATTACTTTTTACCTTTATACCATATACACTTTTTCAGATAATTGACCTTTTATCAGGAAAAAAAATGAATGGGAGTCAATGGGCACATTTTGAAAACTGATGCAATAGAATGTGGATGCTGTAACATATTACACTGCTTATGACATCACAATGCCTTCCTCTATAACACTGTTATGACCCAACAATACTATCTCAGATGATTTGACATTACCTTTTTGTGCTTTCATCACAATTCATTACTTCTTTGTATCACTTTAAGGTTCTTTAGACTGGTTACCACAAAATACAATGCCTTCCTCTATAACACTGTTATGACCCAACAATACTATCCCAGATGATTTTGACATTACCCTTTTGTGCTTTCATCACAATTCATTACTTCTTTGTATCACTTCAAGGTTCTTTAGCCTGGTTACCACAAAATACATCACCATATTTTAACACTTTCACCTTCTTTAGATCCCTTTATACTGCATTACCACTTCATACCAATTCCACCTTTTATTTACCACCTCGCACTATACCATATTACCATCTTTCTATACCATTTCCAGCAATTGATACCACTCCAAAGCAACCACACCTACACCTACATAGGAATTGTTAATCTGTTAATAATGCACTACTCAATTTGATGAAGTACTTTTTTTTTGTAATTCCATTCTAGAACAATCTTGTTCTGAATCGTACATCTTCAGGATCGTTTGTATGGGTGAACTAAAGTAGTGCAACCTATTGTTTCAGGAAATGTATAGCTAATCAAGGGGGTCCGGTGGTGGTTCAGAGAGTGGTCTGGATATGAAGGGCTATACAGCTGAAGTGTTGTTGAAAATTTGTAGGTCCTGAAAAGTTCAGCAGGCCTATGAAAATTACAAGGAAACACGTGAATCCTCCTTTTATGATCAGGTCAAAATTGACCCATGTCAGACTTTAATGTCATTGAAACACCCATAAACTTTATTTATGATGATAACCAATTAGATTTTTTTAAATAAAGTACACCATTGGGCTATAGACTAGGGGTACTGTTCCGGGTGAACTTCGACCCGGTGGTACAGAATGAGAGTTCAGCAGAGTGCAAGAACAGTGTGATCAAGTTACTATCTGTAAGGTTTTGCACATACACGCATAAACACACACACACACACACACACACACACACACACACACACACACAGTTCAAATACAACTGTCAATGTGAGAAAGACAAACTGGCTGATATTAGGTATGCATAAGTGGGTGGAGTCTTGCCATGCCTGCATAATCCTGAGCCTGACGTTACAGTGGATGAAAGGCTGGTTCCTTTCAGAGGCTGTTGGCATCAGGCAGTACATGTCCAGCAAGCCAGTGAAATATGGAATCAAAATATGGGTGGCATGTGAGGCAAAATCCAATTATGCCTGACTACAACAAAAAGGGAGGAGTGGACAGCCTTGCAGGACAAGCGACAGGCACATACAGCTTTCAGAGTATGGCAACCCACTACCCTTTGGTCATCTTTTACAATGTCATTGACGTGTCGGCATGCAATGCATTTGTGATGTGGACTGAGGTGGACCCAGCTTGGAACAGTGGAAAACTTCACAGGAGGAGGATATTCCTTGAGCAGTTGGAATATCTACCACCTCTCCTCCGTGCCCCGGAAACGGATCTTTGTGTTTTAATCTAATGCTGCTGATTACATCTTAATTACGTATTAATGGTCACATATTAATTAATGTCTCGACGCAAACCGCAGTGTCAGGTACATTGTATACTGTACATGCAAATACTTGTACTCGAAACGTTCAGGCAGTTTTGCATACTTCCGGGTAGGAGAGGAGTGGTAGTGGGGGAGTGGAGGAAAGGGGGTGGGGAGTGAAGAATATTGGGACGCAGCCAGAGAAAACAGTGCCTTCCCAGAACCCCACCCCGCATTCCTCGTGAAGGCCATTCAAGTGAAAGAATATGGTCCTGCTCCACCTGGAGTCCTGCCTGCAGCCGCAGCCAAGGGAGGCAAGTGCCACGCCTGCCCTTCCAAAAAAGACTGCAAAACCAGCACAACTTGCTACAAATGCAAAAAAAAAAACATACATCTGCAAGTCACATACACTCACATATTGTCATTAATGCGCAGTATGAATAGATCACTTGCTGCAAAGCCACCAGTCCCTTCATCCATCCATCCATCAATACAGTAGTGCTGATCAATGAAAAAAAAAATTTAATGTGACAATTGGCGGTCGACATTGAAAACATTGTTCAATTTCCTGGTATTTCTTCATATTGGCTAAAGGTTTTCTTTCAGGACAAAATTGCAGTTAACTCCTTTGGTTAAATTTGTAATACATGGGTCAATTTTGACAAAAAACAAAGGAGGGTTACCTTTGTTTATTACCTATTATCACTAGGAGGTGACTAAACCATACCGGGTCAAAATGGACCTGGAACATAACTAATGTAACTGATCCATGAACAAAAGAGGAGGGTTAAAGTCTTGAAAAGAGTTTGAAGAGTGATACATTTCTCTAAAAGTCATCTCTGCAGATGTAGATTACATGGCTACAAATCCCAAGCTTCGCTGCTAGGCCTAACAGATATTGTATATTAACATGCATCATGGTTACATTCCCAAAGGACTTATTCAAGATTTTCCACTTTTGCATTGAATATATAAATCGTTTTACGTACGTAAAGTTTTTGAGAATATCAAGACGCATGCTCAGTTGCCGTTGGTAATTCTGCTTAGATCGTCAAATTTGACCTGGGCCCCAGTTATGGCCCCCTTTTAAGTGAATGATGTCAGACATCATGACTACAGACCTGTCAGCACAAAGCAAAAATATCTTTTACAAGTTAGCCTTGTCAAATAACATGAATATTCCCATCAGCTGAGGTCGTACATCTACTCCAGTGAGCAGTGGCAAAGATACCCCACAAGAGGGCCTCTGTGTACAAAAAATACAAAAAGATTTAAAAACTTCTTACTGTTTATAAATGCAAAAAAAAAAGCTTATTTAAGTATATTTTCTGGGGTATCATAATCTATTTGACAAATGCTAAAAATATATATAAAATACTTTACTTTACCAAATTTTCTTTGAAATACATATCTCAGCACATCTGGCTAAACATTTTCTGTGAGATTCGCCATTTTGATTGCAAAAGTCTGTTTATGTCAGTGAGGGTTGAAATGAGGGGAAAGCGTGATTTAACAAGACTGGCTGTATGCCTTCAATCTATTTTTGTGTGATGAGCACTGACAGTAACTGGAGAGGACGTCTTGACAGGAAGATGGGATTCTACAGAGGGGAAATGTTGATGACACCAAGGAACTAAACCCTATAGATCATTATGTGACCCAATCTCCAACCATGAAGGATTATTTTAAAAAGATGGAGGGGGTATTATTCTTATTTCTGCTTATAAAGCATAGAAAATGCAGCATCACTAATTCATTCAGAACCCCTATTTTAGATTTTAGAGTAAGGGCAAGTCATAATTTGTAGAATATAATTTTTTACTGGAGGGATGATAATATATGACACATTATTCTTGAGAAACATTCATGTCAGTTGTCATTTATATGCAGGTAGTCTCTGTACATGTCATATTTAAAATATATAAAGCCATTATATTCTGCGAAGGTGATTGGTGTGCATGTGTGGATTCGTTCAGAGGAGCATCTGTACAGCTTCCCAGATACCTGATTTGCTTCTTTCTATGGGCCTGTTCATACAACTGATTAAACAGCAATAAATACATTCCTATGTATTAAGCATGAACTATTATTTATCTAAGTAAAAACATGGTAAACTAGCATTGGACAATTATATGCTTACCTAAACTGGTAGTTTGAAAATGCTCAGTATTTCATGTGCTAATGCCCCCAAATTCTAACTGCTCTCTCTGCTTTTTTTACACTTGTCATATAGAATTAATATCATGTTCAAAGATTAATACAGTTTTCTTGTGTTTGCTAGAATCCTCACCTGGGTATTATACAAACAACTAAACCATATTACTCATTATTAATTTACTGCCTACTAATAACCCGTTTTTTAATTATTTTGAAATACACGTCACGTTTAATTGATAAGCAATAATGTATGTACGTACAGTTGTGTTCAAATAAATAGCAGTGCGTTAAAAAAAAGTGAATAAAGTGCAAATATTTTTTAATAGCTTTTAGTTCAATATTTCAAATGTAGTGGAAACATTACACATTCAATTCCAAATCAAAGCATTAACAAATTTTATCAAGTCTGCGTTATTATTTTACAGGAAGCAAAGAAAAGGAATATTAATCTGTTCAAAAAAAAAATAGCAGTGTCGACATTTTTCTCTTAAACCTCAAACACTTACTGAAGAAATTTTTCAAGATTTAACTTCACTTTAAATTACTGAACTAATATTTAGTTGCATAACCATTGTTTTTGATAACTGCTGCGCATCTGCGTTGCATCGAGTCATTGGGTTTTGCTTCAGAAACTGCATTTTTAATGTCACCCCACAAGTTTTCAATGGGGTTGAGGTCGAGGTATTGAGCTGGCCACTCCATTACCTCAATCCTTTTTGTCTGGAACCAAGATGTTGCTCGCTTACTCGTGTGTTTGGGGTCGTTGTCTTGTTGAAACACCCATTTCAGGGGCATTTCCTCTTCGGCATACGGCAACATAATCTCTTCAAGTATTTTGATGTATTCAAACTGATCCATGATCCCTGGTATACGATAAATAGGCCCAACACCGTAGTATGAAAAACATCCCCATACCATGATTTTTGCGCCACCATGCTTCACTGACTTCACAGTGTACTGCGGCTTGAATTCAGTACCCGGGGGTCGTCTGACGTACTGTCGACGACCACTAGACCCGAAAAGAACAATTTTACGCTCATCAGTCCACAGAATGTTACGCCATTTCTCTTTGGGCCAATCGATGAGTTCCTTGGCAAATTTTAACCGATTCTGCACATGCCGTTTTTTCAACAATGGTGCTTTACGGGGGCTTCTTGCTGATAGCTTAGCTTCGATCAAACGTCTTCTGACTGTAACAGCACTTACAGGTAATTTTAGATCATCTTTGATCTTTCTGGAGGTGATGATTGGCTGAATCTTTGCCATTCTGACTATTCTTCGATCCGTTTTAACAGTAGTTGCTCGTTTTCTTCCGCGTGTTTCAGGTTTTTGTTGCCATTTTAAAGCATTTGAGATCATTTTAGCTGAGCATCCTATAATTTTCTGCACTTCTTTATACGTTTTCCCCTCTCCAATCAACTTTTTAATCAAATTACGTTGTTCCTCCGAACAGTGTTTGGAACGGCCCATTTTACTTAGCAATTCAGAAGGAAATATATTTTATAACAATGTGTGAAACATTTGCTTCCCTTCTTCCTTAATAAAGGACAATTAATGACACCTGTTTTTTCACAGAATTAATGAATTCTCTAATTAAACTCCACACTGCTATTATTTTGAACATTGAATGAGTCAATTACTCAGAACAAGCAGCGTGCATGTCATGACAGTTGGGTCTGTTGTTTTTCTATTACACTACTACATCTACAAGTAAATTATTTGCCATGCAGATATATCACTACTAGCTACTAATAACAGTGGTTCATCAGGTTACTGATGTTGTACTGCTATTATTTTTAACACAACTGTATATGCTGTTTTCTGTGAGTATAAACAGGCGTTCTGGAAAATGTGTTCTGTTGAGCACATTTATCTAAATGTGTGGTAATGAAGAAGCCCTCTTGCTTTAATGGACCTTGTCTGAGAGTGTTTTTCAACATTTTAATATACTGTAGCCCTAATGCATACAAACATTTTTGTGTGTGATATTTCTGCCTTCCAATGGATATTTAATTAAAAAATAATGCTGGCCTCATTTATTCTTGTCTTTGATGCAGATCCATTGCAGTTGTTCCGTAATATTGCGTAATAAGTTTGATTGTTGTTGTTTTCTAATTCTTTTGTCCCTTTTTCAGTTTTCTTTATAATTGATTTGTATAGAATCCTTGATGGGAAAATTTGTTGTGCATTACAAGTTGCTGTGAAAGCCACATATAAATATGTGGTCAAAATATCATAAATGTAAAATATATATGTACAGACGGGTGACAAATTAAAGGAAAGATTGAGGGGGTCCGGTGGCTCTGTTATGCTGTGGGGGGAATTTTCCTGGCTTGGTTTGGGTCCACTTGTCCCCTTAGAGGGAAGGGTCACTGCAAATCAATACAAAGTTATTCTGAGTGATCATCTTTATCCTATGATGAAACATTTCTATCCTGATGGGAGTGGTCTCTTCCAGGATGACAATGCCCCCATCCACAGGACACAAGGGGTCACTGAATGGTTTGATGAGTATGAAAATGATGTGAATCATATGCTATGGCCTTCGCACTCACCAGATCTCAACCCAATTGAACACCTATGGGAGATTTATGACTGACGTGTTAGACAGCAGCGCTCTCCACCACCACCATCATCAAAACACCAAATGAGGGAGTATCTTTTGGAAGAATGGTGAATCTATGCCAGACTAAAGGTAGAATCTATGCCAAAGCGCATTGAAGCTGTTTGTGGTGGCCCAACACCTTACCAAGACACTTTATGTTGGTTTTTCCTTTAATTTGTCACCCGTCTGTATATACAGTACATCTATGTGTATATCATATCAAACTCAGTGATAAAGGAAAACTAATTATTTCATACTCCAAAAGGTTATCTATTTGTTCAAAACCATGATGTCATTTTGTAGTGGGATATCTCACTTGAAGCACGTCAAAGCGCATTTCCACACTTTGAAAGTCAGTTGATTTACTGTGATCAGCACATGTTTCTGACTTATAGTCATGGCCTTCAGAGGCACAAGAAATAGGGTATGTCCAAATGGGCGTTTTCCAATTTACCATGGAAAAGTTCCAGATGCTGGGCAGGCCCAAAGCTTTATAGTATGCCACAAACCCAACAAGTGATTTAGCAGCTTGTACAGATGAATTTTTCAAAAGTGCTTTGGTATGGATAAGATTTATTTTCACCCAACGAGTGGCTATAAGTGAGGTCAGTTTAGTGCAGGCTTCCCAAAATCTATGTGCCATTGACCTTACCTGCACTTCTTCATGCTGTTCCCAAGTAATATGTGCTTTCCAACAGCGTTAAAAAAACAAGTCCCTCCTCTGACGTCCTGTTGAAGGCAAGGTTAACACCCATACTACCCCTTTTCGGGGGGGGGGGGGGGGGGGTGGATTGCCTTGTGTCGTTCTTCTGTGACTTTGACAAATGGCTTTCCTCAGGCCTCCACATTCAAAGTTAGGCCCGCCAATTCCCCCGGGACGTAGTGATATAGATCGAAATATCTACACTGTTTCTTGTAGTGCATAAAAAAAAGACTTGATCTTGTGGAATGTGTACTGATACTTTTTGTCCCCATGTGGCACCCGTAGTTTGAGGTGAGATCAGAGCAGCTGTCCTCTGTGTTCTGAAAACATAGCTAATAAGCTTCAGTTAATTCTTTTTCATTATTATGTTATCACCATCTCTTCCTTTAGGCTGTGCACCACATTGAGAGTTCAGGCACATACATGCTTCAGACTGTTGAACGAAAACACAACAGTAACTTTGAAAGCACATTATGTACGCTATAAGGAGTGGAGTAATAACTGCCAAGCACACAAGCTGTGTGGATCTGGGTGGCTCTATGAGGCTTGGGGCAAGGCAAGAGTCTGTGTGTACTGAATAATGACCATGGCCCAATGCCCAGAGAGCCTAAAAATTTGCCTCTAAAAGTTTTCTTTGTTTTAAATTGCATATGTATTGTCTTCACTTTGTATCCCTGGGTCAAAACGGGCCATGGTTCTGATTCGTCTTAGCAGGGCCTCTCTCCCTCCTTACATACCTGTTCTTCTTGGACAGGTCTGTTTTTCTTTTCTTTTTGGCTGTTTGAAAACGAAAAAGGAAAAAAAAAGCAGGGGAAGTCTATAGCATATTGCCTGAAAAAAAAAACTAAATTTCAACTGTGGATTCTTGGATTAATATCAAACAAGTGTAATCACAGCCACTGATATTTTCTGCAGGGGCTTCCCTGGGAATTGTATTCCAATGGCCCAGATTGTATTACTGGAAATCACTGCTTTTTCACAATCTTTTTACTACATGGATTTATATGGTGAGGCTACATAATTCTTCCCAGCCTTTTTGTGCATTCAAGTATATCCAATGTATATTAATGAAGCCATATTCCATATTAGGCTGGAACAGATCTGTGAAAAAAACCACAGTGCCTGTGAGGCACCTAATGAATATTTGATGAAAACACGAAAAGCAATCGCCCTGTCGGATGCTTCCGGTGAATAACATAGCTACGTGCAGCAACGCTGGGTGAATGCTACACGGCTAGACCTTGAGTTTGCCATGGTCCTGATGGTTTCTTGAGGTGTTTTTGGTTTGCAAATGTATGAAAGGTAATTTCACATGTGTGCAGCACACTCTATCTTATGGTTCTCTTGCATTTGTCCATAGCGGAGAGAGAGAGCTGCCATCAGATACATTTAGTCAGTTCTGACAGAAGGACCACAAGGGTTTTTTTTTTTTTGCTTGCACTTGGCTGTGTACATTTGCAGCATAAGCTATGATTCTGCTTTATCGGTCAACCTTGTCTGTTTTTAATATGGGAGAAGATGAGAATGTATGCCTCCAAGCTGTTTCCTTTAGTCATGGGGCCCTGGCTTTGCAATTACTAATGGTGTTTTTTTAACGGGGAATCTGTTGAAAGCTTGTGTTAAACGCTCCTGCGGTCAAAGGGTTCAGGGAATGGTAGGGTGATATAATAACCTTTTTTAGTTATTATATATTTCCTGACATTATTATGTTTTCTTATTATGTCTCCAACCCCCCAGCCCTAGCATTAGGACATGCAATATAGCCAGAGCCCCCAACTCAAAGAGAAACAAGATCTGCTAGATTTGTTTTCACCTTAAAATCAGGAACCAATTTAGATCCAATAAACCAGGTGAGGTGAGTTAGCTATGTCATCAACTGCTGTAATTGATCAATTAAGTGCTGAGTAAAATGTTAACCAGCAGAGCCTGTGCCTCTCCAGGATCAGGGTTAGGGACCCCTGCATTACAGTCAATAGAGAAATAAGCAATTTTCCCCCTGTTTACAAAGCCTCAGGCAGAAAGGTAATACGCCAGCAGAGGGTATATCAATTGGAAGACAATCAGCACAGGATGTAGGTACTTCTTCAAATACAATTCAGCAGCATTGCGCACTTGCCACAGAGGACCAGTTGAGACCCTTATGAACCTTTTGGTCTTAACACTGGCTACAGTAAACTTGTAGAATATGGCTGGGACAGGTGGTTATGGGTTGGGACCGGACAGTAGATAGGTAAGAGAGAAGGATATAGAAAGAAAGAAGAAAGCCAAAGAGATTGAGACAGAAAGTAACTGAGCTAATCGAACTTGATGTAGTTAAGAGAGAGAAAATGACAGTTATAGTGAAATGCAGATGGGGAAAAAGTTTGGTTTTCCAAAATAAGCTTGTGTCCAGATTTGAGATATTTCACTGTGACATCCAAAGCATACCATTCCAGATCCCCACCATAGCTACCTGTTTGCCTGTTTTAAATGACTGCTCTGATATCTTTGATATGAGCAACCGGCAAAACTGATGCACAAGCATTTTGTTCCATCACAGTGTCTGCCTCATAGTCAACTACTCAAAGGGTGAAGTGTCGTCAATTGCCTGCTCATGACTGTATCTCCCTTCAGGCCACAAGTTATGACCAAATATCATTTTGATACCAGCTCAAAGATTTCAGCCGAAAATATCGATGGCGATGTTTCAATTTCTATTAACCCTTTAAGGTGTATGTTCACAAATATGTGATTAGAATGTACTTAACTGAACATTTGAATGCTGATGTAGCAATCGCTACTGGCAATTGTTGGAGTTGTAGAACGCTGACGTAGAATTTTGAAAAAACATTTTTTAAAAACCTACCCTTCAAAGGGTTAATTAGTTTTGTGCTCAAGAGCAATCGGAGGTTAAATTATAAAACTAAAAATAAAGGAAACAGCCGTGCTTGGCACCCGCATTATTGCGCAGAGTACCACTTTTCCCTGGTCTGCGAATCTGAGAGAGATATGAGAGAGCAATCCGTCCGTCTGCTTTGTGACAGTGGCCGCGGTGAGACAGAGTGTTTCCTGTGTGGCAACACTGGAGGTAATTAGAGAGGAAGAGAGAGAGACAGAGAGCGCATATGCTCGCCGTATCGCTGCAATACAATTTCCGAAATCATTCATCCGCGTGCAGATTTTTCACTCCTAAATACAGAGCCCGTCTCTATGCTTCACGCGCTGAAACCAGAGGGTTTGCGGCAGCTGACTCCTGAGTCTATTGAGGAAACCAGACGGGAAGAAATACAAATACTTTTTACCTTGTAAATCTATATAGATCACAAATGCACCAGGAGTGCCAAGCATTTCAGCCTTGTACTGGCATTCACCTGTCGTGTGCTCTGTGCATCCAGCTACAAACATTCCCTGGCATCTTCTTCATTTATTGACTTTTCTAATAAAACATGAGGGGCTTGATTTACTAAGACCTTTAGCATGTGCAAGACCTTTTAGCATGCGCAAAACTAATAACACCAGCAATGGTTGGTGCAAAACAAATACCTTGACCAATCATTGGTCATGTTATTGGTTTTGCACACGCTATAGGTCTTAGTAAATAAGACCCTAAGAGTATTGCGCCATTTATAATCTGGAGAACTGCTCAAGGTTCATAGTAAAGCTAATGAGATTAGCCATGACATTACACCATGACTGTGTAGTGTATCACATTGTATTAAGATAGGTCTTTTCTCAAATACCAAAGAATACCAAGTCCAATTAATCAAAATGCCCTTAAGAGAGGTGAGAGCTGGCAGTGCTGCTGTTCGCATATATGAGGAGCATTATCTAGGGGACGTTTGTGCGCGCCAAGGACAGGAAGCCATTCCGCTGTTGCCATAATGCGCCCTGATCCCCCTTCATCCGAGCGCTAACGACCCATGCACGTCACATGGAAACTATGTGACAAATGGACGCTAGCGTGGCGTTAACGTTAGCACGCCGCAGGTAAGCCGCGAGCCGGACGACCTGCCCTTGACAGAGGCGTTATCGCTTGGCTTCTCCAGAGGAAGGACGGGAGGAGAACGTGCCGTTCTTTTACAGCGTGGCGCGCCATGCAGTAGAGGGGACATTTGCGCTTTGCGCTGACAGCCTGGTTGTAGTCGCTGAGGTAGGGTTTCAGTAAAAGGAAGCAGCAAGTGCGGGAGTGGAGAGGGGTCCATCGGGGGTGTTAGAAGTGTCAAGGTGGGGTTTGGAGGGGTGGGGATAGGGGGGGTTAGGTGAACCTAACCTCAGCAAAATTGTATCTCCCACAGTGACACTGGGTCACAGGAAGCCTCCATTCCCTGGGTGCTGGGATATGGTATACAGGTCTAATGGCAGCGCCCGACGTCAGCACCTACATTTCTGTCTGAAGTTGCTGCTGGGTTGTATTTCTGCAAGATCAGGAGTGTTGGCCTTCTGGTCCCCCCTTAGCTACCCCCCCCCCCCCCCCCCTTTCTCTGTCTCCCTCCTTATATCTTTTTCTTCTTCCCTCTCTTTTACCTCTCTCTCCTGCTCCTCTCTCCTTTCTTCTCTTCTCTCCCTCGCACTCCTCCTTCCTGGCAGTTCGCAAGGTTCAGTCTGGCGTGACGAATGGCAGGGGGTGAGAACTGATGCCCCAGGGGGTCACCCCTCATCTCCAGACCTGTCTCGGCATTGACAGGGCGACCAGTCCCCCCTTGGGGGAGATTTGGGTGAGGGGGGGAGAGGCTCAGATCTCGCCGATCAGCTTTGGAATCTCAGAGCGGTCAGGTGATCCTCAGGGACTTGCTGCCACTAAAAATAACTTGGTGTATTACACACAAAGCGCCACAATAGGTTGAAAAAGAACCTCGTATCTCCCTCTCTCAACTGTGATTGGACCTCTTCTCTCTATTTGAGCCTCAGTGTTGCTGTGTTGGTCAGTATAAGAAGAGCTGTTTTGGGATATGAGATTCACGTGTAGCACTTCATGATATTTTTTTGTTTTCTTTTTTAAAGGATATAAAGACATTCAGTTTAACTATTCATTACGCCTGAGTTTGTGGCAAAGGTAATATGGTTTATTGGTATAAGGTATATGTGTGAAATGATCTCACAAAACCTGTGCATAGTCTGAAAAGATAAACGAAAGATTCAATCACAGCCACCCCCGATCGTGAACGGATTTGGAGAAAATCCTAACTTTCTTGCGTCAGCGTTTTGCGCATTCCCCTCTTTTAACAGTAAGAACGAAAAACTCCTTCAGCGAATCTGATCACGACTTGCACAGAAAACCGAAAAAAAAAAAAAACTATACCCCTAAATGACCTCCCTCCCCGGTGGATATCGGGGACCTTGAACAGAAAGTTTTCTCTGGGAGGACGGTCCCTGAGCCGAGGCAGTGTTTATTCTGCGCGTCAGAGGTTAATGCAGGGGAGGGCCCCTCAGGAGTAAAAACCTGCGCTTTCACCAAGATGACAAGCGGTTTTAAATTACGCTCTTTTCCGCAGATGAATTCCATCTGACGGTCGGAGCTGAAAACAGGGCAGCGACAGGCATATGCATATTTACCTTATTCCTTTAATCACATTGTTTTGATCTTTTTTTTCCTCGACCAAATTACAATATGCCTCTTGTCGCACCTTTATACACTTTAGAATGATATATGACATGACTTATAAAACGTCAAAGCTGCGAGTGAAGGTGGTCATTTCTTTTGATGTCAATTTACCGTTGGTTACGAACTTAGAGGGTTGCAGGGATGGAAATGCGAATTGGAGGCAAATGCATATAAACAAATTTAGCTACACTGCTACGGTACTGAATTATGTGTGTGAATGTGTGAGAACTATTTTGATTTAGTGTCTGTGAGGGGTGTGGTGGCTTTACGAAACGAAAATAAATCGTTAAAAAAGTGAAGCTGTTGTTAGTAGAAGCTGAGTAGAAGTCGAAACTTCTAACATTTTCCATACGTTTGATGCTTATTCATACGTAACACGTTAAAAATACAATTTATTCCTAATTAGTTCAAGACTGAAATGATTATTTTGTTAGAGTTGCTGGCTGTCCGGCTTTTCTTGGTGAAAAGCCCTGGAACCACCCAAGAAACTGTAGACTACAGAAAGCGAAGCAGTTAAGTTTTTCCTTCAGCCTTCAGTTTCATAATCAGAGTTAATGCAGTTTGGAAAAAGATGCAGAGAGCTGGTCCAAGGCAACACCCATGTGCAGAGAGCGAGAAAAAGAAAGAGAGAGAAATCTCATGGATGCTTTGGTTCTGCTTAACATTAGGAGCAACTGGGGCCAGCAGAACTAATAAAGAAGGATTGCTCCACGTGGGCCAGCTCTGAATGACCTGGACAGCGGTTTTCAGACAGCACCGTTACAGTGATCTCATCTCTCATCGAGTGCTCCCCTGAGTGTGGATGAGTGGTCAAGGCCATTCCGTGTTTCGGGGGGCGGGGGGGCGGGTTCGTGCTCTGGACCCCACCCCAGCCCTGCTCCCTGCACCCCTGGCTCCATGGTTACAGGATGGATGAAGTCACTGCCTCTTCTGTTTCTCCTCTTTCAGCATCAGATGAGACTTCCAGAATTCTCAGCGTAATGCAAACGAGTTGTTTTTGAGAGCGGGAGCAAAAGTGTTCATTTTAAAAAGAAGCAACAAATCAAGCAACTTGTCAAAATGTATTTCTCATTGCATATTTTTGAAGTTCTGTGAATACAAAGCGCTGGACAAAAAAACTGCCATTTTGGGAAAAAACGATATTCCCAAGAAAATGCGGTGGTGAAAAACTCTGAGAGACCTGACAAAAGAAACAAATATTCGAAAGGAAGAAAATCCTTACATGGTAAAAGAATCATGAAATCTCACATATCTAGCTTTGCTCAGCCCTCATAAGTAAGGATATTGTAAAATAGAGAGTTCCAGAAGAATTATCTTCAGTAGATAAATAGCAGAACTGCCACCCATTGACTGAGAAGCACAACACTTTTACTGTGTTTATCTCTGTTTATCAGTACTTTCCAATTCTCAGTCCTCCATTGTTTAACGTGGAATGTGAAATGTTTGAGCAACAATTTGACTGCGCTGCCACTCAACGTAGTTAGCCAAAGATAGGAGCCTTACCGCAGTGAGGCACGAGACACCGAACAAACACTCGCTCTGTTGGAGGTGCATTTGGACAGCATGTTTCCAAGGTAACACGGTCCCTATAGAAAATAGATAATTGAAATGATGGGCAAATTAAAATGGAACTGTTTCAGTCAGCCATTTCACTCTGTTGGTAATTATACAAATCAGCGATGGATGACCCAGGACAGTTCCTGCACAACCCAAGGCTGACAGGTTGCCCATTGGCTTCTGATTTTAAGGTGAAAACAAAAACCAGTAGACCCTGTCATTTTACAGGCCCAGGGCTGATGACTACCATGCACCCCAAGCTATAACACTCCTTCAAAAATCTGTTCAGAACTTTGTCCCGTATGAGTTAGGATGAGGAATGGAGTAGGGGAAGATTTATTGGTTTTGTGGCTGCAAGTGGACATTTTTTGGGGCTTTTTTTTGGGGGGGGGGGGGGGCGACCATGATAAACCTGAGAATTTAGTGGAAGTGACACATATTGTCCCAACACCTGAAGAGTAAAAAACAAGTGTATGGGAAACTCTTGGCCTGTGAACAGTTTACAGTTTGATAGGGAGTGACAATGTCTGCCACAAAATGACATGGTTATGCCAATTGCAGGAATTATACTGCTGCCAGAGGGTTTTCTGTGTAAATATAGTCTATGGGATAAGCTACCTTAAAACACACACCATGATGTTGTATTTTAACCCGAACAGAACATCCCATGTCTAGGAGCTCCCACGTCTGAAAATGAAAATGAAGAAATCTGGAAGCATACTAAGGGGACTGACCTAAAGCCACACCCAACATCTTATTTTAGAAGCTGGAGGCTGAAGAGGGAAACAACGCTACGTTCACCTGCCTTCAGATTTTCCAGCAGCAGTCAGAACTTGTCTTTAAGCGGCATAGGTGCATTGTGAAGGTCACCAGTTTACCCGCTTAAAGTTATCTCCAAGCTGTTTAGTGAAAAGCCAAGGGCAAGTAGCTGTTTCACTAGACAAAAATGGAATTTAATAAAGTAGTATTAATAAAATGACTGCAATTACGCTCTTCGTGAACTGTCGGTGCAATCTACGCGTGTAACGCAAGATTGCTTTATGTAAATGAACATAACGTAACATGACTTACATAACTTTATTGCAACATTAACTTTGCCCCCGCAGCCTCCTCCAACCATAAACGCTAACCATAAATCTCACCTCAAACCCAAGCAAGGCCTTTACTGTATGTAATTACTTGGGTGTATAGGTTTCACAGTAACTATGTAATCACAGTCTACTTGCTGTCCTTGACGAAATGGACATTGTATCCGCAATAATTTATGCTTCTGCTTTGCAGTATTGGTATCATATCTTGGTAACAGAACCCAGTAAATGCATATCATTTTGTGAGATGTTTGTGTTTGCATGTACGTTGCTAATTAGCCACTGAGAACTGAAATATGTGCTTGGTCACCCCAATAATAATTGTGGTTCTGGGAAGTGGCATTCAAGCCTTCAGTAGCATAAACAACTGAGATTCTCGTTTTATTTAAGAAGACGTAACCCTTTCTGCTGCATTGTGTGAAGAAAATGTTTTCTTAAAACAATGTTGACTTAATTGTTCAGTAATGAATTATGTGGAATGAAAGTAAATTAGGCGTGATTATGTTGTATTGAAATAATACGCTCATGCATGCTTTTAACAGTGAAACAGTTACGACTGCTGAATTTCTTTTGCAAGAACTGTAATGTTCTGTAAATCTTGCCAATAGTAAATGTACTGTTAATATACAGTATCTTCATTTACTGGCTGCTATCCTACCAGCAATTTGTTGTAATATATAAAAAATACAGCTTTTTGCTGTTTTTGTTATTACAGTAATGTTCTGTAATTTACAAGAATCTTTTACACTGTAGGTGTTTAATAGAAATATTTAGTTTGATTTGTTCCCATTTGCGCCGCTGCACTCCCCAGCCATAAAATTGTGAAATTCCTGTTTTTTTTTTACGAGAGAAACCACAGCCAAAACAACTCTGTTTTTCATGCATTTGGTTGCAGTTAAAGAGAAATGACACACAGGAAGGCTTTATCGTCAGAGCTGTCCAATATCATTCATGAGAAAAGCTGATTGTGGCAGTGGTGCTGTGTGGATCTGATACTCATAAATTCAAGTAACATCCTGTCTGTCAGGCCACAGCACAGTGAAAATATCTGATATCCTACATTTCAACACAGGCAGCGTGCAGCTCACAGTGCAGAATTTATTTGGTGGAATAAACTAAAGCTGATTCAAGACCTCTGCTGAAACTAAGTGCTGAGTAAGCTCCCTGTAGCTGAAGAGTTGATTTTTCATGTGTGAAATTTCATCCATTGACCAGCTCTCTCCTGTCACTTGGACTGCCACCGAACCATCAGGTCTCTCACCCACACGTTACAATCTGCAACATCAGCAGTTTTTATTGGCCCGTATTTTTATGACACCTGCCATTCAGAAGAACAATGACTTCATGACAGCATGTAGACACTACAGTAGTAGCATTATTATTATTATTATTATTATTATCATGATGCACGTATTTAGTGCTTTTTACAATCTCTTCACAGTGAAGGGGGAAATGGGTTAAATTAGGTGGCCAGATTAGGATGCCAGATTGTGAATCTGTCCAGAACACTGGGAAACCCAACAATTCTTTGTAACAATTCCCCTTCGACTTTAATGCAATCTATAATAACCAGAGTGAGTCAGGAGCTCAGTTTAGCATCTCATTCAGAAGAAAGCACACAGTGCCCCTTTTCCAGTGTGGCATGATGCTGGCCAACCAACATCACTTCCAGAAGCAATTAAAGTTTTCCCTTGAGCTGTCCCATCCAAGTGTTACTGGGCAAGCTCAGCTCTGCATAGCTTCAGCTATCGGGCAGGAGAAAGCCAGGGTGATATGGCTGCTGGCATTTGTCTAGGCAGAAAAAAACATTTTGCTAATAAGGAGTGACTCACCGGTGGCAATACTGCCAGTGCCTGGGCCCTATGTGACTCACATGGCTTGCTCTAGGCGTGGCTCAGATTTGACTCCACAATGACCAGGTGATAGGGTGCCATGGGAGGGAGCGTGTAATTGTAGGACGCAGAGATAATTGTGCTGCCTTGGGAGGGTGTGTTTGTTTGTGTGTTTATATGCATGCACATATACAAACCCAATTCCAAAAAAGACAATATGGACAGTGTGTAAAATGCATATAAAAGCAGAAAGCAGTGATTTGTAAATTCTCTTTTACATATATTTAATTGGAAACAGTACAAAGAAAAGATATTTAATGTTTTACCTTATCAACTTTATAGATTTTTGTAAACATACGCTAATTCCGAATTGATGCCTGCGACACGTTCCAAAAAAGTTGTGACAGAAGCAAAAAAAAAGACTGGGAAGTTCAAAAAGACACCTGTTTGGAACATTCCACAGGTAAACAGATGATGCTATCATGACTGTGTATAAGAGTCTTTTGATATCCTTTTATACCCAGTCATAATAGCATTACCTATTTACCTGCGGAATGTTCCAAACAGGTTTTTTTTGGTCTTCCCAGTCTTTTTTCAGAACGTTTTTGTTGCAGGCATCACATTTGGAATTTGCTAAATTTACAAAAATCAATAAAGTTGATAAGGTAAAACATTAAATATATTTTCTTTGTACTGTTTTGAATTAAATATATGTAAAAGACAATTTACAAATAACTGCTTTCAGCATTTATGTGCATTTTACATACTCTCCCAACCTTTTTGGAATTGGGGTTTGTACAAAAAAAAGGGTTTCAATCTTTTCCAGAATTTTGGGCAAAAGAAAGAAAGAGAAAGAAAGAAAGAAAGAAAGAAAGAAAGAAAGAAAGAAAGAAAGAAAGAAAGAAAGAGAAAGAAAGGAAAAAGTTATTGCTGTAAAAGTCATACTAACAACAGGTATGAACTATTATAAGCCACTGTATTACTGGGTCTGGTGTCTGTGTGTCTGCTCCTATTTATCAAGAAGTGCTCTTCAAGCTGTGTTGTGTTAGCGCATGCTCATGTTAGCCAGCTAATATATTTTATAGGATCTACTAAGCTTATCTGCCATAGGAAGAGCCCACTGGTCTTATTGTTGACAGAGGTAGACGTATAGCCTATGATCCCTTGTCTCAGTAGAAATGGAGAGATGGTTGAGTTACATTATGCAGCTGCGCCAAGACACCCTCATTCCACCACGTGCTGCCGTTTTTTTTCCCACCTTCAGTAAAGAATTACACTCAGATAAGACAATGCAGTGTCCATTGGCAGGTATCCAAAGTCAGAAGAGTGGTTGTGTGCTGATTCATGGAAGACTGCAATGTAACGTATCCCCCCAATGGGAATGTGGCTTCTGACGTGAAGGCACGGAGAGGGGAATGGTGGGGCTTGGGGGAGGGGGGGGGGGGGGGGGTATACGTGTTCCTGTCTGTTTTTGGCAGGGGGCCAGGGGGTGCCACAGTAAGTTCCCTCTCATGGAAAGCCCCACAAAGGTTTTTCTCATGAGAGAACGGTGGGATTGTCCAGATCGAATTCCAGAAAATTCCACGAGAAAGATGCCCTTCAGCTAGCTCGCCTCTTTGTGCTGTCAAAATCCTACAAAATCAAACTTGCACTTCAAAAAAATTAAGTTTACTGTATCTTTTGGATTTTTTTTTAAAAGTCCACAACTCTTTAAAAAAAAAAAACATCAAAAAGTGCTTTGATAAATAACCTATAATTCAAGTGGAATTCCTTAGATTCTCCAGCCTCATTATTTAGATAGTGTGGCAGTTCGTCTAGACATTTCTATTAAATGCTGTGACAGAATGGTGTATGACTCTTTGTTTCCTCTAAATAAAGGCCTACAATTCTAGTGTTTTCTATTAAATAAGGAGTACTGGCAGGCCCTGAGCCACTGGGAAGGCTGCTGTGGAAGATCCAGCTCTCCAGCACATCAGGAAACATTAGCAGTGACTTGAGTATTCCAGGCCAGGGGGTGTATTTATGACTCCTGGCACTGCAGGGCTATCATCTTTGCTGGCTGTTGGTCGTGAGTGCATCAAGCAGCCACCAAGGCACATCCATCAATATGAAGGGGCGGGTCAAACTGACCCCAGTCTGTCAATTCTGTCTGCCTCTGCCTCCCCAACACTCAAAACCAACACTCAACACTCACTCCCCCAAATTCTTCTTCAAATCTAAGATGCTATATTGGCTGGGAATACATTGTGACTATGGCCAAAGTGTGTGACAATACATTTAAACATTAACACAGACATATCATTAAAGCAAAATGAAACTTTGGTAGAACTTTGGGTTGTGTCATTACCTGGCCATGATATCAGTCAAAATGGTAGTGAAATATGTTCATTAGTTGCTCTGTGCTCCCCTGGGGTGATAATCCAGAATAGGGTATTTGTCGCTCTCCACTTCTATAGCGCAGCAAAAACTGTCTCAAAATGACACTTCTAGCACGTATACAAACGCAAACGATGTGGATTCTGTCAATACAAACAATAACTAGTCCTCTTACATATTTTTCTGAGAAAATGAAATGGTCCTTTTCCTTGCTTTTTCATATTTAATTTGGAGCGTAGATCCGGTAGGTATGTTCCTGCGCCAGAAACAGCATTATGCGCCGATGCATCAGAAACCACTCATTGGTCACTCGCCACTCAAATTTCCACGGAAGCAAGCGTTCCTGGTAGTAGACTAAACACACTGACCTGCAGACATTTTGCTAGTCTTTTCTGGTAGCTTGCTAACAACATAGAACATAGTTCTTTTATAAATAATTTTAATTACATGAAAAAAAGGACTGGGTATTGTTTGTATTGACTACGCAATACAGAATACGCTTTATTGGCGTTCGTATACGTGCTAGAAGTGTCATTTTGAGACCGTTTTGGCTGCGCTATAGAAGTGAATGGAGAGCGACAAATACCCTCTGGATTATCACCCCAGGGGAGCACAGAGCAACTAACAAACATATTTCACCACCATTTTGACCCATATCATGGCCAGGTAACTACACAACCCAAAGTTCTACCAACGTAAAATTTAGCTTTAATAAACCCAATACAAAACTTTTTGTTCTTTCTCTCTTTTTTGCTTCTGACTGTTTTTCTCTTTCGTTTCCTCCTGCTCTATATATCCCTCTTTACTTCCTCCTGCTCTCTTTGTATCTGACCCTCCAGTGACTTCATTGATGTCTGCTTCAGACAATTACTCGTTTTTTTTCAGTTTTAGGACAAGCATTTTCCTTTCTGTGCTAGCCTCCTCCCGAAAGGTCCTCAGGCATGGATGAGCTCCACACTACTGCAACCGTGGCTAAAAAAACTGCAAGTGCACGGGCCAGCCAGCATCCCCCAGAACACCTCTCGTCTAGACTAATGACTTCACGTCGCCCGATAGTTTTGGACTACGCCGTTCGACGTGAGCTTGGACCGGTCTATCTGCTGGAATCGACTCCCAGTGGCAACAGTGGGTTGTTTGGATCGCGAGTTCCAGTCCTGTCAAGGATCCAGAAGCGGGCTTGACAAGCCGGCGGCCCACGAATGTGAATCCCTGTGAATTATGCACACTTCCGCTGGCTGCAGAGTCTGACTGCACTTGACCCCAAGGGGCATAAACAGATGGGAAGGGTTATTTGGGGTGTATGGTAAGGGATCACAGGTCCGCGAGACGAAGGGCTCTTTTTGTTCAAGTGAGTCATCGCCTCTTACACCCGCCAAAGAGTGAGTCAGTCTGATTGGCTTGAGCTAGGGAGTCCCAGTGACACACAACAAACACACAAGGCCCATAAAAAGATGTATCTACTGGGCTCTCTGCTGGACTGCTATGTTTTTTAGGTCATGCTTAATAAAAAGCAACGTATGACACATCCTAGGAAGATTGCCATTCTATAAAAGGGCACTGCATTTCTTATGAGAATTACACACTACTAAACTATGCCCACCCAGCCAATTAACCAATAAATCTTTCAATTACTCAGCAAAACAAAATATATATATATATATTTGAATCACTCAGCAAAGCACAATTCTTTTGCGATACTGTCTTTTCTGAGTAGCACCGTGGAGGATCTTTTTCAACACAAAGAGTAAGTAATTGTGAAATAATATCAACATTGACAAGTTTTCTATAGAAGTGATCCACATTATAGGTCATGCTAGTAAGTAGCAAAGTGAAACCTTAAATGTGCCCAGCGAGCGAGCCAGTGGAGTACAAGGAAAACCTTCCAGACTCAGAGTTAAATATTCAGCTAGAACGCTAGTTCTCAGTTCTCTGGTTTGAACCCTGACTGCTGGGGCTTGGAGTCCCACACAGCAATGCATAACAGCATCGCGCAGGGATTCAGACTTTCATTTGGTCTGCTAACCTCAACCTCATAGCGCGGTTGCGAACCCCCTGGTCGATCTGACACAGGTCATCTCGCGACTCCAGTTGCATAGTTTGTGCAGTCCACTGAGCAGAACGACTACTGCGGTACCAGCTCAGCTGATGAATTGCAGAGTGAAACGAAACCGTGGCTGACTGCGAATTTTATAGGACGCGCACTCTTGTGTGGGGCCTACCGGAGTTGAATGTGTCATTGAATTTGGGACAGTCCCACATAATTAGGCATTAAAAATTGGGAAATAATCTAAATGCATATAGCTACAAATTTGGTTAAAAAATAATGGGAAGGCAGTGAAAAAGGTTGTTCATGCACGTGGTTAATACCCGAGAATGCATGGTCCAGATCTTTCTTCACTGTATATATGCAACAATTAATAAAGAAAATTAGAATTTGCCCATACCATAAATTACATTAGTCATTACATGAATGTCCTGTGAGAAAGATTATTCATCCCATTTATCGACATTATAGAATTCAATGGGATTGTATTGTGCCCATATAGAAAATGCAAAAGACTGTTGCATCTCTTCATAATTATAATTATCTGAATGAAATTAATTGCACAATCTTATGCAAGATATGAATTGTGCTTTAATATAGCTCATGGACCTATGATGATCGCATTAAGGACTGTCCTGACTTCCAGCCTTTAACCTATAGCTCAGAACGCATTCGTCTTGTCAGAGGAGCCGTGCGCTGTACCTGAACCGTCACTAAATTCTCGGTGCACTTTACATACCCCGCGAGCCGCAGACAGTCTTAGCCCTGTTGGCATTGCATAAGCATGGCGTCCGTGTAGTGAAAGGCCCAGAGAGATGCTCTGCCCTGCAGGACCATAGTTTCCATTCTCTCTGTCGCTGTCCATCCTGCCCCCGTTTTGGCAGGCACCCCCGCCCAGACATGCCGGGGATTTTATATAAACGTTGTCATGGTTTTATTAATAATCTGGTAGCTGTAGCTGGTAGGCGGGGGTGGGGTTGTTAGAGGGAAACAGTTGCCACCCTGCTGGCCAATACTGTCAATACTGAGAGTCAGAGGACACAGGTAGAGAGATGAACACCCCCTTGCTGCGTTTGGCTCCTCCCATCTCACATGTCACACCCCATTACAGAATGTAGAAGCCATTACCGGGGCCAGTGGCTTTTTAGGGGAATTTTTTTTTTTACATAGGGGGTTTTGGTGGCTAACTGTTTGTGGTTTGTCTTGGTTTTTGTTAGTACCTGGGGATTTCTTTTGTTTTTCAGCCACCCTGGTAGTTAGGCGCCGAGTGGGCCAGTTGACCTTGTTTGGTTTTCCTGCGGCCTGCTACTTTATTATTTTGCCTTTTTTATTTTCGAGGTAATCCCGGGTGGGGATTTATCCCTGTCAGGGGTACGCTTTCAAGGGCTTTGGTCTTAGTTCATAGGCCAAGGTCCTTGAGTTTATGCATTTAAAGTCGCCTCTTGCCCGGCACGCCTCAAGAAGAAGAAGTTAGGCGTAGTAAGGTTTTGGTTAGGTAGCCAGGCACCAGGGTGCTGATTATTTTCCCAGGGTGCTTTTAGCCAGGCACAAGTTTGTTCCACACCCCCCTCACCCTTAGTCCCACCCTCCCTACCCTTCCAAAAAAAATAATAATAATTTGGTATTTCTCTTTAGGAACTCCGCATGGTTTTATTTTTGGGGTCGCCTGGGTCGCCCCTTAGAAGGGGGGTCCTGTCATGGTTTTGGACCCTGTTGTCCTATGCGGTCGTTTTCCTCGGTGGCCACGCGAGGGCGCTGCCCTTTTGGTGGATGCTTGCTCCGCCCTGCTGAGTGGGGGAGTTTCTGTTTAAGCGTTTGCACCTGTGCGTAGCCACCTGAGACATATAAGCCTTCCGTTTCCTTCATTCGGGGTTTCGACATTGTTTGTTTGTTTATTATGTACTGTGGTGTTTTATTTTGTGTTAGTTCTCGTACCATTTTGGCTACTCGCCCATTTTTAGCGTCTCTTTGTAGAGGCAGGGCTTATTTCTTGCTGGCTTAGGGGGTTGGTTATCTCGTAGTAAGTTTGGGACCGTATATCTCTGCTCTATTTCGCGCTGTTGTGCTTAATCTCCGTGTATGGAGATTTGGGCGATTCTGTTGGGAACTTTAGTTCTGTCGCCCTTCGGCACATGTCTTCCCATAGGGGATTCCGGCGTTTTCGCTTCTACTTAGTTTGAGCTCGTAGAAGTATAGAGTAGCAGTTTCTCTGGTCCATTTGTTCGCCTAGTGATTGGTTTTCTTATTGAGAGACCTGGCGTTTTAACTTCCACTCATTTCCGGATTACTGTGAGCCAGTGAGTAGCCTAGCTTTGGTACGTTTATTCCCTGCTGTTCTCCTTCTCGTGGACTAGGTTCCCCTTTTGTTGTGAGTCAGGGTTTTCATTTATATTAAGAGGCTGTCGTGCTATTTTTGCGTTGGTCTTCGTTGCAGCCGTCCTGTACGTCCTTTTTACCTGCGGGACGATTTCGTTTGGAACTGTTCCGTTTCGTTCTCGGGGTGTGTCTCTATATGGAGCTTGGGCGTTGTTGTGGACGTGTTTGTGTGTGACTGCGTGTTTCTAAATATAGCATCGGAACGTTAGCTCACTGTTCCATTTCGCCTCGTTACTTATTTATTTTCTGTGAGGCTAGGGCGGGTGTTTAAGTTTGCGTGAGTCTTTTGGATAGTAAAGTTTTGGGACGACGGTGCTCCGTCGGCTCACCTGTAAAATGTTTCTCCTTCCTGGGAGATCGGGTGTTTACCCAGGTTTGTTTGCTGCATGTGACTGCTAGCTAAGGGATGTAGCCACGGAACGTAATATCTGTTCCTTCGCCTCCTCCTATACCAATAGGTAGTTATTAGTTTCATTGTTTATTTGCTGTGTGTGTTGTTTGTGCCACTGTGCTACTCGCCTGTTCTTGCGTCTCGTATCGAGACTGGGCGTTTTAATTCTGGCTCGTGTAACAGTGAGCCGGTCTGTAGCTGTGGTGTGTGTGTTCCTTGTCTTGTCTCCTTCCCTTATCTGCGGGGTATCCCGCCTTAGTGGCCTAAGGGCTTAATGATTCCCCTTGCTGCGTTTGGCTCCTCCCATCTCACATGTCACACCCCATTACAATGTGGCAATTCCATGGAAATTAGTCACAGGTTTGGCTCCTGGACCTGTTCCACGCTCAGAAATGATGCTTTAATCGATACATGTCATTCTGACTACCCCGCTAACATAAAACATTTCCATAATTTAACAAATTTTAAATGACCGGTTAGATTCCATAAATTGACAAATTTATAATGAAAATGGACCACAAACAGTCAAAGAACATCCAGTATTTACTGGTACCACCAGAAATGCTGTATATTTGAGGCATGTTGCATGGAAATTTGCTGAAAATATCCTTGGTGGATATATAATTTGAAATGCCAGATTCATTGAACGTTTACAGATTTCCACAAATTACCAGTTACTGAAATTCATTAAGAAAACCCAATATATTTTTTGGAAGTATTACCTTAACTTTCCAGGAATGCACTGAAACCCTCAAATTGTTAGCTGGGCAGAAATAGCACATTCAATAAAATTCAGTCACATAGGAATCACTTTTTATCTCAGATGAAACTCAGATGATCCAAACACTTTAAATGAACAGTTAATTATTGGTTCGTATTCATCCATATTTTTTTTACCAGATCATCAAAACATAAAGACCTCCAGGCACTGGTTTCATTTGAAACCACTGAAATAAAAAATCGCATAGCATAATTCTGTCAATATCACTAAACAGGCAGCCCACCCCAAAATTCTGGGAATCCACACTATGGTTAACATCAAGCCTGCCAAGCACCGCGATAAATGGTGGTGTTTCCCTCAGCCTGAAAGCAGGTAATTAAACTCACAATTAGTCTACTCTGCGTGGGTGTCAAAATCCAACGGCTTCAAAAACTAAAGTAAGTACACAAGCCCATCTGCTCTTTGTCTGCTTTTTGTCTTATTACTATTAACTTTGTGGATACGTTAGCCACAGTCGTGAAAAGGTCAAATAGCTGAAAAGCATGGTCACTAAAAGCACATCTTTTCAGTCTGGCAGTTGTAAAACCTTTCACACAAACCTAGATTCTAGCACCTCCCCCTCCCACGCATCTCCTCCCTTCAAAGTTTCAAATGAAGTTAGACGTGAAACAATTTGGCAGCTGCCTGAGCTCACCCTATAAATCTACAGGGTTAGCGCTGGAGAGGTGATGTCTGCAAGACTCTGGATCATGCGGAAGGGGAATCCTTCACAAACTATACAAAAAAGGTTTTATAAGTGTTTTTAAAGCCTTCCATGGTTTGTGCCCCGAAGAACCATGAGTAGGCTAGTTTACATTACCCTTATCGTTCAACGTCTAAATGTCAGCAGAGTTTAATATTCATTTTGAAGGTTTATGGGATGGGGAAAGGAAAGGTGAACCCCACACGACTACAAACCACACAACAGCACAAAAAGCCATATACGGACCTCACAGGTGGAATTATGTCAGTGCCTGGTACTGTACGTACAACCAAACATCTTTTTCACATAGAACTCCAGGTGCCTTCTGACAGTGCGGTACATCTTGACCTGGTCATATTCTCAAGGAGGTAGGAGGTGAGCAGAACTATGCACGACAATGCCTCTATTATCCTTTGGGTAACCAAACCACCATTTTTTTATACCTTTTTTGAACTCCACAGTACTGGAATTCATTCCTCTCTCTCTCTCTTCCCCACACCAAATGATATCAAAGGCTTTGAGCAGGTGCAGAGCACAATGGGACAGAGTATTGTAAGAAACTCAACACTTGAGAGAGAGCTGGGCAATGGTATCCTTTTATATCCCTCACAAAGTCAGGTGCTGGTTAGAAATATTACACATTTTGACCTTCAGGGGAGATTGCGAAACTTGTCTTTACACCTCTCCAGAATCACCTGCCTGATGGGCAAACTGTTTTGTTAGAAGAATGGTGTAATGCACTATTCAGTCCACACGTTCAATGTTATCATAGTTGGTTTTGACTTTTATGTATATCAACACGTTATGAATAAATAAATAAATAATTTTTATTTGATTGACGCCTCTCTGGACACTCAAGGTCACTTTAAATAAAAATAAATCAGAAATGGTAAAACACTGGATAAAACAGTCAGGAACAATATAGACATAGCCATTCGTGACACAAGAACATAGGAGCATAAACAAACATAAGAAAAAAAAGCATCACAATAAAAATAAATGGGGACATTACCATGGGAAACGAGGGGGAACCAGAGTGTCATAGGTTATGAGCCAGAGTGAATAGATATGTTTTGAGCAGTGTTTTGAAGGAGGGTTGGGTCTCTGCATGTTTGATGTGAGTGGGGAGGGAGTTCCAGAGTGTGGGAGCGTCAGAGCTGAGAACTCGTGCAGCCACTGTGGTGAGTCGGGTGGGAGGGATGGTGAGTAGGCCAGGAGAGGAGGAGTGTAAAGTGCGGGCTGGGATGTAGTCCTGAAGGAGGTCAGAAAGGTAGGGGGGCGTGAGGCTGTGTAAGTAAGCAGGACGATTTTTAATTAAATGCGGTAGTGGACCGCTAGCCAATGTAGCTGAGTGAGAGTGGGTGTAATGTGGTCAAAGGTTTTGGTATATGTGAGGATTTGTGCATAACGGTATGAGAAGAAAAAACACAAATAAATCTGCGTATAGTCAAGGGATTATTGCATATACAGTAGCTTACAATAATAATTGTTTGTTTGTTTACAGTTATTGATTATAAATGATTTATTGGTGATATCACACTTTTGTATTCCTGTGACTAACAATGATGTGTGTGATCTTCAGGTCTGAAGGTCCCTCTGGATAAGGATAAGTGATTGAAACGCAATGTTAAAGGAACACAACATGGTTGAAGTATTTAAGATACATTGTATTATTCATTTTGTTAATGCATGTAAAAGCAAAATTCATATAGGGTACTAAGTCAAAGTTTCTAGAAGCTAACTAAAAATAATTATTTGAGGAACTTCCTTTCCACAATTGCATTATGGGAAAGAATCATTGAATTGAATGTACATCCTGGTGGCATTATGTATAATGTACAAAGATGATGAGGCACAGAGAAATGATTTCAGAGCCCACTAAATTATGTATGTTTTTTACAAGGATTCTTGGGATTGATGCTATTATATTGAGGGATTTAATATAAAAATGGCTAAAATAACGGGGGATTTAATTATATTGAGACCATGAATATAACAAATATGATTACAATATTTTATGGATACTGTGTCCCCATCTTTTTTGACATTAGCACAATTTTGGTATCATATCAAATACACTGTATTTGATGTGTATCCTCAAACTAATGTATATTTTGAAATTACTGTACCTTGAAATAAGTTTTTTGGGGAAAACTCAAAAAGTATTTCTAAATTAATCTCAGGCAAAGTATTCAAGTGCTGAACAAGCCAGTGGAGCTATCAAGTAAGCGTTTTAGTCTTATAGACTTACAATCTTATTTATATTACTTTATAAAACTTAAAACAAGCTAATATTTTCTACTTGAGAAAAATAAAATGGATTTGAAGTCTCATTACAAGACTAAAACATTTGTTATGACAGACATTTTTTGCAGTGCATCCCTTGGACATGAAGAGAAATATATTCAGGAAATTGTGCTGCGATCTCATGAACAATCGCACAGCTCTGAACCAAATCTACACACTCTGGGAAAATGTGTTTTATTGGACTGCATGTGTAGTTTGAGGACACATTCTTTTTATAGAATGAGGGTCTGAAAGTCATTTCCTGACAGGGATGTTCTGCACATGACGGTTTGTAGTGCTTTTAGAGCATCTCAGGGAGGGAGGCCGTGAGAGAAGTGAGCTTGGAGAGAACTTTGAATCTCTGACGAGTCACACATCAGAAAGGTGCATTTTTTAAAACATCAGCATTTTTCAGGCAACGGTCAACGGTGCGCAGGGTACAGGGAAGCTGCTTATATTCCCCTTCTAACTATGAGACAGAGCCGGAGTGCGGAAAAGACATATGTGGGTCAGTGAATATAGTTTCTCAGAGGCTGGTTTTGCATCAGAATCCATTTAATTGAAACGGAGGCAGAAATATTAGATTTGTAAATGTATTGACCCAATCAGCAACTCAAAATTCAGTCAGACTTAAAAGTAGTGGGTAAATCAGCAGGTCTGTTTGGCTTTCAGGGAAGGCTGTGTTGTTCTTCCTCCTAAGCAGGAACTCCTGGGGCAGGAGGGACGTGTAGTGGGGGTGGGGGGTACAGAGCAGGCAGAAGCTCCAACAATGTTTAATAATTCAAATAATAATAATTAGGTCGCCATTGAGGATATAAACACAGGGGAGAAGGAACAGCCTAGAAATTATGTGGTTTCCACTCTTTCACTTTTAAATTATTCTCACTGTGTTATCGCTATATAAGGAGTACGCTATATAAGGAGTATGATGACTATAGAGTTGATGTTCTATCTCTCCTGTCCATCCACTGTAAGTTTATGTTTGTCGTTTTTTTAAAATCCTCTTGACCTATGCTCCTGTGTTCTATCAGGTTAGTGTTCAAAACCGTTTTGTCACCAGCCAGAACAACCACCGCAGAAAGTCACCTTTCTGGAGCCAAGACATGCTCCCCGAATCTGGATGGACAGATCTGTGTTTAGACTATGACCCTCCCCTCACGAAGGAGTCTGTGTGGAGCCGCCATCCGCCATCATAACTCTGCGTACCGCACTCGGAAACAGGGGAGGTGCAGGACCCTCTTTTGACCTTCGACCTCAGTCCGCTTCCTTCAAAAGCTGACCTTTCACTTCCTCCCCGTCTGCCAACCAGCACCCCGCCACCCTCTGTCACAATTCCCCCGCCCTCCCAACACCAGGTCCGGCCCTGCTTGGATTTAATTGGCTCCAGACATTTCCCAGTTTTTTTTCCCTCAGCAGGGAGAAAACGGAGAGACGTGCCAAAATCTCCCACCCTCCGTCAGAAGAAGGGTGGCTTTGAACGGGCCTCATTTTCCCGCCTTCCTGCTGCCGGGGGAGTCCAGGCAGACCATTTAGGCAGCTGTTGGTGGGGCTAAAGTAACTCAGTGAACAGAACAGGGGAGGAGTGGCATGAGAGCCACACCTCAGAAAACGTGAACAAGGACAACGGGACAGGGGAGACCTAGAAGAATTCCAGGCTCGGTTATGCACTATGCTACCGATGTTGAGCTGAACCGAGGGCCACCATCATGAAAGAGCGGATTCTGCCCTTGTCCCTCATGCGTGCCGTAATTACGACGTGTCTCGCATGCTCGTGCGGCGTAGATCACTTCTCAGGATTTGCTTTTCTCATCTCCCAGAACAGTGTTTTGATTTATCACAGTTTTGAAGGTTAGGGGGTAAACTAGTGAAATCCGATATACTCCACTGTCACAATGTAATGCATAAAATCTTCTGTGTTAAAAGGGCATCAGAAGCTGCCCTGGAACATTACCAGCTGTCTGCCACACAATTACTACATAATGATTATATCATCAGAAAAAGTGAATAAATATTTGAAAAAGTATGTTGCTGGATTGGTTGAGCATACACAACGTAAATGGCAGACATTTGTTAAAGATTTCATTATTCATTTTCTGATTTCATTATTCAATTTTCTCAGAAAACACTGCCCTGTACTTTCTTTCCATATTGGGTATTCCACTTTTTTCTATACCTGTGATCAGCCATTTTAGAATGTGTCACAGGACATGGACTGAAAGACGCTCTGAACTGCTCAGAATTTCAATGACATTTTCTAGGTTCTCCCAAGGGAAACTATGGCTCACTGTGAATCAAGTGCTATGCCATGACAACAGAATGCTGAAGGGTCTCATTTAGGTATTTGTTACCCACTGCCTCTCTGCTTTGCAAAGATGGATTGTGGGTAATGATCCTGCAATAGATTGGTATTCTTTCCAGGAGGTGTTTTTACATGTCAAACTGTTTCACGCCACAGAAAGTTAAGATAAGCACAGACTATGTGAGCTATCCATGCACAGAGACAATATCCATAGACATTTTTTACATTGTACTCCCATATGGGGTTCATAAAATAAACACTGAAATGGACAAATGACATTCTAAACACTGATTTGGAGAATCCATCTGGTAATTCATTGAAAGATCCTTTATTTGGCAACAGGCATTTACTAGTCATTTTGATAACCATGTCTGAGGTGAACAGGACACAGAAGAACATTGTTCACATGAATGCTGTTTTTGCAGCTGTGATAACAAATGAGGAATGTGTGAGTATTAAAAATACAATTCTTGGGATTGCCTTGTCTGTCAGGGATCAGTCGCCCCAATTTGATTTGACATCATGTTATACCTAAAGCCAAAAACACAAGTCACACTGTTTTAACTGAAGCAAATTATGCTCATTTGAGCCATTCAACTGCCTCTGAGTTCACTTTTGAAGGGGTTGGAAATATCTCCAGTTGGATCCACCTGCTGATAGATATTCTGGATTGATATTCTGAGGGAGCAGGACTGGCTTCCTACCTCATGAATCACAGGTAGTACATTCTCTGGTTCACTATCTGGGGTAATGTGACTTTAACTTCCTTAGATCAAAGGTAATTTTGCATTAAGAAAGGATTATATGTTTGTACATTACATGACAATCACCTATCAGATGATCTTATCCAGAGCAATAAAATTGTTAAACATCAGTGTTAGACTCAGGAATACAAATGTGAGATATCACCAAAAAGGCACAGAGACCAATTTAAAATCCATGAGTTTTAAAGTTAGCATAACAAACAATTAGTCTTATTAACAAAAGTTAATGCACAGCAAACCCATCTTTACACAGCTATACTTTGCATGACCACTACCATTACTCACCCAAAAGAAAATCCAAAGAAAGAGGATAGCTAAAGATGGTCAGGGGAACCATAGTGCAGTCTGAAGAGATAGCTAAAGATGGTCAGGGGAACCATGTGCAGTCTGAAGAGATAGCTAAAGATGGTCAGGGGAACCATGTGCAGTCTGAAGAGATAGCTAAAGATGGTCAGGGGAACCATGTGCAGTCTGAAGAGATAGCTAAAGATAGTCAGGGGAACCATAGTGCAGTCTGAAGAGATAGCTAAAGATGGTCAGGGGAACCATGTGCAGTCTGAAGAGATAGCTAAAGATGGTCAGGGGAACCATGTGCAGTCTGAAGAGATAGCTAAAGATGGTCAGGGGAACCATGTGCAGTCTGAAGAGATAGCTAAAGATGGTCAGGGGAACCATAGTGCAGTCTGAAGAGATAGCTAAAGATAGTCAGGGGAACCATGTGCAGTCTGAAGAGATAGCTAAAGATGGTCAGGGGAACCATGTGCAGTCTGAAGAGATAGCTAAAGATGGTCAGGGGAACCATGTGCAGTCTGAAGAGATAGCTAAAGATGGTCAGGGGAACCATGTGCAGTCTGAAGAGATAGCTAAAGATGGTCAGGGGAACCATGTGCAGTCTGAAGAGATAGCTAAAGATGGTCAGGGGAACCATGTGCAGTCTGAAGAGATAGCTAAAGATGGTCAGGGGAACCATGTGCAGTCTGAAGAGATAGCTAAAGATGGTCAGGGGAACCATGTGCAGTCTGAAGAGATAGCTAAAGATGGTCAGGGGAACCATGTGCAGTCTGAAGAGATAGCTAAAGATGGTCAGGGGAACCATGTGCAGTCTGAAGAGATAGCTAAAGATGGTCAGGGGAACCATAGTGCAGTCTGAAGAGATAGTTAAAGATGGTCAGGGGAACCATGTGCAGTCTGAAGAGATAGCTAAAGATGGTCAGGGGAACCATAGTGCAGTCTAAAGAGATAGTTAAAGATGGTCAGGGGAACCATGTGCAGTCTGAAGAGATAGCTAAAGATGGTCAGGGGAACCATGTGCAGTCTGAAGAGATAGCTAAAGATGGTCAGGGGAACCATAGTGCAGTCTAAAGAGATAGTTAAAGATGGTCAGGGGAACCATGTGCAGTCTGAAGAGATAGCTAAAGATAGTCAGGGGAACCATGTGCAGTCTGAAGAGATAGCTAAAGATGGTCAGGGGAACCATAGTGCAGTCTGAAGAGATAGCTAAAGATGGTCAGGGGAACCATGTGCAGTCTGAAGAGATAGCTAAAGATGGTCAGGGGAACCATGTGCAGTCTGAAGAGATAGCTAAAGATGGTCAGGGGAACCATGTGCAGTCTGAAGAGATAGCTAAAGATGGTCAGGGGAACCATGTGCAGTCTGAAGAGATAGCTAAAGATGGTCAGGGGAACCATGTGCAGTCTGAAGAGATAGCTAAAGATGGTCAGGGGAACCATAGTGCAGTCTGAAGAGATAGTTAAAGATGGTCAGGGGAACCATGTGCAGTCTGAAGAGATAGTTAAAGATGGTCCGGGGAATCATAGTGCAGTCTAAAGAGATAGTTAAAGATGGTCAGGGGAACCATGTGCAGTCTGAAGAGATAGCTAAAGATGGTCAGGGGAACCATGTGCAGTCTGAAGAGATAGCTAAAGATGGTCAGGGGAACCATAGTGCAGTCTAAAGAGATAGCTAAAGATGGTCAGGGGAACCATGTGCAGTCTGAAGAGATAGCTAAAGATGGTCAGGGGAACCATGTGCAGTCTGAAGAGATAGCTAAAGATGGTCAGGGGAACCATAGTGCAGTCTGAAGAGATAGTTAAAGATGGTCAGGGGAACCATGTGCAGTCTGAAGAGATAGCTAAAGATGGTCAGGGGAACCATAGTGCAGTCTAAAGAGATAGTTAAAGATGGTCAGGGGAACCATGTGCAGTCTGAAGAGATAGCTAAAGATGGTCAGGGGAACCATGTGCAGTCTGAAGAGATAGCTAAAGATGGTCAGGGGAACCATAGTGCAGTCTAAAGAGATAGTTAAAGATGGTCAGGGGAACCATGTGCAGTCTGAAGAGATAGCTAAAGATAGTCAGGGGAACCATGTGCAGTCTGAAGAGATAGCTAAAGATGGTCAGGGGAACCATAGTGCAGTCTGAAGAGATAGCTAAAGATGGTCAGGGGAACCATGTGCAGTCTGAAGAGATAGCTAAAGATGGTCAGGGGAACCATGTGCAGTCTGAAGAGATAGCTAAAGATGGTCAGGGGAACCATGTGCAGTCTGAAGAGATAGCTAAAGATGGTCAGGGGAACCATGTGCAGTCTGAAGAGATAGCTAAAGATGGTCAGGGGAACCATGTGCAGTCTGAAGAGATAGCTAAAGATGGTCAGGGGAACCATAGTGCAGTCTGAAGAGATAGTTAAAGATGGTCAGGGGAACCATGTGCAGTCTGAAGAGATAGTTAAAGATGGTCAGGGGAACCATAGTGCAGTCTAAAGAGATAGTTAAAGATGGTCAGGGGAACCATGTGCAGTCTGAAGAGATAGCTAAAGATGGTCAGGGGAACCATGTGCAGTCTGAAGAGATAGCTAAAGATGGTCAGGGGAACCATAGTGCAGTCTAAAGAGATAGTTAAAGATGGTCAGGGGAACCATGTGCAGTCTGAAGAGATAGCTAAAGATAGTCAGGGGAACCATGTGCAGTCTGAAGAGATAGCTAAAGATGGTCAGGGGAACCATAGTGCAGTCTGAAGAGATAGCTAAAGATGGTCAGGGGAACCATGTGCAGTCTGAAGAGATAGCTAAAGATAGTCAGGGGAACCATGTGCAGTCTGAAGAGATAGCTAAAGATGGTCAGGGGAACCATAGTGCAGTCTGAAGAGATAGCTAAAGATGGTCAGGGGAACCATGTGCAGTCTGAAGAGATAGCTAAAGATAGTCAGGGGAACCATGTGCAGTCTGAAGAGATAGCTAAAGATGGTCAGGGGAACCATAGTGCAGTCTGAAGAGATAGCTAAAGATGGTCAGGGGAACCATGTGCAGTCTGAAGAGATAGCTAAAGATGGTCAGGGGAACCATAGTGCAGTCTGAAGAGATAGCTAAAGATAGTCAGGGGAACCATGTGCAGTCTGAAGAGATAGCTAAATATGGTCAGGGGAACCATAGTGCAGTCTGAAGAGATAGCTAAAGATGGTCAGGGGAACCATAGTGCAGTCTGAAGAAATAGCTAAAGATAGTCAGGGGAACCATGTGCAGTCTGAAGAGATAGCTAAATATGGTCAGGGGAACCATGGTACAGTCTAAAGAGGTGGGTCTTCAGTCTGCATTGTAAGATGGATAAGGTTTCTGCTGTCCTGACCACCATGAGAATATCATTCCACCACCAGGAGGCCAGAACAAACAAGAAAACGTGAATATAAAGTACAAGCATGCAGGGGGGAAGAGGTCAGGTGAAGAACGTAGAGGTCTGGCTGGTCTGAAACATCTGAAGAAGATATGATGGAACGGATTTAGCTGCCAATATACTAGCAGCAGCAAGGTTATTCATTTGATGCAAGCCGATATTGGTAGCCAGTGGAGAGAAAAGAGAAGGAGAGTTGAACACGTGGTGGGCAAGGGTTGCATTCTCTGGATGTTGAACAGATTCTCCAGATGTTAGACATTGTACATGTTATTTACACAGTTTGCTTTAACTGAATACCTCAAGGTCAGGTGCCAAGAGTATAGCTCACGTGGCAAACCTTTGGTCAAGAGTCAAGACTACAATGATCTATCCTTTGAACATTATGCTGTCTCTTGGAGGGGAGGAGAGGGCCATCGACCCTGGTTCTGGAGAACTACAGGGTCTGCTGGTTTTTGCTCTCACCTAGCAACCAATTCAGACCCAGGAATCTAGGTAATTAACTGTGTAATCGGCTTTTGACCCTGAACAGTTATTTATAATCTTAATAAATTGGTTCCAGACTTTTCATAAAATATTCCACTACAATTCAATTGAATAAGTCAAAGTAGCAGAGTAGTAACAGTAGAAAATCTGTTCAGGTCTGTTCAGGTTTTGTCTGTCATGGCACAGCGAAAGGGAAGGACCGTGCTGCTGGGGCTTCATGCAGGATCCTAAACCCACATCTCTCAAAAGAAGAAATTCAAAAACAAACATGATAGGCCTCCTGAATAATATTGTCCGATCTCACTGAGAAAGGTGGCGTGCAAGTGCCAAGTCAGAGAAAGCTTGCTTGAAATTTGCTCCCGACAGACCTTTTGAATGCAGGAATCTGCCTGAGAAAACCCCAAGCAGGGTTGGTCGTGGCAGCCAGCAGAACTTCTGACTATAACCGACATTAGGTGTAGCGGGGCCTGGTCCCCTTCCGTAATTAGAATTGCCATCCGGCAGATGGAGAAATCTAACATTGAGTTGATTGTGAGGAAATGAGCTCGTAATGAAGCTGGAGGGGGGGGTGAGAAACTTGCCCCTGGAATGACTGGACAGGTGCTTTACAGTAATTGGGGCTGGCAGAGTATCAATGAACACACAAGGTTCAAACACACAGTGGTGTCCAGTGTCTTCATTATAGCAAGATTCACTCCACAAAAATGTATCAAATGGGGGGGGGGGGGTATCACTGCCATATTCCCAGTTCAGAAACAGGTGAGACAAGGTGAACATGTGAATTATTGTTTTGAAAACATCCAGGATCCACCATTTAGCAAGACCTCATGAACGAACAGACAACTAGAGTGGGGCATTTAATTAAGTCAGTTCAGGCAATTAATTGCAACTCAAGCCATGAATTGACAAATGTCCATAATTTCCTACGAGGATTTTTCAATTACTGAACTGAGTTTCAAATCGTTTCCGGAATAGACTTAACTGAAATAGAATTGACCCAAAATCTGATCCTGTCATCAAGATTGTTTTTCGGTGCTCAGCGGCACTCGCTCTGCAATCCATGTTACGTCGCTGGTTCAAAGACACACTTCCAGTGCAGGAAGTCACCTGACACCCCGGTACTTGTTAGTGTGATGTGTTAATTTGGTCCGCCGCTACTGTAACTGGGACACAGCCATGTTCCTGCTGTCGCCTATGATGATTCAAACACGGGAGTCCCACTTGTATTTTAGGATGATGCAAAGAGATCAGTTGGAAGATGATGAATTTTGATCTGGTGGTACACTAATGGAATGCAATCCTGTCCTCTCCTAATAATACCTCCTCGCTCAGGAGGCTGTGGCATTAATAGCCTTGTTTTTTTTTTACTCACCGTGTGTTATTGTTGGTGTATTTTTAGCTGTTGTGTCAGGTCGGTCACAGTTGTTGTGGGAGTGGGAGCTTAGATGCTAATGCTGAGGCTTTGCCCCAGACACTGGGGTGCGTGGGCAGATTGGCATGGGAGTCCAATCCAATCCATCCATCCTGGTAGGAGAGGTGCTGAGGGACATGGGCTCTCCTGCTCTGTCAACACAGAGGGTTAAGTGTCAGCCGCAGCTGGGATATGGGTACCCCCACATAGGTCACATGTGCAGGGCATGGGGCGGGTTCGGGGAAGGGTGGTCTCACTCAATACCAATGGTTGTGGGGCGATGTATAACCAGCTCAACCAAACCCACGCTAAAAATGGGTTCCCAAATCTGCTCACCTTTGCAGGTATCTGCTTACTGACCGGTTGCACCTCTCTCCCCAGACCCTCTCCCCAGATACATAAGGCTGAATGTATCAGTAGTTATTCAAACTATTATACATTTACCACATGTTTGAGCTTTATTTTAAGCACTCACAGCAGACAGAATTCATAGGAAGCACTGGAGGATAATAAAGATATACCAAGTACCAACAAATTCAGTATATTGATGACATAAAGACTTGGCAAAGCCAAGGAAATGCTTTCACCACGGCCTTCGTTTTCTCAGAGAACTGCCCTTTTGACCCTCTAGCATGAATCAATGCGAAATGAAAGGACTGCTGAAAAGCTGGTGTATTTTATTTCCTCGGCATAGCTTTGGATGCTAGTGAAATGTAATGACAATCTGATAGCGGGAACAATGAGAATGAGGTCAGAGGGAAATGCAGCGGTTTGCCAGCTGTCTGCCAGTGACTCCCTCTCCTGGTCTCTGAGGCCGTTTCATTGCAGGGAACGAGCAGCAGCATAATTTCATTTGACCTCTGGATTACAATTCAGCCACACTGTAGCTACAGCCTCAGAGGCTGCGCCGCTACACATGTGGGTTGCTATGGTCCCCGAGGGGGAGATTTACAACACTGACACAGAAACACTAACACAGCAACACAGAAACACTTACATACAAACACTAGCACACGCACACACACGAACAGAAACACTAACACACATGCACAAACACAGAAACACGAGCACATTAATGTCACATAATCAAAACAACAAACACACACACACACAGCAGAAACACAAACGCATAAATACAAACACATATTAAACATGCTGAGACACACACACTAAGTCAGTCGCAGACACACTAAACAGAAAACAGACATTTCAGGAGGTGATCAAAATGCACTTGCGGAGCTGAAAACACACAAAGGCTGTTTGCTGATTCATAACTAACTCGAATCGACGAACTAAAAGCCCACGGAGAGGAAACAGATTGAGAAATTATTAACACCAGTGACTCTATTCCATTAATTGCTTTTTTGTAGTGAGGTGCAATCTGTTTTGCCCAATGCATCCATTTGCTTGCTTTATTGCATTCTGCCTATTCCCAGTGCACAACTGCAAGCTACCTTTAGGCATTTGCGCAATAATGACCTGTACCACGTGCTATAATAGCTTCATCTCTCGCTGTTTCACATCATAGAGTGCATTTAAGCACTGCTCTTGACCAGCAACCCCCACTGAGCACTGAGAGAAGGCTCTGCTTAAATGTGAAAAGATTAAACCCGTAGAGCACCAAGCTTACAGTAAAATGAACGAAAATGTAACAACAGTTTCCACTGAATATTGTGTCTTTGGTGAATTTAGATTCATGTCATTATTCAAAGTCCTTAAGATCAGGATGCGTAAATAAAGGTAGTGTTAATTTTCAAAATTATCAAAAAGTCTTATGCCTTTCAGGTTTGCCCCTAAGGTACTGTGTTTCAATCCTATCAGTATTTTCATTTGTCAATGTAAACATTTGGGGGTATTACCTGCATATATGAAAGCATGCTGTACCGACCCCTTCGGGGCTATGTATGAACTTGACCTCAAAGTCCGTGAAGAACGGGGGACAAATGCCCCTTCTTTGGGCGACCTTTTCATTCCCAATTTTTCTGTTCCTCTTTCTTGGAATTTTTTAGAATGTACCTTTCCCAAGGACATGCCCGACAAGGGGAAGTGTGCAAGGAGATATCTGGGTACAAGCACATCCAGACTGCTGCTCAGCAACCATGCTAGAGTGGATTACACTGAAGATGAAGACCTGTTTAGTTAAAGTCCTCAGGAATTAAAAAAACATATTTAAAACAATAACAATAACAATAACAATAAGTTTGCTCACAGTACACTCTTTGCAGCCTTAGACCTCTGTGCAATTTGACCACAGCTCAGCATGCTTAGTACGTAAACCCTGAGTAACATAAGCACGTTATATTTTATGTACTTTTTTGGTTTCAGTTTTGTAAAGACAGACCTTGGTGGTAATTTCTGCAGAGTTGTACTGGCTAGCTAGCAGACTGATAGTGTAAACATAACTTTGTATTTGTCATGTGACATGCCTTGTATCCATTGATGTCATTACAGCAGCTACATTTATCTTGTGGTTGGGGGTGCATCCTGGCAACAGGCCCAGCATTCTATCCATTACCTTGTCCATAATAGTAAAGATGACGCTTCAGAAAATGGCCAAAATGGACTAAAGGTATCAAATGATCGAATGTTTAGGATAGGTGTTGCAAGTGCTTATCTCTCTTCCCCATCACACAGTTTTCGCCGTCCTCTTTAGTTGTTTAGCTATGGAAGACGTCATCTGGCAAGCCGTGCAAAATGTGAATGTGAAAAAAAATTTTGAGCGGCAAAAGCTGTTCTTCTGAGGACTGCTCACAGATGTTTGGTTAAACATGGTTTAATGCAACTTGCCCTTTTTTATTTAATATGTATTACAAAAATGAGAGGCTTTCTGCCTGTTTTCACTCAACCCCTCCCCCTACCTCAAACTACATATTACAATGCATTACATTCAAAGCTTTCCCCCATTTTTGGCTTGCCAATTACCCCATGCTTAAACTTGTGTCCAGGAAACTGAGCAACCGAGGTACATGCTCCTCTTTGCTACACAGAAATCCAGAGGCCACACAACAAATTGCAGCAGAGATTGGAGATGACAGCTGATTAACTGTATTGTGTGTGCCTGGAGAGAAACTTGGAGGTTGCGGGGTACTAACGTAGCAGTAACCCAAGGAACCCTAGCTGAATTATGCCCATCCTACCCTGGCGGGAGGATTGTGTCTCCCAGTTATATTCAGCTAATGATCACCCTAGTTCCTTTCAGGTTACAGAGTACAGACAGTGTGCAAAGATAGTGGGCGTGCTAGGTTTATATGTAATTACAGTGCAGGATTTGTTCAATCTCAGGGTCTTTATGTGTTTTCACCACATAACTTTGGTTAAAAAAAATGTAATCCCCAAAAATATACAAAGCATTAAAGCCAAACTCATTAGCACATAGACTACTCACTGTGACTGTAATAGTTCCTGCAGTGTGTTTGGTTTCCAGAACTTGCCATTATTTCAGTGGAAGAATTTTTTTGTTTAGAATCTAAAGGCAGTTTTGTTAAAATAAGTTTGGAAGTGTGGGCTGCTGGGTAGCTCATCCTGTTAAGGTACTGATCTAGTGCATGGATGGGCCCCACAGTCCAGTTCCTATAGGCTGACCTGCATAGGAAGTGTCTTCCTCCAATTCATGTCTGTGCTAGCGAGGCTTGCAAACTAACAAGCGGTGGCTGATGTCACATGCTTCGGAGGAGAGCACATGCTTGTCTCCGCCCTCCCAAGTTGATAGTGGATGCTGCAGCACTGAGAGATCACGCATATGTGTGGGCATCCAAATTTGGGGGAAAAGGCAAAAAAAAAAAAACCTTGAAGTAGAGAGATTTCTTCTTTCTCTGCATTTCCTTGTTCTATTTTTCCTAGTTCAATTTTTTAAATGTATCTATCTATTAGCCATCAAATCAAATTGCTACACCTAAAGCTGAAATAAAAGCCGCCCTTTCATTATTTCTGGAGTAATCAGGCTGGCTACAGCTTCAGGAAGAATGACATAACATGGACATGTGCAAATGGATCACTTATATAAATGATACGGTGAACAAAATGCAGCAGACAATTCCAAGTATATTCCCAAAAAATATATAGCTTCTAAGGATCCTTTCCAGATAGTAATGTTATAAAATGAAAAAGTTCAAATGAACAATTGAAATAAGCATTTAATGGAAAGGATTTTTACTCTAATTATCATGCATTAGGGGCAAGTCTGTATTATTCATTCCCATGGCAACACAATAGGAATTAATTACTCAGAAATATCACAGGAACCTAGTCCAGGCCTGTACCTCGAAGCTTACGCTATAGAACCTCAGAAATTCGACAAACGACAAAAGGAAACACCTTGAATGTGCACTACTGTAATATAATCAAAAATGTGAAACTGAAACAAATTATAATATCTTTTCAAAGTGCTCTTGATCTTGTTTATATGAAATACGATTTGAGTTCTCCTGAGTGGCTCATTTGGGTAAAGGCACTCATCATTAGTGCAGACTGAGCCCTAATTGCTAGGTTGTGTGGCAGTGCCGTTAGCTGACTGTTTTTTAAAATACTTTTTCTCCCAAATTTGCAATGTGCAATTGTATTTAATCGCACTCATTGCTGAAACCTCTGCTATCAACCTTTGATAATCAATGTACTCTCCTCCAAAGCACGTACACTACGTGGCCAAAAGTATATGGACACCTACTCATCCAACTTCTCATTCTAAAATCAAGGGCATTAATATGTAGTTGGTCCTCCCTTTGCTGCTATTAAAGCCTCCACTCCCCTGAGAAGGCTTTCCACTAGATTTTGGAACGTTGCTGCGTGGATTTGCTTACATTCAGCCAGAAGAGCGTTAGCCAGGTCGGGCACTGATGTTGGGAGATTGGGCCTGGCTCGCAGTCAGCTTTCCAACTGATCCCATAGGTGTTCGATGGTGTTGAGGTCAGAGCTCTGTGTAGGCCAGACAAAGAAACACAGAATCATCTAGAATGTCATTGTATGCTGTAGCCTGTAATGTTAACATTTTCCTCCACTATAACTAAGGGGCCTAGCTCCAACCATGAAAAACAGCCCCAGATCAGACCAAAGGGTGTCCGCCCGGATACTTTTGGTCGTGTAGTGTCTGTCAACACTTCTTATCATGGCCCAGTTCACGTGTTGGGCTTGCAGAGACATGGGTCAGAGAACAGGCTGGCGTGAGATTTATTGAGATCAAGGGCGGTGCGGGGCGATCTTTTCATTTGGCATGAGATTGGTTTCGGTGGCGTGACAGTGTGAGACAGACTGAAAGCACGTGTCTCACGCCAAAAGAGTTGGCAACCCTGCAGAGGAAGGCACTTCATGTGCAGGTAAACAGGTGGACAGGCGGGCGGGCGCGTGATCCAAAAGCGGGGTTTCTGGTGCACAATGAAACGCTGTCATCCTGGCCTACTGAAACCCTGCCATCACCGGTTGATGAGAGAGCCAATTGCGCATCTCCCTGCAAGGCTGCTGACCACAGTCGGCACTGCCACCAATTCAGTACTAGGCCGTGGGGCCCATCCATGCACTAGAGCACTGCCTTAACAGGATGAGCCACCCAGCAGACTCCACTTCAAAGGTTATTAAAAATCCTTCCTATGAAATAAAATAATTCCCAGTTCTAGTAAACAAACACACTGTAAGAGCTATTATGGTAACAGTGAGGACATGCTAGAGAGCTTGGCTTTAATACCTTGCATATTCCGAGGCATTAAATTATTTACCAAACTAATGTAGACAGAAAAACAAAACAAAACCTGAGACTGTAATTACATATAAACTTAGCTCAGCCACTATCTTTGAGCACTCTCTGTAGGCTAACCTGAAAGAAAATTGGGCACTCACAGCACCCTGACATTTAGCATTAATATTAAAATTGGTGCACTTGAGAGAGCATATGTGATAATTTAAACTAGAGAATTGAGAAATTACATACATAATTTCCACTGGATTCATCAACAAAATATACAAAATGGTAGGCTATTCTATTTTTGCACAGAGCGCCAGAAGTGCTCGGTAAATCACGGCCCTGTGTGCCCATATAATAAAAAGCGAGTTTCACCTTAACCTTAGAAGCAGAACATTGTGCAGATTGCTGAGTGACTTTGTAGCTAGTAGTCATGTGCTAAATGTCACTCTAGAAATTCCCGGCCCAATTTGGCTGTCAGGAACTCCCCTGTAGGCCCCCCGTTCGTTCGTTTGCTGTTCTTGTTCTCCACGAGCTGTCAGCACAGCACAGGAAAGCACATTCGCGATAGAGGCGCTCCTACTCTGGAGCTCCCAAAATACGGAGAACTTCCCACATGCTCTCATTTGACAGTCTCCCCCCGAAGAGTGAAGGTTTCACTCGTGGATTTCTGTCAACATCGGTTTGTCCATGACAAGAGTGGAATCTAGAAAGAAAGGGTACGTAAATTGGTTTATTTGTGTAATAGCCTACGAGAGCTTTCCTTACTCTTTTAATATTATTTTGTTCTCTTTCTGGCTCGTATAAATGAAGTTGGAATAATCGGGAGAGTTGTATTGAGTTTGTAGCCTACTGCTAGCAAGGTGCAGGGTAGCTAGCTACCCTATTCGATTAAAAAAACTTTTCATGCTATGCTCAGTAGAGGAGAATTTGTGTTGCCTAATTAAACTTATCACATGTCGTGTTAGTGTAACATGCTCAAATGCATTTTATGTTATTGTGCATAAACTGCGTACAAAGCAAACGCCGTGTTTATAAAATGAATGCGCGGTTAAAATGAAAGCAAATCACACAGTGCTAGCCGGATTGTTTTGACGCGTCAGTGACTGTATTTGCATTTTGTTGTTGAGAATGGTTTCTCCAAAATGGAAAGTTAGCTGCAGCTAGCTTTCAAAGTTATAGGCTTTATAGCCTACGCTCCTAATAACGCCTGTGAATTTCGGAGCGTGGTGGGTGACTCGCGTGTTTTGTATAGCTATAGCTACCGTAGCCTATTTGTTGTAGAAGAGTACAGAAAATAACTGAATGTTTTTATTTTCTTAATAAGAACTGTGCATGTGTGTGTTTTAATATATATTTTTAATTTTGTCAATTCCAGTTTAAGAATTAGCGAGCTCAGAGAATATTTGCACGCATGTCTCTACCAAACCTGTCAGTACGTGAATTTTTTTTTTTACGACGCTTGAGTTTTTACAATTTATGGTGTCAAGCTTATGATCTTCTTCCAAGGGAAGGGATGTAGTCACAGCATGGGCTCATTGAAATACTCATGCTCAATTTATGCCAGAAGTCTAAATTAATGGTTCAGCTCATCCATAGGTGCGTAAGGGGAATCCCAATGTTAGTTCTCAATGTTATAGCCTAAAATGTACAGTCAGTTTTCTCAGCACTATAGTTCAGACTCAAATGCTGCTTAAAAGTTGTTAATTCACACTGCATTTCACACATCCAAAAGTAATCATGCAAGTTTTTTTGCCTTTTAGTTTTTTTAGTAAATCGAAGTACTTGTCTCCATTGTAGAACAACCTGGCAAACTTAAATCTGGTGAATGTATGATCAAATGCATCCTCTCTTTTCTAAACGGGACCTTGAACCTCTGGTATCTTGCACTGCTATCTTGACAGACACTGAAAGGCTGAATAGTAACACGGTTGTTTCCTCTGTAATTAACCCAAGATAGAACCGGATCTGTGCTGGGGGACCTCGGGGTAATTGCCCATTAGGAGGACAAATCGATTAATTTACGTCAATCACAGCCTTGTATGCACATCTGCGCATGTTTATTATTCATTCGTTTATGTGTATTTGTAATTAAGTAAATTGATAGGAGCGCAGGAAATGTCCCTGCGTCTCCTCAATTAGCGTCCCATTCTGCACACCTGCATCCATTTTCCTTTTGAAAGGAACGATTTTGAATTTGGTCATTCATAAAACCTGGGCGAGCTTTCCCGCTTTTCCAGAATTCGTACACCAAGCAGCCGGCATCCGACAGTGCCAGCCAGCAGTCTCTGTCCCAATGACTTGTGGGTTGCCGAGAATCAGCATGCATCTTTGACGCACGGAGGCTGGCTTGTAGTGCTTCCTATGTGCCGGTGACCTGGTAGGATGCTTGCTTGTCCTTTGACGTGGAAGCATATGTCGGTCTCTGTGGCCCTACAGATGCCATGCCACAACTGTTGGTGGGCGGGTGGGTACTGTTAATGTTCCCCACAGGGCCATAAAACTAACTTTCACCCACTGGCCAGAGTGGCTTGTGAATTCTAAAAATCACCAGCATTTTCAAAATTCTAACTCTTACAATATAACACACCCTGGTTGGTTGCCTGCCAAAGTGGCTGCGAGAGTAGAAGATTTTACCAGCTACATTCAAAACTTTACCAGCCAGATTTACAGCTTTGTGAAGACGGTGCCAAGTTTTGATGTGAATTATCTCAGCTTTGAACAAATTGTTTTAGCAGCATTGTACACTCCATTCTTTGATAGTTTCGAGAAAGGTGTCTGAAAGGGAGCATTTGTGGAAAGTGAGAAGGTGTTGCTCATCGGTAAAGGATGAAAACAGCCCCAGGGTGGGGCTTGAGAAGGATGAAACAGCATTTCCCAGAACTGTGATTCTCCAGAGGGGCTCTCTCATTTTACAGAGTAGAAACTCCCTACCTAGCATTGTTTTTGATGCTAAACACACACACCCTCTCCAACAAACACACAGACACACACACACATAATCAATCTGATCAGTCTCTGTGGACTCTGTAAACTAGGTTTACTGTTTATACAGTGTAGTCTCTTCTGTGCTTGATTTAGACAAGTAGAGTCTTCGCCTTGTAATTACTGTGTGCACTCATATAAGCCTACACAGGCTATTTCTGTATTTACTACTCGCATTGTGTTCTTTGTTCATCATGGGAACTCTTGTGAAGCACTGCATTTAGAGTGCAGGGGAAGAGCAAACACTACATACAACTTGGCTCATCACCAACCAAGTAGGATCCTGGAATGTTAAACTTGAATTTTTTTTTTACCTCTGTGAAGTGTTTAACAATCTGCATTAGGTGTACTTACAATATGTTTTGCTGTGAAGCAATTGTTTTCAGGTCTTTGTTCATACCCATTTGATGGCTTAGAGACATTAGCCTCTCTTTCGAAATGCGTTTATTTAATTTACAAAAGTTCACAGCAAGTAAATCCCTTCGACTGCAGTGAAGTCAAGGACAGCTGATGTGGATGGATGTAATCATCCACCAGTTCTTAGGTGAATTCAGCGGGCAAAGTGCCACAGGACATTTCACCAAAGGGCTGATGGGAGGTGGAGTCTCTGGCTTGTCAAAGGCACAGCTTTTGGAACTTCACCTCCCGATATCATCACTTCAGAGAAGAGCAAATGCTGCAGATGCCTGTGTTTAACATCTTATTTTTTAGTTGCTTCATTATGAATATAGCAGACAGTCTCCAAATTGACAACCTTTGTGAAATTAGGAAAGCAGGGACATTGCATGCGAGTGAATTAATGGAAATTTGTTTGAGGCGAAAGATGCTGAAATCATGCAAGCACAGATTTATTACCTGAATGATTCAGTGACATAAGTATCTCTCTGATGCCATCTCTGATAACATCCTTCCAGAATGTTTTCTTCCTCAGCTGTGTTTATTTATTGGGTCGTGACCCTTACTAGATCATGGTTTGTAAAAGCGTATTCAAATTTAATGGTGTGGCATACCCAGGGGACAGTGTGACCTCAGAGGAGAATTCCACATATTTATTATCCAAATAGCAAAATACAGTTCATTAAAAAAAATGATAAAATCCCAAACCTCCAGAAATTGTACCATTGTATACTATATGCTGGTGCGATAGCTAGCGCAATTTGGAGCTCCCATTGTGAAACCATGTGTGGATCAAGATCAGTATTATATACACCTTTTATATTTCATTGGAGGTTGGCTTCTGGAAGGAATTTGACAAGTGCAGTTTCTGTTCAAGCGCAAACGTAAAACACATTTTTTATTTTTACATTGCACGGTACAAAGAGTCTTGTTGGTTGCATTATTTTATAAAGTGATTCTGTAGGGCTTCGGAGAATTTCTTTGTGCGGTTTAGTCCATTTTTTCCAGACATCTCAGAATATCTTCCTTTCCAACGGAGAGATTGATTACTTCAACGGCGGCACACAACTGGCAGTGCAGCCGAAGACGTACCCCCAGGCTGGCGTGAGAGAGACGCGGAGCTGTCGATAACATCTCTTTTCAGCCCGTGACCGGATTCATCTCTCTTTTTCCGAAGAGTCATCTGAGCAGTTTGTCACTTGTGCGGGTCTGACCTTTTTGCCTCCTTTCAGGGCCGAGTTCTTGGGTGAACAAAACCCACGAACCGAAACATTTCTCACTGCAAGTGAATGTAACACTGAGGTAGAGGTGAGCGGTAACCGCGTGTGCCTGATGGGAAAGAAAATAGTGGAACTGATTACAAGGAAATACTTCTCAGCCTTTGGGCTTGACTACCAGGGTTTGCTAATTTCAGTTGTGTGGCTTGAAGGAAACACAAGGGCTGTCTTTACTTTGAAGACCATAAAAAGGGGTCAAAGGTTATATGAGGTCAAAGGTCTCGGAGGGTGTGAAGGTGGGCACTAACTTGATTCTAGTCCAGATATGGAAATGCGGGGGTCCAGTTCCTTTCTTTTTTCTTTTTTTTTGTTCTACATCGTACAACAAAAACAGCTGCCCGTGCTCTGGTTGATCTGGCTTCTTCTGTGTGTCAGTGTGTGTGGTAGTATCTGTGAATCACCAGGGCTCAATAGGTAGTGAGAGGTCAGAGGTCGCTGCAGTTTTTTCCCAATTGCTTGTGGGGAGCGCGGCACGGCGATTCATATGGCTCCCAGAGGAAATGAGCAAGTGGAAGCCTCCGCGCATTCCCCCGAATAGGGCGTGTCCGAGGAGACCTATCTGTCCGCCACTCGACATTTTTACTGTCACTAGCCGTTTGTCACCCCTCATTTTTCTTTTACTCCCCCCAAGAAGTCTCCTCCAGGATTTCTGTGTTGTCAGTTCTATCATTACTTTTTCTTATGGGGTGGATCATACATAAAAATGTACTGCATAGTGGAGCCCCAGTGTCAGGCCCTGTGGAGCTCATATTAGGAGGAGGGTCTGACTGCAGACAATCTTTTCCTTGCAGAAAGGCGCAGGAACGCCCACCGTAGGCCTATAGGTTTTTCTAAAAAAAAAACGCCACAATAGCATTTTGAACGTTCCATTTTCAGCAATAATTATTTTCTCCTATTAAATCGATGCAAAAAAACGCATCTTTCATTGCCTATCATTCGTATTCGCGAGCATATTTGTAAATGATATGATTGTCGCGTTCCAGAGATAATAAATATGCTTGTGTGTGCTTTAAATCTTTTCTATATTTGGTCTCAATAAACTCTTGGCAGTTTTGGTCCACGAAAGCTCACCCGCTCCTCTCGGCTTGTTTAACGGGCGTCAATATGGTTTCTTGGTGTGTTGTTTTTGGATGTACAAACCGGTGGCATTAAAAAGGTCTTTAGAATACCAAAACATATCTCAAACAAGGGGGCCGACACAGCACATAGATCAAGCCTGAGGCGGAACAAGTGGTTTGCTCGTCTTTTCCTCTCAAGGAGCGGATCGAGACCATTCAATTAAAGGTAGCTTACTAGCTGGCTAGCTAGCAAATTGTTATTTAAAGCAAGTTAAAGCTTGTTGACTGCAGGCTAATTTTAAGCTGTGGTCGGCTGGTTTAAAATGTGAAAAACGTAAGCAACACTGCTTGTATGACTTTCATAATTCATGGGTCTAATCAGGGCCATACCCAGGATTTTAGAAATACCGAGGTTCAAAAACTGAGCCTGCTAGAGGGGTTCGGGTCGCATTTTCCCAACCCCCCCCCCGGAAATCTTTTGGTGCATTTTAGGATGTTTGGAAACAATAGCTTTAAAACCACGTCAGTGGGTGGTAGCATAAATGTTCTGTCAAGCAGTAATAAATGAGAATCAGGTTAAATGTTGCAATGAATGAACACAGATACGAGCAATGATGGTGATCAGATGAGTAAATCGATAATCTTGGTGTTGTACAATATCTTTGCCGAACCAAAGTAAAGTGATTTTAGCCAACTATTTCCCAACTTTTATTAAGTAACCGGGGCACAAACTGACACTTTCAGGTTTTCACTTTTTTAAAAATATATATAGGCTACACATATTAGAGTAAATATTTATCACCCACAAACAAGATCTGTGTCTTTGCTATGATTATAGACCATCAGTAGGCTACAATTCTAGGACATATAAAAGTCTGTGTAAAAAAAGTTCAAGTTTTAAATGGCAGCTTAGGGCAAAGGTTTTTGCTCTGCGTTAGACTTCTGTGACCTATAGGACAGCGGAAACAGAAAAATGGCGTTCCTACATGGGCGGTCCTGCACTTACAGAACCGCCCCTGCTGCAGTCTGCAGTTTGACCTTATTGCATATTAGAGGCAGGCAGCCTCGTGAGCTGTACTGGCTTTTTTGAGGGCCATGCATGGCCACGGGACAGGAGCCGCTCTGCCGGGCACTACCTGTGAGCCGTGGTCTGTGAGGCCCCTCCTGTTCTAACAAGCATCGCTAAAGTGCGAGCAGGGTTTTTGCGGACTCCACAAGCTCAGACGGGGCGGACGAGCTTCTTCTTCTTCTTCGTCGTTTGGGTGGGATCTTTTTTTGTCCCACATCCCCAGGCCGAGGGGCTATCCTTTTACCACCCTGAGCCTAGGGGGGGGTTCACCCGGACTATATTTCAGGGCACACCTCCAGTAGCCACGTCACCGTGTCATCATCCAGAACCGACAGACCATGCATCCCATTGGGTGCCCGATAAATCGGGCAGTCCAGGATGACATGGTCTGCGGTTTGTTCCTCCGCGCCACACTCGCAGGCTGCGCAAGAAGCCAAGCCCCATCTGTGCATCGATGAGCGGAAGCGCCCAACGCCGGTCCGGAGGCGGTTAAGCCTCACCCATGCCAGTCTAGGCAGGTCCACCCCAATAGGGGGAAAACCGACGTCTGGGATGAAGTCACGGAGTCTAGAGGTGTTCTCCTCCCACTCCGTGCTCCAGATGTAATCCGCCCACCGTGCCGCACTGATGTTATGATCACTGCATTGCTGGCACAAATGGGTGTCTCGACTTAAGGCGCCGGGGAGGCTCAGCAATTACAGCGAGCCTTTCGTGGAGCAGATGGTTTGGCTCCATGGCCCGGCACGCGAGACGTGCTGTGGCTCCCGCGCGGCGAAGCCCAGCGGGCTGGATGCCTGCAAGAATGGGAAGATTGTCCACGGGAGTGGGACGCAGGCATCCTGTCACGATGCGCAAGGCTTCGTTGATGGGCGTATCGATGAGGCGGGTGTGGGCACTGCGACACCATACCGGTGCGCAGTACTCACTAGTCGAGTAAACAAGGGCCAGGGCTGCCGTACGCAATGTTCTTGCGTCGGCGCCCCAGCCTGACCCGACTAGTCGCCTCATCAATGCCACACGAGATGTTAACTTCTTGCGCAGTGACTCAAGGTGTCGGCGAAACGTGAGCGACCTGTCCAATGTCACGCCGAGGTAGATTGGCTCAGCGCAGCATGGCAGGGGTGTTCCGCCAATATATATTCGGAGCTCACGTTTAGCCTCCCTGTTGTTAAGATGGAAGGCCGCCGACACCGTCTTTGCCTCGCTGAGCTTCAACCTCCATTTCCAGAGGTATGCCACTAGTGTCTGCATGTCCTGGCTCAAAGTCCCCTCCAATGACTGCCAGTCTCCAGCGGAGTACACCAACGCGAGGTCATCCGCGTAGGCATACTTCCGCGAGACTGTATCAGGCAAGTCATAAGTGTAGATATTATAGAGGAGGGGGGCCAGGACAGATCCCTGGGGGACGCCGTTCTTGAGGCGTCGTAACCTGCTTTGCTGTCCGCTACCGGTGGTAAGGTTAAAGCTGCGATTTCGGACAAGCTCCAAGATCATACTGACCATGTGCCTGTCCGGCAGCAGGCGGAGCAGCTTGCAGGTGAGGCCGCGGTGCCATACGGTATCATAGGCAGCCGTCAGATCGACAAAAACGGCTCCGGCCTTCTTCTTGAACGAAAAGCTGTCCTCGATGTCTTGAGTCATCAAAGTGACTTGGTCTACGGTCGATCTCCCGCGTCGGAACCCGGCCTGCTCCCGAGGGAGCAGTGGGTCGACGATCGGTTCGACGCGGGCGTAGATAAGACGCTCGAGGATCTTGAAGGGGATGCAGAGCAAGGAGATGGGACGATAGCTCTTAGGATCCCCTTCAGGCTTATTCGGCTTAGGGATCGCGACAACTAGGGCTCTTCTCCAGATTTTGGGGATCTTGAGTTGGCGCAAGCAGGAAGAGAGGAAAGCTCTTAACCAGGACTTCAGGGCAGGTGCGGCATGGAGTATAAGCTCCGGACAGATGGAATCAGGGCCCGGAGCTTTTCCTGGCTTTAGGTGCTGGAGGGCGGCAGCGAACTCCTCCGGTGTGAATTCACCGGAGATGTTATCGCTGCTAGATGTTGGGGCCCTCCAGAGGTCAGACACTTCTTTTGCCACGAGTCGTGATGACTCGCGGTCTTTACCCTCGTATACCCCATTTTTCACAAATTGTGATGCGATTTTATTTGCAGAAATGGGGCAGTGACGAGGGGAGTGTCTTGACCTGCCAGTGAGGTTGTTCAGGATACTCCATGCCTTGCGGCTGGAGTGCGAGAAGTCGATGGAATTGACAGCCTCCTCCCAGCGCTCTTGTCTCCTCCGGCCGAGTCTTGACAACAGGGCTGTAGCAGCCCTGTTTGACTCGGTTCCGGCAGGAGCCTGAAGGAAAACGCGGTAGAGGTTCTCGCACTCCGCATCCCAGCACGGTTTGTAGCTATTGCGACGTCCGCGTGGGATGGATTTCTTGGCCGCTTTCACTAACATGCCACAGAAGTCCCGGTATGCCTCATCCACGTTGTTGGTATTAGGCGATGGGAGACGCCACGTGGATTTGTTAGTGAAGAGGCGGAAGCGTTTCCAATTGGCCTTACGGAAATTCCATCGCTTCACCGGCTCACTCGGGATAGAGTCCACGAGTTTAGGCACGGTTATCAGCGATGGTCGATGTTGGGACCGCGGGAACTTTCCGAGCACACGTCTGTCCGGGAGCTGGTTGTCTGCACCGACACTCGCAAATGCCACGTCAGGATTCGTCCCAGTGTTCCAGCGACCGGAGAGAAAGCTGGCTGCACCCTTTGGATCGTATAACAGGGCCAGGCAGTTGTTAGCTGCCCAAGCAGCCAGGTTCTCTCCGTTGGGTGAGTTGGTATTGTACCCCCAGTCTTCATGCTGACAGTTAAAGTCGCCAGCATAGAGACAGGGGTGGGGGAACACCGGGACAGACACCGGCGTGAATCGCGAGGGGGGAGGCTTGTAGACGTTTACAATTTTAAAACCGGCAACGTCCACGCACAACCACTCAATCTCCGAGTCAGCCGGAGATTGATCGGCGAGAGTCCAGCTCAGCCTTTCATGGACAAACGTGGCAAGGCCGTGTTTCCTGCTTAGGATAGACCCAGCTAGTGTGAAATTTGGTAATACTAGCTTATCTGCTGAAAAGCAATGGGTCTCCTGGAGGAGGATGACGAGGGCCTTGGTGGTATAGGCCAGCTCCTCGATGACGCTGATCTTGTTGGAGGTGAGTCCTTCGGTGTTCAGCTGCAGTATTCTGGGTTGGAGGCCAGCGGAGTAATCACCACCGGCTCTCCTCCCCGACTGCAGCCGAGCACCAGCCCGGGTGAGGGCCCTAAGTTGGCAAATTCTGTTTCGCTTATGACTGCGATTGGCAGTCATAAGTTACTTACGGGAGACACCACGAGAAGGTGTTTGCCATGTTAGCGGACGAGCTAAGGCCAGGTCTTGTGGGGGGAAATTTGGATGTCAGAGAAATATGAGGTCAGATGACGGTGAATCGGGGTGACTGGAGCTTCTTTCTGCACCTTGTGAACTTGTATCTCTGGCACCAACTTGATATATATATGTAATACGCACAGAGACGCATGCACATATATATGTAGAGCATGGCTCCTTGTTGGCGGCGGCAGAGGCACTTTTGGGGGACATCCATCACTTCGCCCCAGAGTGAAAGATCGCTCCCGGGCCGCCTCAGTCTTTGAAAGTGGCCGAGCACGCTGGCCGAGGTAAATCACAGCTGACAGTGCTCCTAAAGGTCCCCCGAAACTGACTGAAATAGGATTTTACAGGGTTAGAATTGTATTTTTAAAAAGGCGACTTGTTAGGGGTGGTGTTCAGTGAAGCTGTTCTGCTCTACATAGAACCTGTTGGATATCCCTTGAATACTGTTCTCACACAGTATACAGTATTTTAGAGGTACAGTATTTTCTCTCTAGCCATTGTGTTAACCCATTACCCGGTATGTTTCCCCTGTAATCTTTTTATATACGCTTTATAAGGCAGACGCAGGCTAGTAACTTTTTACTGCATGGGGCATTATTCTTAATTAAATATGCATAAATGGACAACTTCCGAGTTATGCAAGTTGTCCTGATTAAGAGCTCCTTCCATAAGTGGATGACTCAATGGCACAGGACTCATACGTTAAGTCGCGTCCAAGCTTGAGTTCTCTTTTAGCGCCATCTTTTTGAAAACCAACGAAAGCCTAGGACTGGCTGAACATGTTCTTTGCCTGTGGGCTAAATATTCTAGTGGGGTAGCACGTCACAAAAAAATCTGGTTGCCAATGGATTAGTGTGTTGAATGGGAGTGTTCCGTATCCTTTGCCCTGGGCCAAACAAAAGCCCAGCTCATACGAACCGTTTGCCAAAATTCAGCAAAAAAAAAAAAGAAGCTTCTTAAATCTTTACAGTCAAAGGAAGTGAATCGGCAGGGCTAAAAGTGAAGGGGAACCAGTGATGGAAACGAGATATGTCCGTGTTTGATATGTTTCGCATGTGGCTGTGCGTGCCTGTTGGTGTCATAACTCATGTCACTTATCGGCAAAAGGGGCAATGCAATACCCCCCGAGCTTGCGCGCAGCACTGCAACCCCATTCCTGCCGCAAAGTGCTGACATCGTTGCAACGCTGCGTACCCTGCGCTGGAACATTACGTGTCATCTGGGCGTCTCCCCGGTTACTCATAAAGGGAACGAATGAAAGGGATAACTGAAAGTCCTGAGCACACCGGCTGTACCATTCCAGAAAGGGGATTTAAAGAAAACACGCTTGGCTGCCTCAGGGAATAGACTGTCCTTTGGAGTTAATATTTGGAAGATTTTTTGATAATGGAAGTGGAAAAAATAGTGTTGTTTTACTTAATTTCTCAATAAGAGTGTATCTGCGTCTAAGTCCGAATTGCCAGTGCAGGCAACAGTGGACCGTGTTAAAGTGAGAATTTATTATTTGAGACATCGTCACATAAAGGGTTTGATCCAGTGGGCTGGTAAGCCGTTGGCCCACTCTGTCAAAATGTAATTTGAGATCTATGCTCCAAGCTTGGCGTCTTCCTTCAGGTCTTCCCACATGCAGTGAGGTGGCCGGTCAGTCAAAAGTTAATTTGACTGAAAGGGGTTATTGCTTTTTTATTCGATCAGGGGTTTAAACGTGAGCAACTGGCAGAAGGCGAGCAGCATACGCATCTTTCAATGTGTAAGAACCGTTTTGGCCGCCAGATTCTAGAAAGCTTTGCGTTTCCCGTGCTGTGACAGCATATCCCAAGGACAGCGTGTGGTTTCGGAATTAATTTACTTCGGGAAGTGTTCTCACCAAAATGACAATGCTATTTTGGTGTGCGATCGTGAACATTACCTCGCCGCTTTGAGAGGAGGCCACAGGTTCGTTTTTGTGGTTGCACCCTCAGGTGGATCTACAGTTTGGGAAATATTCCTCACTTAAAGTCTGTCATCTTCCTTTATTTGGCAATTGTAATGCAGCCTGGAAAGATCTCCCTGTCTGATAAGCAAACACTCTGAAAGTATAAAGATTAGGTTTCTGGTTCTGCTGAGAGTCGATATAATTTGAAACTACACAAGGAACTTGGTTAAAGACCCAGCATTGCCATAGAAACTGCCATAGAAAAATTTTCTGTGCATAACCTAGGAGTGTAGTTCTATTATTAGCCTAGATACCATGGTCCTCAAAGACGTTTCTTCAGATGATAACGGATCACACTGAAGTCTTGCAGCATTATCTACTGAGCGTATGATGTAAAATACAAGTTAAAAATGGCCGATAGTGTATAGAAAAACATTTTTATTAAACTTTTTGGCTTTGGATAATTTTTATTGTATTGCAACATAACCCATTACCTGTAGTATTTGTGCATATGGAATAACTGTTATCATCATTATCAGCATATTTATCATCGTTAAACGGGGTCATTGCCAGAGCACAGTAGTGTGTTTTCTTTAAATTCTTAAATCCTCATACCATACGTGAGAGATGGTAGTGCTTTATGATTTATCTCCCAGAATGCCTGTCTTCCCACTATTCATCTACTTTATAGCATTTTCCTTGGCAGGATATTTATATCATGGTCTTGGCTTCGGACTTGAAGATGTGCACGCAAGATTTTCTCTTCGCATTCGGAAACCGTATGGCTGCAAAACTTATGCTTGTCACGTGCTTCGTTTGAGGATAGAGGTGGTGGTGTAAACTGCTTGATTGTCTGCAGTAAAAATGGGCTATTTGTATTGCATCCCATCTCAATGAGAGCAACGACGAAGAATACCCGCTGCGTCCAATTCAGCCCCATCATTGCCAGAGACCTGCCTCCCCGGCCCCGCCTCTACGCTGCAACCCTTCTTTCAGTCCTGCTGGGCCTGCCCACCAGCTGAACCTTGTCTCCATAGGGACATGAGAATGTAGCCAATCCCTGAAGGGCAAGTGACGTCAGAGTGCAAGGCGTAGAAGAATGCATGCCTTCACAGACATACATGCACATGTACGCATGCACACACACAAACACACAGATGTGTACATACACATGCACACACATAAGTGCTTATACCCTTGCATGCAAACACACAGGCACTTACTTGCACACAAGCATGGACATACACGCATACACCTGGCATACACACTAATGCAAACATACAGACGCAGACATACAGTACATATATTTGTACATACAGTATATAAGCAGATTCGCACAGGTAATCAAGCACCAACAACACACAAACATGCACTTGTACACACACTAAATAAACACACTCCTCTTGGCAGTCATGTCCAGGCCGCGCGACCTGAGCCCTGCGGCAGTGTGAGAGTAAGTCTGAGCTCTTTCCAAAACAATTCGCCTTCACGGCCTGCTTATGTAAACTTCCAGGGGCTTGTGGCCTCCTTTGAAGACTTAAGTTCATGTTTGCACATTTGATAAGGGATCTTTGCCGGACTGGCAGACTGCACCTTCAGGTGGTGCAGGTCTTCTTTCCCGATAGCACAAAACCGGGTCCCTGCTACATGCTACACACACACACACATATAATATATATATTTTGTTAGATTGACGCCATTATGTGACTATAAGTTTGCTTTATTTTTTGTTTTGTAAGTATTCCTGAATTAAATGTGACGTATCAAGTGTAAACCTGAAGGAATATTTGTTCATCTGCAGTTAATCTCTCATCAGCTTTCATAGTCTATATCCATAGTCCAGAGCGTGAATATTTGCATTGCTTCATAACACTTGAGTTCATGGAACACAACCTGGGATTTGTAATTTGGCAAGTCGTGTTATGATTTATAGCGATTCCCGTGTAGCGATGGCGATGACATAAGCTGCATGTGTCGCCCTCTGTCTCGCAGAGGCCCACACATCTGCTCGCACAGATTTCATACAATAGCCATTATTATGTCGCCATGTTTTCTGGCACCGCAGCAATCCGCATTCGCTCAGCGTTCGGTGATGAAACATCTTAAATCCAGCTGTCGGTCCCTGCAGCACTGCTGTGGGTGGTCGCCTCCAAGTCAAGTCTGTAGTGCAGGAGGTGCCCCCCCCTCCCCAAAATCCCAAGCCCCCTCCCCTCCCATCCTCCACGAAAAGTATCAAAGATACAAAGCTGCGGGGAGGGAAAAATATGATTTTTCTGTTGCCGAGCACAGTATGAGCCCCCGGAACGAGACCCGCGGTCCCCCCCCCCCCCGAGGAGCCCAGGGCCCGTTGACTGGGGCCCTTTGTCAGAGCCACGGCGAGTCGCGATCCGCCGTCCCCGGGAGCCTTGAATGTCACAGTTCAAGTCCGCACCGCTGGAATGCAGCTGAATGAGTAAATAGCACTCTGCCGAGCGGCCCGATAGCGGCCCTCCACTACAACACTGGCCCCCTTTGTCAGGCTCGCCGGCGCACATAAGGGCTCAAACATTCTTGCAGTGCCAGGACGGGTGCCAAGTCTTCCAGAAAAATTCTAAAAAGGGCAAAACTAAAAAAGAGAGAGGGAACAAAAAAGAACAAAGCCATTGTCTGGCCTTAGTAGCATGTTTCCCTTATTGGCACCATGCTGGACATGAATGGGAAAGTAATTGATGGAATCTTTTTTTTTTTTTTTTTTTCACTTTATTCTATTTTTTTCCCCAAATGAAAAAGTTATTACTGTTTTTGCAGCCTTTTCTTTTATATCTCTTTGATGAAAGCCAGTGGAATCATGTTGGATTTCATGGCCCGTTAAATCCTTTCAATAAACAGGGCTGCCTTGTAAGTCGAGAATTTGCCTTTAGCCTGCAGGCTGAAAAAGGCCCAAGGTGTTGGGACTGAGTAGGAAAGTGTGAATGCTCGTTCAGTGCGTTCGGCTTATGGGACGGGACAGGCCTGTTTTCCTTGGCTGTTTTCTTTGTGGATATTACTACCCCCCACAGAACACAATGAATGGGTGGGTTTTTGGCAGTAATAGCTTTAACACACTGTGAGGGAGGCGGTGCGTCTCCTTAGGAAAATGTGACTTGATGCCTCTCTCCTCCCATGTGTGGGGCGGGGCCAGACCCCCCCCCCCCCCCCCCCCCCCCCCCAGGCCTCCTCCCTGCCTCCTCCATGCAGACCCCATCCTCCCTCAAGATTGCCCGGAAACACTCCTCTGTGTCAGGCTGTGGAGGACATGTGAAAGTCCTGTTGTTTAGACTCATCCAACAGCTGGGGGTTTGGAACTTTCCATTTTTTTCCAGTGGGAAAGAATGTATCAGGCCTTTCCATCTCTTTCTTAATGGCCTATCTGTTGGGACTGCAGAGATCATACATTTTATGGAACCTTAGTGTGTGTGTGTGTGTGTGTGTGTGTGTGTGTGTGTGTGTGTGTGTGTGTGTGTGTGTGTGTGTGTGTGTGTGTGAGTGTGAGTGAGTGAGTGAGTTGGGGAAGCATGATAAACTACTTTAATGTGGTCCATAAATGCATCCTGTGGACCCTAAATTAGTTTATGAATGTAGACATGCTTCTTTTAGGACTCAAGTCAATTGTGACATTGAGGCATTATAACCACAAGGCAGCAGAGCTGGAGGAGGGTTCCAATTGCAGTAGAGTGGAAGAAGGCTCCACAGGGCAGTAGAGTGGCGGACAGTTTCTTAGGGCAGTATAGTGAATACAGTTCCTCTGCGCAGTTAAGTGGAGAACGGTTCCACTGGACAGTATAGTGGAAGCCAGTTCTACAGGGCAGTAGAGTGGAGTATGGTTCCTTAGTACAGTAGTGTGGAAGGCAATTCCTTAGGGCAGTAGAGTGGAAGACAGTTCCTCAGGGCAGTACAGTTGAAGACAGTTCCACATGGCAGTTGAGTGGAGGATAGTTCCTCAGGGCAGTAGAGTGGAAGACAGTTCCTCAGGGCAGTAGAGTGGAAGACAGTTCCTCAGGGCAGTAGAGTTGTAGGGTGTTTCTAAGGGCAGTAGATAGAGTGGAGGAAGGATAGCTATGTCATTGCATTAAAGCATATTTTTCTGAGAGTAAATAGAAGGGACCCAAAACTGCCAGTCTCAAATAAATGTCAGTGTTCACTGTGCTGAGAGGGCTGTCAGACTCATTTGTTAAGATAACGAGTTTTCAACAGCGTTAACGAGCCTGTTTCAACATTTGATGCAGTGCTGTCGAAAGCCAAGAATTTGGCTTGGCTTTTTTTTCATCTTTTTGGATTGAAGTGGGATTTTAAATGTTTTTTGGCCACACTCATTCGTTATAGACTGTATGTTTCTGAAGTGGTTCTGCTTCAGCCACCAGGAATGTACAATAATGATTTCTGTTTTCAATGGTTTGCTTATGGCGACCGCAGAACTTCAGCCGATGGCAGTCTTCTTTCTCTGTAATTAAGCAAGGCAGACTCCATTTCTTAATGTGTGTTGACAGCTTTGACTGTGGTCAGGAATCCTCTGAAAGTGTTCCATTGGATTTTCACACTCGTTATTTTCATTTTTATGCAAAGTTAATTTTTCTTTCTGATAACATCGATTTATGCTTTGTGGTATGGCCTGAATATGCGATGCCGTGATGAGGAGTATCTTTGCAAGTGGCCATAACCCACCTTTGTTTCTCTTAGGAATTATGTTTCCTGTAGCCATTTCAATATTTGATGCTGTCTAGTCATCCAAATTCTTCCCGGCATGCCCACAATGCAATTTTATGTAGCAAATCACCCACAAATGAATTTCTACTGAATTGGATTGTTTTTTTTTACAGTCATTGCTTTCTCAATTCAGAATCAAAGCAAGAAGGGTCACTTTGTGAAAAGGATGGTCTTTTGCTTTCCTGGCAACCGAACTGAACTGAGGTGGGAAAATCGGTTCTTACAACGTTCTGAAGATCTCCAACTGTTGTTCCGTTTGCATCTCATTGAATTAATTCAGAATGGAGCTTCTTTTCCACGGTTTTTTACATATAGAAAAAAGCCCAAAACATACTGTTTTCCTGTAAGTGAGGATTGGAAAAGCAGTGGCCTAAATAATAATAAGTGGAGAAATAATGAAAGGAAATCCATCAGATTAGCTTAAAAGAAAATTGGCTTCAAATGCTACAATGATTTATGCCGCGTGCCAATACACGGTAAATCTTTTCATGTATTCCCTAACACAAAGCAAAAAGTATCGCTGCGGGATTTCTACAGTGTGCACTGCAAAGAGGCTCCTTTTGGCATTGAAGACCGGTAGTGGCAGGCAGTTTGTATGAAGAAGGAGGAGTGAGTGTAGGTTTTGTCTCGGTTGGATGACGGGGCTGTCATCTTGATAATTGTGTGAGGAAAACACCCTGTTTTTGGGTGGGGTTCTGAGTGGAACTAGGGAGTTAAAGAGATGGGAGGGAGGTGGAAACATGTCAGCATAACATATGACAAACATAACAGGGTGTTCTGTCACCTGAAGCAGCCCAGACAGCATAAGGGAAGCATGCTTCCATGCTAAATGTCCATCCACTGTGGCTGTCCACTTACTACTCAAATAAATGCTGTTTTTAGACCGTTGCTGGGTTCAGATTACAGGTGGCCATTACGTGACTGTAAATCCTCCCTCAGTTTTGCATCACCATTTCGTTTTTTTTCCCCCACATACTTTTTTTCCCCTTTTTAATTAAGCCCGCTATGTTGCAAAAACAAAATACTTCCTCCCAGGCTGCTCCTGAAAGATCGGGAAGCAGCGTTTCAGCCGTTGCCGTGGTAACGAACGCTGCTCGCAGCTGGATCACGGAGCTCGGCACGAGCTGGGGAGCGCAAGCCAAGCAGAGCAGCTTAGCACAAAGTGGGGAGGGAAGTAATCCGTGTCTGAGCGATTCCGCTCTCCATCCCTCCTCCCTCTCTCCTTTAGAACTGCGGGGAGAGAGACCCTCGGCGTCACGGATTAAACAAAAGCGGGGAGAGACCCCATGGAAGCGCACACAGGGAGGTAAGGTTGGAAACTTTTCCTTTTCGCGCGGTGTTTTATCTGACGTGAGGTAAATGGCGCCGTGGACAGCAAATTGGCTCGCCGCGCAAAATGACAGAACCAAGTTTCCAACTGGAATGGCTTCTGGAGTCTATATTTTCAGACTAGGCTCTCCTGAGACAGTCCTTGTGCACATTTCTTACCAGCTGTCTAGAGTCAGGACATCGTGGTTAGGTCAACTTTTAATATGTCGGAGTGGGAATTCATGTATATTCCTGCCCGCAGCGCCTGGAAGCGTATGCAGATCAAGTGAGTGTCTGTAAATGATCACAGAAAATTATAATAAAATTGGAGTGCTTGGAGCGGGCGCTGCCTCCAAGAAACAGCGGCAGGCAGTAATATAAAGGGCTCCATCCAGTTGTGGGGATGGGAACCTTTGACCTCAGCAATAATTCCACTGGTTAAGAACCCAGCAGAACTGGATGAGAGAATACTGTAGGCTACCAGCCGGAGGGTCTCTCTTTGAAGTTACGGGTTGTATGTTTTCTCCTTTTCACATCTGCGTCCTATTTACTTGTTTCCCCTGAACGCCTGTCAGAATCTTGACCTCACAAGCGCAGGCACAGCCCAACCTTTCGAAATGCAGTTCCAGGAGACGTAGGGGAGCATTTCAGGGAGATGCCCAGCAGTCCCGGAGAGAAAGAACAATCTTTCAGTACAAGAGACAAAGAAATTGTTTGCTCTCATGGAACATCGATGGATCTCTTATCCATGTTCCATGAGAGCAAACAATGTTTTGGAGATTTCCTATCATTTGCAGGCATCCAGGAGTCCAGGCTTAAATTCAGAAGACTCGGAACTGACATGCTGGATTGTACATTGTTCACTGGTTGTTTTCTGTATCTATTTCACTGATCTCCTAAGCAACCATAATATGAAAACGAAGAGCCTTTAAAATTCATTAATTTGAAGACGGGGGATAAATGAGGCCAATTAAAAAAAAAAAATATGGCTGGCAAAATCAAGACAAATTATACTTAATGAGAGGACTTGGCACCTGAAGATCCTGCCTTGAGGTGGTAAATGATGTGAACAGCTGTGGAGGTGACGGCAAAAGAATAAAATTCCTCTTACCTCCTCCAATAAGACAGGGTGTAGACTGATTGTTGAAAATCAGTCATTGTTGTCATTGTTTTTTATTTTGTTCAGTTATTAGGGCAAAATTCAAAGGAAGGCTGCTTTGAGCCTTCCCTTAAAAATGGCATATATTGAAATATATAGCAAATTTATTGACTTCTAAAAAGTATTATAACATAAATATATTGTAATGTAGGCAAATGGTATATATACTTCACAAAAATGTACATTTTCAATTAAAATTTTTTGTGTATTCCATTTCTGTATGAGTTTATTTAGATCAGTATCTGTTCTGTCTCTACATCTTTATAGGTTCTGAAGTTTGAAAAATTTACTTTTGAGAAATTGATTTAAATCTCCCAGTGCTGTTTGTATAGATACATCTACAGAATAAAAGAAAAGCCATTCTGCATTTACCTAATGAGCTAATAAATCACATCAAAGAGAAAAGAAATGACTCGCTTAAAACTTAATTGTCATGATATTTAATTGAACCATTCTAAAATTAAATGTTTTAATGGTCACATATTCAGGATGCTACCTAATTTAGAATATACTGACAGCCTATTAATTGTTTTTTTTTTCATTTCTCGAACCATTTACATGATTAATTACCCTCTTGTTCTGATTATTTTCTTTTTAATTCCTTGGCGTCACGCTTGGTGGGGGATGATTTCTTCAGAAATGTCGTAGCCCTGAGTAAGGCCTTTCCAATAACAATCTGTACATGGCTTGGGGAATTGGCCCGGCGCAGCGTAGCTTTGAACGTGTGTAAATGAATGATACAGAGAGCATAGTCACTCCCAATGAACTGGCTCACCTAAGAACCCACACTGGTAGCACCCATTTGTGGTTTTGCCATAAGCTCCTCGGTGTTCCAATCACCGGTGCTCCAATACGGTAAGCGCTATGAGTCATGTCTGTAGAAAGTCTGAAGGAAAGCTTCGACTGAGGTGCGGCTGATGAAGATTAAAAGATCACTGTCAGGGCATCATTTTTAGAGACTGCTGGGGATCGTTGGATCGTGGGTTTGTATGCAATTGCGTGCTCCAGCAAGATAGACTTGATCAGACCGACGATTTATAGGGGACTCAAACATCCTCTAGGACAGGGGTTCTCAAAGTGCGGCCCGGGTGCCAATGGTGGCCCTCGAAAACATTTTGTGTGGCCCGTGTTAAGTCCACGTGAAAGGAAATACATATTATATTAGAAATCACTCATGGTCCATTTTAATACAGTACTGTCCCTTTAAATGTTTTACCGGCGGCACAGCAACTGGCGGCTCCAAGCAACTAAAGCGGACATTACACTGTTAGCTAGTTATCAATAAGGTTTGATAGAAGTTGGACTTCTACAGTATCTTATCTTCATTAACATTTACAGAAGAATTGCTAGCTAGCTTAGTAGCCTGTTTGATCAGTGTTGCTATTTTTGTGTGAGCTAAAGTTAGTTGGTTTTGGACTTAATTTAGATTTCATGAGTGTATTTTTTTTTGTGCGGCCCTCCATCCAATGCAGGCTCCCTTAATTGGCCCTCAGTCACCAAAACATTGAGAACCCCTCCTCTAGGAGATTTGCTACCATGCAAATTTAGAATCCGTATGATGCATTTTAAATGAAGGTGGCCCTAGTCTAACGTTGCTGTGGGTTCCAGACTTTTCTTTCATTGTGTTTCCCTATTCAACATGATACCTGCTCCTGCCATTTTGATATGTCTGGATAGATACATTAATCTTGCCCCATGGGGAAAATTGTCATACGGTGGAAACCTTCTAGCTCTTATTGTTATTCAGAAGGGGAATCACAGTAGAGATAAAGCATTTTAAAATTCAATTCAATTATATAATCTGAAACCACTTTGTTGATATAGCCTAGTATGCACATAATTTGAATGGGTATCAACGTCAATGTTCTTTTTTTGTTGTTTTAAATGTACTCGAAGTTCTAAAACTGTTCAGCATATCAGGGAAAAATTATAGCTAAATAAACAAATTGATATTGTACTGGATACAATTTTCCCTATTCGAATCATGGTTTTGGAACCAGTGTGGTATTTGAAATAGGTAGGTATTTGAAATGATCTGGAAAGATGCCATTTATAAGTCTAAACAAATTATATTTCCTGAAAAGCCATTCATTTTGAAACTCAATTTTGATGATAAAGACTTTTAATAAGACAGTGAATTTTAAAAGTCCTGAAGATTACATTATCATTACTGATAGCAGATCTACTAACGCAAGGCTTTAGCAAAGGATTTGAGGACGTATCTTTTTAATGTGGAGTGGCCGTGACCATGGTCGACACTGCTGTTGATAAATAAGACTGGGGCAGGTGGCCAAGAAAAACAAACCTTACGAAGTTCCAAGATTTGGACTCAGACCAGGAAAAATATCTGATGGAGCACACAAGTCTCGCACCCACTCGATCATTTTTCCATGTTTTTTGAGTTGGAATGGGCTTCTGTACCTTCTGCGGTGACTGTGAGAGCTTTTTCCAGGGGTGCCTGCTGAAACTATCCCAGCTGAATTTTCGGAATTCAGGATATGAAACCCAGAGCTATATTTATCGACTTTATGTCCCCGTACAAAGTTTCATTCCACAGTTCAAGATACTTTCTTGCAGAATGTAAATGATCACTTGACCTACTTTTTTTCCCCTCAAAGGAAATGCATGTAAACACAAGCTTCCTGTTAATTGTAATTGTACTGGTATTTACTAATGCAAAATGTACAATACGAGAGGAAGCTTATGACTTAAAAATAAAGCCTGCGTTAATTTGGACAAAAACGCACACCATCATTTAAAAAGAAATACATAAAGACAATATGAAGACATTTGCTTTCCTTAATAGAAAGTGTATGCCTGTGCATAAGTGTCAATCATACTGAAAGCCAGCTTGACATTCCTACCTGGCATGTACAGTATTCATATCCTTTATGAACTGACATCGTTTCTAAAATTATTATTCTAAATGATCTTTCAAGTGCACTCATGATCGTAACAGTCTAGTGTCACTCCTCGTGCTGTCAGTGTTATTTATCGAATATCTATCCTTCTGCTGGCAAATTTTACGTACATGGAGGAAAAGGGGGCGTGATCGCGGTACAGATCATCTGTGTTAAGGCCCACAGGAGCGTAGAGATTAGCTAACATCTTTCAGTCGCTCAAAATTGGAGGTCGTAAATTGTGCTTGCAAACTCTTTAACGTGAAAGGACAATTTGAGCCGTGTATTTACACATACGTGACAAGTATAGCCTCTAGGGTGCATTTTAGGGCGCTTTTCAAAAATAGGTTGAGATGGGAACCGGGAAAACACAGTGGTCCCTCATGTTCAAAGATGAAAGATCTGTTTATTTTTAAAGCAGTGTTTTCTTGCTTCCACTAAAGCAAGGCTGTCAGGGCGATGATAGGCCTCCCTTTCTTATCTGTTATAATGGAAGAGATTAATATTTCCTTTGTTGGTGTGTACATGTGCGTTTTTCTTCTTCATATACTGTATCTGCATGTCAGAACACAGCCTGGTCAAAAAGACCTGCCTTTTGCTCACATATTTTAGTACATTTATGTCGCCCTCAAGCCATTTTTAATGGAAAAAATGTGCTTCAACAATACATTCTTGCAATAGGTTCATTTTACAGGCAATATACAGCTGAAACGGGCTGTATATTGCCTGTACAGGCTGGTTGCTAAAGCCAAGACCAAAACTTGTTTATTCATGTAATTACTACCGTATGTGCAGCGCAGATTGGCCAGAACCTTGATAAGACAAGACACGACTATTCATGGCTTAGTAATGTCTTAGGAACTTCAAAGGTTCAACTTGACATAGCTAATTTCCTGTCTCAGTCATTAGCGCAAATCTCTAATGATTAAAGAGTATATGCCTCCATTCCGTGAAAGTTTTTTCATCTTCCTCTTCTTTGAGAAGGTATTCTTAGACGCGCCACCACTAATACGATTACGCAGACGGTTTCTCTTATTTCTGGACTCATGGTAAGCGCTCAGCGATTCACTCGTAGCGGCCCAAGTGTAACGAGTGGCATCGCCCCCCAGGGATTGGGTGTTGGGTGCTGACACCGTTTTTAGTCGGGAGTAACGCGCACCCTTCCCACTGCGATGTGGTCACCTTCATCTGGTTTCAAGATAAACAATATGGAGGCTGCCTCAGGCGTACCTCCCCATTCCCTGTGAAGGGGTCACACGTCAGCTATGCCGGTAAGTGCAGAGAAGGAGAAGGAGAAGGAGAAGGAGAAGGAGAGAGAGAGAGAGAGACAAACAAGAGTTTCTCCATCCACTGGTAATAGCCTATGCTTAGGAAGCCATGATTATGAGTGTTGCTACCAAGAGGCAATTACAGTCACTGTTACGGCGTCAGAGCTAAGCAGGAACGCGCAACTGCTGCCAAGGGAGAAGCAAGCGAAATCATATCAGATTTCAGCTGAAATAAGAAATATTTGACTGGATAGATAAAATAAAACTAACTGTTTTCTCTTTGTTTTTGTTCCCAGGAGTGAATGGGAATGCTTGACAGGAGCGAAGAAAGGATTTTGGACGCTTTGCTATGCAGCCTTCTCGTAAATAGGTAAGAATTCAAAGCAAAAAGAGCTAGGCTCCCTCCCGTCCCACCGCAATCCACAGTTGCCGCGGGAGGCACGTGCTCCTTTTGTGTAAATCGTATTTGCAGCTGGTCTTTATCCACCGTAGGTGGTGTTTTACAACACCTGATCAGGCGGCCACTTTGACTTTACCTCGGCTCCCTCTCGTCGGGACACGGCTCAGACGCAGCAGCAAACAAACGGCCGGCGCCGTAATCTGCGCCGTAACTCAAGCCATGTCGCGTTCGGAAAGCTCTCGGCGAGAGAGCCAGTGGGTTCTGACATGACTGGAGCGTGACAGAATGTAGCCGTTGTGCGAGCGCCATTAAATGAGAGCGCGTGGGAGTCGCGCGTGTTGTAATGGCGAGACTAACAAGTTTCCCTCAGTCTCGCGGGACATATTTGAGAAGTGAGGTAAATCCAGCTCGCAGAACCTTTCTGACTGTATTTAAAGTCGAAGTGAATGTGGCCACTCTCTTTTTGTGGGAGGAGGCTGAGCATGCTGAGATTTGAATCTGCTGAAATTATTTTCTAAAATGACTGCAATAAATTGGACACTATTTTGTAAGTGGTTTTAGAAAATCTGTGAGTGTGTGTTTATGCACCCATTAGATTTGCAGGTGTGTGTGTGTGTGTTTGGCGTACAGTAGATGTGTGTTGCACATAAGACTTAATACATGGTCTAGTTCATTCACTGTATCTCTGCTGAAGGAGAGCACAAACTCTAAAATCTAATGTTAAGTGTTCAGAATGTTGAGGACTTACTATGACCATTAATTCTGGAGTTTATGACTAGATGCACTCAACAGTGCAACCTCTCCTTAATACTGGTCAAATGTATGCAAGTGCTCAATTTTTAGTACTTACACAACATTAGAAGCGTAGTGGTCACAAAAATTAAGAAGAAATGCGCTATAAAAAAATGTGACTGGCTTGAAGTCGCAAATCAAAGTTAAATGACAATCTGTATTGTGGTTAATATTCAGTATTTTTGCCCCTGAATTGGGTCCTTTTGTTAAGTGTTAAGATTAAGTTTTTTAAATTAAATATTGTGTTCATTATTTTATTTATCGATTTGGTTTCAGGACAAGCTATTGGGTTTGACACATCATCATAATTATGTTAGAACTAAGCATTTAATGACCGTACAATGCAGCTGTAAAGTTTACTAAGCACCAAAGTCATTTTCATTGTAAAGTGTGCCGGTAGGAGTGCACAGACTATTGGTAGATTTGCATTGGGGTTATAAAAAATCTGAAAAACCCTGCTTAGCTGCCCTTGGTAGCGTCAGCCAGGAAACGGAACAGGGGAATCTTCAATACCCGTAGGACACAGAGGAGTCTCCTTAATACCACAGGGGATTTGCGATCATTTGGGGCTGCTGATTTTGACTGTATAATTAGTTGCGCCTCCCTTAAAAAATACAGCAGCTTCAGCTGTGAGAATAATTAATTCGTCCGTCATTGAATCGGGGCCCAATTAGACTAAAGTGAAACAGCGAGTGAATATGCGCTTATCTCCACTTCATTAGGGGACTTTTCCCAAATAGATTTTCCAGCGATGCTGATGCTCGCTGTCTCTCCGGCATCGGAACAGACCAATACTCGGTCTCCCTGGTGGCAGAGCTGACCAACTCCAGTGTTGGTTTGAATTTCACAGGACGCTTTGATTCGCGATGGGGTTCCCCCAGGCACGTAACTGGGCCACTTCCCCATGGGAGGGACGGTCAAGTAGGTTGTTCTCTCCCTCTCATCTCTCTCCATTGACTTCCAGTGACAATGAGTTGCGTCTCATCCAGACGACCGTGTTTGTCAGTGTAATCGCAAAAATCGGATTGCTTAAATTATATAATAAGTCAAAATAGCTGGCGGATTCATTCCCTGTCGCCAGGCATGTGATCAGCCTGTACCGACATTTTGAATGGCGAATTCCGTCAATTCAGGAAGGTGTGGCCTAGCGCACAAATCCTCCAAGTATTATGTGGCCAACTGCTGCTGCAGTCTGTAAAGTCAAGCAGTAACTGTAAGTGTATGTGTCAGTTGCTGGCAACTCTTGGGAAAGTGTATAACAACCACCCACTGGTCTTTTTAATATAATTGATTGCACTTCACTCACAAAGAAGATTATATTTCCCATTTCATTAATTCTTTAATGTGACAGGTGTTAAAGGGATTAGCTTTTGTACAGTTTTTTTTCTATGTTTAGCTCCAAAGACTTAAACGTACTGTGTAAGTATGAAAATGTAACCTCCGGCACTATAAATCTTTTCCATTGCTGAATTAAAAGCAGATGTCTGCATGTGGTATTCCACCGTGCACACTCATTTTCACATACACACAAACAATCTCGTCTGTCTTATTTTGCACTAACACAACCTCTCTCCAAATTCAATTTCAGAGATTCAAACATTTTTTTGTTTCATCTGAGCTATAAAAAAATAGCACCGTGGCGCTGTCAATCAAAGTTCATAAGTTCTGAACTTTGAACTGTTACATGCATATATTGTCATTTTAACCTGTGGTAAACGATTTGGTTGCTTTGGAAGCGCACGTTGCTTTGTGTGGACCCTTAGAGGGCTCACGTTACAGCACCTCCCCGGTCTGTTGGCAAAGCCAAACCCGGCATTCATATAAGGCTGTGTGGGAGCCAATTACATATATGCTTGATAGATGGCAAAGGCTTTTCAGCCATAAGCTCTGTTAGAACAAAGCAGGGGGGGTGTTTTCAATTATGAGGGTCTAGACTTCAATCCGAGGGCTTAACGGGCAGCAGTGCTCCAGCTGATGTTTTGGACCGCTCTGGCTCGCAGTCCTACGCAGACAATGAGGGAGAGCGTCTCGGAAATGAACGCTATGACGTGTGTGTACAATGGGTGTATGGCCAATCCCAGGGCACGGCCGCACGATGTTGCGCCATGAGGCGGCTGGCACGTTTAAAACGGTAGGCAGACGCATGCAAAGATAGTTATTTCATGGGCATTTTAGGTGCCTGTGCAATTGCCTGCCTGCTCTCTGTTATGCCATTGGGAAGAGCTTCCAAGACCTGCAGTTGTGGGCGGACAATTGTAGGGTTGGGAGTGTACAACTTGGCACAAACTGACTCATCGCTTAAATGCAATAAAGATGATTTAATCTCATTTCACATAAGGTTTCTTTAACCCTGGTATGATGTGTGGAAAGCTTTTTGTGTGAGCATAATTGAGCTGGTGTACGTACGATGACATAAGGCTGTAAGGATGGAAAAAAACTTGCTTTTGTGGCTGTCAGTTGACAGAGTAATACTTAGTGTTTTTTAAATTTCGTTTATATCCTTTTTTTTTCCAAATTTGAAATGCCCAATCATTTATTTAAGGTCATCCGACTGTGTACTGGTGATCACCAACTGGGCTACATGAACACAACGTTGAAGTGGCATACTCCATCCCTGCTTGTCATTCTACCTTGAATGTTGCCATGGCAAATAGAAGGTCACCATGCTGATTGGTGCTGCCAGGTTTTATTACCGCCCTGACCCTTTCACTTTTGGAGTGTGCAATGCCCCGGTCTCGCCTGATTGGAGGCTAAGGTAACGGAGGCGGGCTTATAGAGGCGATACTCCTTTTGAAAGATCCAGTGGAGACTCTGGTCTGCCGAAGGGAACGAGCACGGAGCTAGGAGCCACTCTGTCTACCTCTGACAGCTGAGGGGGCGCATAAAACGCACTACGGTGCCTCCAGCGACACCTCCCGCCGCCTCCTCCCCCCCACCGGCCGGCCGAAACGGGGGGTCACATGTATAAACACAGACTAAGAATAGATTATAAACATGGTGGCTTTCGTAAAACGGACGGGGCGGGCAAAAATAACCGGCCGGGCGGCAGGGAGGCTGCGGTGCCAACTCGCTCACTGAGCTGGCAGGAGCCTCTGTTGGGTCTTATTGCTCCGCAGTTACCCCTAGTGACCCCCATGCCGCACGCAAATGGTTTTAGAAGCGCCCAGCTGCAAATTGGGCCCCTTTTTATCTCCTTTAATGCGCCGACAGGCTCCTTAGCTCCTGGACTTCGGGCTTCAAATTAAAATGCGGGCTGTTGTTTTCCAGTTTGTCGGAAACTATTTCACTTGCGCTTGTTAGGTGGAAGGCACGAATGGTATTTTGAAGACGTCGGTCACTTTGAGGCACTGGGGATCCCTGCCATTTTGCTAATTCGCTGACAGCCAGTCAAACGCATCCATAGAAACCCCCCCACACCCCCACGTCAGTTTTGACGTCTGTTTCAAATAACTTCGGCGAGCATCACAAGCTCATTATAAAACTCTGTGATACATGATACTGATCATTAAGCCTCTCCAGCTTGTTACCCAGCTGCATACGTTACTGCCTCGTTACTGTTCTCGTTAGAACTCCTAATGCACCCCAAGCCAAGGAGAAGTCTTTTTGGAGGCTGTGGGGTCAAATAGGACAGGGGGAAGTTTTTGGAAAGCCCAGGTCTGCTCATACGGCAAGAACAGGGAGCGGAGATTTGGGTTAGGAATGCTTCCCCCCCATCCCCTTCTTTGAAATGTGGCCAAATGCGCATCCTAGCTGTCATTTACAGAATTTACAGTACAAGAGAGACGGGAAAGGCAGAGTTGCGGTCACGTAAAATGCATACACGGCATGGATTTCCACATGGTAAGCATATCATTTTCAGTCGTTTTCTTCAAGAAGACGAGCATTGCGGACGATGCTTGCTATCTCATTAAGCCGTTGGGTTCTTGGATTGATTTCACGGCGACCTTGCGCAAACTGCTGCGAGTGTTGTGAAGCAGCTCGGGAATGTGCGTCGCTCTGAATTCAGACGTCACGCTCTGATTCGGACAGGCAGGTGTGCACTTACACACCGAGTATGGTTATAAGGGACATGGTGTTCCTCTTGGAGATTATGCCTTTCCATACCGCGCTCAGGTGTCTGGCTGACAGAGCCGTCAATGACGTGGAACTATCACAGGCAGATGTCAAGTAAAGGGGAGGTCTCTTTTATTCCACGGCTCATGAGAGAGAGCGAGAACAATTAAGCGAGAGTGAGAGACATAGAGCGAGTAAACCAGAGAGGGAGTGAGTTAGAGTTAGAGTTAGAGTGAGAGTGAGAGTGAGTGAGAGACATAGAGCGAGTAAACCAGAGAGGGAGTGAGTTAGAGTTAGAGTGAGAGTGAGTGAGAGACATAGAGCGAGTAAACCAGAGAGGGAGTGAGTTAGAGTTAGAGTTAGAGTGAGAGTGAGAGACATAGAGCGAGTAAACCAGAGAGGGAGGGAGTGAGTTAGAGTTAGAGTGAGAGTGAGAGTGAGTGAGAGACATAGAGCGAGTAAACCAGAGAGGGAGTGAGTTAGAGTTAGAGTGAGAGTGAGAGTGAGAGAGGGTGAGAGAGAGTGAGAGCTCGCTCTGTGAAGCCTGTTCCTCTGGAGAGACCTAAAAGCGCTGTCCTGAAAGTCGCATGTCTCCTACCACCTGTCCTCTTCTAAAATGAACTTGAAATGGACAGTTTACACACATGCACTTGTTTACTGGGATTTTGGAGGGAGCCATTGTAGAGGGCCTGTATGGAAGTGGATATATTCCCTCTTTCCACTGTCACATTAAAGAAGTTAAGAAGGTACACTCACATTAACCCCCCCATTATAAATGGGGTCAATTTGACCCTATTTAGTGTTTAAAAAAAAGCTTAAATAGTAAACCTTTTTTTCTCATCTTGTATGACTTTTCCTAATTTGGTGGGATTAAATAGAAAAACATGCAATAAACATAATGCTGTTTTCAAAGGCCCATATCAACTTTATATACAGAGGTATTTTTTTGGGTCATTTTGCTGTATAAAACATAAGAAAATATACAACTTGTATATTAAATATATTTTTTAGCTCAGATTATTTTGTGGGTGATTCTGGGTACTGTCCCATACACGTTAAACTTCACTAACTTTCACTTACCTCTGGCCCTAAAATGAGAGATTTTATCACAGATTTTTAATATTTAGGGATAAAAGGCTAGTCAATTGGCAGACATTAAGAAGGCGTCACACAAAGTGTTAAAATTTTTCAATCTCAAGGAGGGTTAATGCCAGAGTGTGAGGTCATGTAGTCACGTAGTCCTGTACATGCCTGAAGACGTGTCATACAGAGGTTTCATACCAGTTATGCAGTGGTTATTGTTTAGCTATTGAAACACCTTCCTATTTTCTGCCTGCACATGTTCGCATTAGTCGATAATTATGTCTGCAGCTCAAGGTAATCCTCTACCACTATTATCCCCTCTCATTAAATGCTCTACTGCTCAGCCAAAGCCTATTGGCCCTTAAAAGGGAACTACTTAACTTAATACATTTGTGACTCTCTCGGCTCCTCAATCCGAGGGCTTGAAACTTGACTTTGGAACTCCGGAGGGGAGCTGGGGGGGTGTGGGAATTAACCCTCCTTCACCACTGTCGCCACCGGGCCGTGACGACCCGGGCTCCTCTGGGGCTGGTAACGTGGTCCTTTTAATAGCCGGGGAGATCCAGCCGCTGTCCCCTCTCTGTGAAACCCATCCCTCCGCTCTGGCACGCAGAATGGAGCTACTGGGCCAGGTGGGGGTGGACAAGGGCAATCAGGGTTTTCCCTGTTCAAAGGGAATGGCCGCCGCCACCATCCGTCCTTTGGGGTTGCATGTCTGCAGATGCTCGTGACGGCCTGACGCCAAGACCATGAAAGACTCCTGCCCAGTGCGCTCTGGTAAACCAGGGTTGCATGATTACTAACAACATCCTACAGGCTCGCTTCTCCAGGTATTCTGCACGGGCATAAATGCATATAATGTATATCTGCAAGCCGTTTAGATGCTCTCTAGTTAGGTTTGTCACAGTACAAGTCTCATTTAGACCATCTTCGGAGGTTAATATGTCAGAGTATCACTGTGGCCCAGTGAAGTCAAACGATAGTTAAGCTTCCATTTAAGAAAGACCTCTTTTGTCGTTGAAGGCCAGAGCTCTGGTTGCGTTAATTAGTTTGATTTCAAAGATGTCCTCCGACCATGGAAGAGATGACACTCCTGCCATGTCTCTCCCTGTGGTGCCTCATTGTCAGAGACAAGGATCAAGGGCCTAATGACTCACGTCAAGCTGACTCGACCTATTTCGTCATTGTTATGATGAATGAAAAGATTCTATTCTTACTGTACAACAAAGGCTAGGGTCGCCCTGTACCTCTTCCAAAAAGAGTGCTCTGGTCCCATCATAGAAACTTCTATTTGACTGTATCTGATTGTTTCTGACTTCAACAAAAGACACATAAATAAAAAAGGATTTGGATCACTCTGCCCTGCTCTAGCCAGTAGCCACACACTATGCTCATAAAAGGGTTCATGTTGAGGGAACACCCTTACATCATCAGTAAAGAATATGTAATCACATATCACATCACACAGCAAAGGTTTATGCCATTAAAAAAAGTTGAGTTTTTTGCAGTTTCAGTATGACGCACACATCTGTAATGAAGACAATATAAATGTTCTCATAATGATAGGCGTTCTCAAATCATAAATCTGGGCCATTTCTCAAATCATAAATCTGGGCCATGCATGGAAAAGAAGGCAGTGACGAAAGCACCCTACTGTGAACCCGCCTGATTATATCCAGCATATTTATAACGTCTGGACAGAGCTTCCTGTTTGGAGTGCTAATATTTTGACTTGGGAGTCAGCTGTGGGCCATCAAACAATCTAAGGTAAGGGGATCCGTCTACTAAATTCTGCTACACAGTAGTAGCAAATGTCTAACGTGACCCCTAAGGATAAAAGTAGCTGCTAATTTGGATATGGCCACAAGCACCCTGAACCGTAGAGACAAAAAAGTAAGAAACCAGAGAGCATGCGATGTGATCACTGGCCCATTTTTAGCTTGTTTGGGGATTTTTCCAGCCCCAGCCAGTTATACGTGTGTGCATGGGGGGTGGTTGGCCCGTCCCTTTCAGCACGGACCCCATCCAAATAATTTCAGTTAAATATCCAGCGGTGTAAATGGACAATATTATTATGGAGATTTTCCCAAGTGGATTCATGCGCAAATTGCTGACAACTCAAATGAGATTTTCTTGGGGAAAACTTTTGGATGAAGGTTTTGTGAAGACCGATTTAATGTAACGCCTAAATCATTCCAAAAGTCTTAAACACTTTCTCTTCTATTGGCTGCAAATGGATTTAAAACTACCTTACGGTGATGTAATGTCTTGTGATGTCAGAACAGGACGATTGAGCTTTTCAAATTAAATCCGGTGGACGGTGTGTGGAAATAGAATGAATGGACATGTACTGCAATGGCCTGGATTCAATCAACATTTGTACTTGAGTAACTGGCAGTGTTCTTCACAAACACATTTTAGAAAGCTCATTTTGGTGACCGCTGAACTTGCCAAGCTGTGTTTGTGAAGAAAAAACACAAACTTGCATTTAATCGTGAGTTAGTCTTTAGTCTGTTGACCGCATCCAGGCCAATTTCTGCGTAGAAAGTAGAAAGATTTTAGTTGGCTGATTCCTTCAGAATTATCATGTTTTATTCTCGTGTTGTTTTCAAGAAGTACCAGAACCAACCTAAGGGGTGAATGCAAGAGAAATAGCTGTGTTTAACTTCTATTATTCTAATCCAAGTTCCCTGCAGCATCAGTGCTGTTGGGATTTGAAGCAGTGTGTCAATGGAATCAATTATGGATGGGATGGGGAAAGTGAAAATTTTATGACTGCCGCTTCCGGCCTTGTAAACAGCCTTCTGGCGCTAAAATTAAAGCACTAGAAAGTGACTGGGAAAGTTGTGTATGCTCTTACCAGTGGAAGCGCGGAACGGTCTCCTCTTTCCCCCACTTGTGCAGATATCAAAGAAGAGTCCATCCCCTGGTTGCAGGGTAAATCCCAAAGGCAGTCCTGACAGAAATCGATCCCTGACAAGACTTTCACGGTCACGTCCACAATGGTCGTAAATAAGCTGGAGCTTTTAAAGGCGTCTTTAAAGACCTGGCTTTTCTTGTCCACTTCCGTGAGCAGGCCTTCCAGTAAGTAAGCCATTCCTTAGGGATTTCTGGGTAGTCAGATATAACAACAATCAAGGACTCACTGACATTTTTTCAAGGCCACCTCTTCTTTCCCCAAAAAGACCACTTTTCTGAACTGAGTGACATTTTGTTAGTACGAGCAGAGGTTGCGTCTCTGAACACTTTTTATACTCGTATAATTCCGTGGACTGAAAGAGGGGCCCTAAATGACAGATATTGTTATCGCTGTAAAAGAAAGAATCATGTTATTTTTTGTAAGCAGTGTGACACTCTTGTGGCACTTGGTGCTTTCTTGGTGAAAATGAAGGAATGCGAAGCCAACAAGGCAGTATGTGACAAACCTTATTACGTAAGGTTCCGGCTATCGCGTTCCATTCGCCGAAGTCTTTCTGAGAGGGTTTTTTTTTTTTTGCTGCGAGGAGCCTTTGAGTCAGACTGGCCAGGCCCCGTCTCGGCGTCTGTCTCTCCTGAAAGGGGACGGGATTGGAGAAGTGGGATCCTGGGAGATTCCGGCGCTCTCATGTGACCCTGGAGATCCGGCTTTGGGGGGCCCGGTGATGGACGGGGACAGCAGCTCGGTACGCCCGGGGTGGCCTCACGCACCCTCACCGGCCCGAAAAACTGCCATTTTTGGAAGCTTCGCTCTTTGCCTCCTGCTGAGTGAGCTCCTCCACGTTTTTTCCGTCGGGACACTCTGCCGTTCGGTTCTGTAAACCGCCCCCCCACCCCCGGCTTCACTCCTGTGCACCGCGGAGCTTGTTTCAATAAGCCCTTGCGCAACAAATGCTAACGCTAAAGTCACCAGTCAGAACACGCTGGTTCGGTTTATTTTTCTTGTGTACCCAGTTGCTCGTAGCTTCTCTCTCAAAGTCAGGGCTGGCGACACTGTCACCGATCCTTCTTAATTCCACTTGAGTGCAATACTTGCCGTTGAGGTGTTTTCTTTACTTTGCAGTGCTATGTTCAAATCCTGGATAGACTGTACCCTTGAGAAAGGTACTTAACCTCAAGTGCTTCTGGAAATGATTTGGGTATCTGCACAAAATGTGAGTTGTAAACATTGTAAATTACTCTGGATTAGGACAAGGGCTTCATATTTTCCTGAAAATGTATTATTACCAGGGATAAGACACATTGTTCCCTAGGAAATCATATTTTCCCCAAAATAAATCCAGAAGAGGTATGAAGGGTGTGTTAATGGAGAATTGTGCAGGGAAATCAAATATGGTATTTACATACCGGCAGTGTAGTATAATGGTTAAGGAACTGGCCGTGTAACCAAAAGGTTGCAGGTTCGATTCCCAGGTAGGACACTGCCGTTGTACCCTTGAGCAAGGTACTTAACCTGAATCGCTTCAGTATATATCCAGCTGTATAATTGGATAATATATGTAAAAGAAATGCTAAAAAGTTGTGTAAGTCGCTCTGGATAAGAGCGTCTGCTAAATGCCTGTAATAATAAATAAATAAAAAATAAATACATGGTATGGCATGTAATATATAATATACAAACAGTTTAAAAGTATTATTTACTTACATTCCTGAATGCAATGGTCTAAGGAGAATATACAAACTCAAAGATCAAATGTTCTTTTATTGCAACATGTATCATTTAGCCTGCATACAGGAGGCAAGTGATCACCCAGATTTAAAAGTGAACTTAGTCCAAAGAGTTCTCATTATATGAGGTGAACGGCAGATAAACAAAATGGTTGAGGTTGACACAATAAATAATGAAATTGAGAAAAACACAATACTGAAAATAATACACAAATTTGGCCTGTTATAATGAAATATGGCATACCCACTTAAAGGGGCAGTTCACCCAAAACTTTTTATTCTGATATGTTTATACATACCTGGAGTGCTATCTATCCATCCAGGTAGTCGTCCAGGCAGAATTCACTAGTTTTGTTGATATCCACTGTAACTTATCTTGCCATCACTCTGATATAACGGACCTCAATGAGTCCAAAGTTTGGGGCGGTCGAAATGGCAAAAAATTACATTAGAAAAAATCAGCAGCACCATCTCTTTCCAAAAATAATGACATGGTTACTCACAAACATCCACATACCTTGTTGTGCACAGTTTTTTTGAAAACTACTTACTACTGAAGTTCACCAACTGTGTATATACGCACAAAAGTCTTAACCACAGCACGGCAGTATTTTGGGGCTTATGTCAACACAGTGCGCCCTAGAGTACAGGCGTTCTTTGGTTGATACTTTGCGTGGATGGACACAGTTTTTAAAAATATTTTTTTCTATATTCAAGATTTTTCATCAAGTTCATCTTGAGGAAGCCAATATTAACTCGGAGTTAAACACCAAGGATCAGATCTACTAAATAATTGTGACTGCTTTTTGAACACAAAAGCAGTCGCTACAAGGTAGCAATATACAGTATGTACTGGATTTACTACCAGTCGCAATGGGCCAAAATTGCTATTTTGATATATTTGTGGAGACTACATCTTTTTAAAACATAGTTAAATAGTACATATGTGCACCTGGGGTGAAAACAGGGTGGACATTTTGTAAATTATGAAAATTCATTATTGCATCTGATTTACTGAAATATGTCTTCTAATGCTACTCTCCTCTTTGCATATGGATTTATGAACTTTTGAAAGGTGGTGGTAATTTGCTGAACTCTGATATAGCCTAGCTCATGTTCTATAAAAGGTATGTTAATAAGAAGTTTCTTCTGTTTCTCTCGCTAACATGGCAGCAGTTATCAGGGCCAGGAGAAGTCACAGTGGACAAAGGCAAAAGAGAATAAGACATGGGTTATTTCTCTAGGAATTACCCTCTTTAAAATACAGGTTGCACAGCGACACAATATTATCACACAACTGGAAGATATAAAATAGGAACTGGAGCCGCCCACCCCGATATCAAATTCCCTGCCGGCTATGGTGAAGTTGCTCTTAACTTGGCATTGCCTTGCTTCCGGATGTATTTCCCTGAAGTAGGCTACAATCGCTTGGGTTCGACTGTGTTTTTGTACTGTGCTGTCCAAGGTGCTGGACATTTTGTCCTAGCCTTTACATATTTTTTTTCCTGCTTGTCACTACTCATTTCTTTTCAGATATAACTTTTTTTTTTTATTGAAAAGATGTAGGACAACCTTTTCAGTTTTAATAAACCGGGCCCTGAGTTTCACCAGCTCCTTATTTTAGTAACGCATTATCCGCAAACAGGGTGTCCTTCCTGCCTCAACCCACTCCTGATAATAACTGTCCTGAGGTGATCTATCTTGGCAGTAGCATTGCACGAGACCCCGTCAACTGCTTCCAACTGTCCACTGCAGGCGGCAGGATTTGTTCAAGTGATTTTTGTGGGCGCTAGGAATGAATGCGTTGCTTTCACACTTTTTATCTTCGTCTGCCCCTCCTCCATGCAGGGCGGACTTAGTTTCCCTTGTTGTTGTCCTAAGACTTACTATCGATATAGATTACATAAAAGTAAGGTGATATTATTATGTAAAACCTTTGTCGTTGTTTGAGAGACTGCCGGAAAGGCCCCAATCACCCGCCAGCACACTTAGCTTTGAAGTGTGAACTGGGTCATAATCCTTAGATAACGAGTGGTTGCGGCTGACCATTTGGAGGGCGTGCCATTTGCTGGAGGTCAACCTGAGGCAGGAGGCTGATGTTGCGAACATGTAGGGCCAACAAAACTGCCCCAGACCTGTCCTGTTTCTCCCAGATCCAAGTCTGAATAAATGGTTCTGGGGAATGCACATATCTTCAGAGCATTCTGGAAATTACATTTTACATGAATTTATTGAACTCCGGTTTAATCTGGCATCGGACAATGGGCTCAGACATTTCCTCAGCTTTAGACGACTCTTGTTCAGCTTGATCATATAAGGCAGGAGCGTTTTAAATGAAGTGTTCCATGCGAAGATTCTTACTTGGGTTTTTTTCTTTTCCTTATAAACAAAGCTCCAATACCCTTGGGAATGAGCCAAGGGTGTCTGTTAGCCTGTACGTTATCCGGGGGAATGTCCTAAGTGAATTTGGAGGCTAATTGCCGAAGGAGGAGGCCATTAATCACCGCCCAGACAATCTCGGATACTTGGTAGAGCGGCGGTGAAGCAGTTAAGGTCCCTGCTCCGTCTCGTGGTGCTGCGAACGCCAAGTGATCCAGACAAATTCAGGTCAGCTGTCGGACAAGATTAACAAGGATAATAGAGAGAGAAGGTCCTGGATGAAATCTCAGTTGTTTCAACTCGCCGTCATCCTTGATTTCACAGGGGAGCCGATACTGAGGGATTGTTTACTTCCATCAGTATTGTTATTCCCCCTACTATTATTAGGGCCCCGATCCCCGATCCCTTCTTTTCTTCCTCTTCCTGCAATTTCCCCAAAACCCACCAAATTTAGCCCATGACAAATGCTCAATAACTCAGTAGCAGGTTTGTTGGGCACTTGGGAGCACTATAACAAAAGATTTGTTACAGTGAAAATTTTTCTTTGAAAATGGTGACCTTCTGTGACTACTGTTTTTGATTATTCTTGGTCCCAGCACTGTTGCCCAGGGAGGGAGGGAGGGTGTCAGTCTGCAGGGTATCTGAGCACACTATAGTGTTTGTTTGGTCAGTTGGACACTGGTCAGTCTGGTCAGTTGGACTGGTCAGTTCAGAAACCATTTGTGTTGCCCTTCAAAAATTTGCAGTGTCGGGACGGGCCACGTCTGCAGTTGGACATTCAACTGGATGAGAAAAAGTGGTAGAAAACAGGAAGCACATGACTTGCGTGTAGTTGTAGTTTGTTATTCTATGGCCTCCCTTGTAAAAGAGTTTGTGGTGATGAGGCAGCAGAACTAATGACCAGGGAGCTGAGGTGGCAGAACTAATGACCCGGGAGCTGCTCTATACTGGCCCTGGTACAGATACCTTCTCAGCTGGAACTTCATGTGGCGTGCTAGCAACCATCTATTAAACACCAAACCAAAATGTTTGCTTTCAAAGGTGCTGAGGGTGGTTCAGTTAGGGAAACAGAACCCAGGGAAACCATTTTGTTGAACATAATCGGCCTCCTGAGGGTCGTCAACGTGATATATGTTCTGCCTTCTGCTGAACGCCCAACTGAACACTTTTGCTCCGGTGTTGATTTTCACATGCTTTTTAATCTTGTCCAGAAATGTTCAAGTTTATATCAGGCTGCCATTACGTGTACACGTTAAATGAATTTTAATCCTGAGTGTTTGAGAAAGGTGCATTAAAAAGGTCCATCTTTACAAGGCTCACAGCACTTTGAAGTAAATTCCCTCTTTTTTTTCCCCAAGCGGTTAATTTCCCTCTCGTCTTGCTTGCATGTATCTGCCCCCCTGTTTCTTATGGCCAGGGGTCCCAGAAGTCCTGCGTTGGGGGCCTCTTTCTCTGTGTTCTGGCCCCTGTTACCATCAGCCTTTAGCCCAATGTGATTCTTCCTGACTCGCTCGTTTCCCCAGCGCTGGTCGCACCCCCACCCGCTGTCGTCCAGGGCCACTTGAAAAGTGGCGGGCCGATGTGCAGGCTAATGCCTTCAATAATTAACTCGCCTTTGGAGAGGATTTGGCTCCACACACAGAAGGGATGGAAATTATATATAGGCCTGTGAGACCTACTCTGCTGCGGCCAGGCCTCCACAGATCCCTGACTCTGAGACAGCATCTGACCCCACCCCTGACACCCTTCACAGTCACGCCTGCCTCCCGCCCCACCCAGCTCCACCCTCCTGCCCCCAAGAGATGTTTTTACCAAAGATCACATTGAGACATTAGGATTTCTAAGAAACCCAAATGATGAAATTACAGGGATGCATCTCTTTTAAAGGAAGGCCGGAATCTCCCAAAATGCAAATGTGTTCATGCTCTCATGCTGTTCCATGTAGAAGACTTAATTGCGGCTGTTTTTTCCCTCAGTTGTAATTTTTGGGTCTGTTTTGATGTCGGCAAGTGGAAAAACATTCTGTGAGAAAGGCCCTTTGGTTGTTGTACGAGATAAATGCTCTTTTAGCATTGAGTTTGATGTACCATATCTGTTTTGTAAGGGCTAGTGCCTGGGTATGTGTGCTTGGTACATTCAACTAATAATTGTTGTTAGCAAACCCTTATTGGCTTCTTTTGCCGTGGCAGAAATATGCACTTGTCGTTAAATATAAATTTCCTATCATTTAAATGGATCATTTTTGAGAGCATGTCCATGGGTTCCTATTAAAGGTTGTATCAGCGATTTTGGGTGGAAACATAAATGATCACATTCATCTGATTTTTCCTCACGATCCGCTAGCTGCCCGCCCCATAAGCAGGCCGTCAAAAAACCGCGTCTCTGTAGGCAGCCTATGCTCCGAGATCGTACACAAAAACAAATGGTACTACCAACCACTCAAAACCAAAATAAACAGTATTCCAACCAATCACAATGATCTGCACAAACGCTAATACTCTTATCTCGCTGAAATCTTGACGGATTTACAAACGGTTTGGTTTCTTACAAACGTTATTAACGTGGTTATAATTCTGGATGCTTGAACACTATTTTTTAAAACATAACATAATTATTCATAAGTATGTTTGTTTGGGATTTCGCTTCAGAAGTGACGTCACGTTTGTGCAGATCATTGTGATTGGTTGGAATACTGTTTATTTTGGTTTTGAGTAGTTGGTAGTACCATTGTTTTTGTGTACGATCTCGGAGCATAGGCTGCCTACAGAGACGCGGTTTTTTGACGGCCTGCTTATGGGGCGGGCAGCTAGCGGATCGTGAGGAAAAATCAGATGAATGTGATCATTTATGTTTCCACCCAAAATCGCTGATACAACCTTTAAGTGAACAACGTGGCTGTCCAAGTTACCGACCAAGGGATTTCAGACCTTTCAGACAGAAAGGCAAAGTGGGTTATTATTTATCTGCGGCCATTTTAGTATCCCTTCAGTTCAGGAAGGAAGGCCTTTTCTGCCGACCTTATAAGGTCAAACTGTGTAAGCGATTCAGGAAGCTTTGGATAAGAAAAGACGTGACTCACTCTTTTTCCTCTGAATGGAGCATTGCTGAAAGTTAGACACTGTTTTCCATGTCGTTCCCAGAGGGCTCGATCCCCCACGTCTGGCTGCAGTGTGTCATTCGCTGCTAATAAGATGTGTTACGGTTTTACGGTTTACATATCCTTGCTTGTGTCTTTATTTACCTGCTTGTCCCACATTGTCACACTTTGGACTGAACGTTTTGCAGGTTTTTTTTTTTTTCTAGCCTAAATTTTTCAATTGTCTTGAAAAGTATTCAGTGCAGTAAAAATGTTAATTTTATCTGTCCACACTTTGTAGCTTTTGTGGAATCCTTTCTTTTTTATAAAGACACTGGGTGCACGCTTCCTATCTCTGGCAGGAACTGTAATATTGAAGGAATTAAGGTTTACCCCTGCATGCCATAGGGTGCTGGCTGGGGAGGGCGGTAACGGAGCAATCTGCTTCCCTGACGAGTGCACACGGACACAAAAACCAAGAACCTGCCATCTGAGGCAAATTAAAAACACATTGCCCCGCGTAATTCAGATTCAAATCACAAATCAGTTTGCCGCCGAGCCGCTCTGTGTCTATGGAAGTGGCGAGCCCGCGCGGTTTTCATTTTCATTCGTTTTGGAGAGCTTCTCTGGAAGGCCGAGCTGGAACGTCCCGAAACTTTGCTTTGTGCCTTTTGGATGCAGCCACTCTGCCCTGACCTCTTTTCGAGCTGTTTTTACTGCTCCAGCAAAGTCCATTAAAAAAAATCAATAAACTCTTGATGGAGAGGAGCACTGTGGTACTGTAGTGCGGTAGCTCAGCTCTACAGTGTGGGTTCGATGGCTTTTAACTAGACGCGGCCCTTCCCCTCCCTTGCCCCCGAAAACCGGAGCCTTTTAAAAGTCTATTTCTGGGCTTGTTAGGGATCGTGAACAAAGGCGGCCTCTGGCATTATGGTGACTGATGTGCCAGTGGTCCATTTGTGGTTCAGAGGGCCGGGGCGGCATCCCGACTGACGGCGCGGCCCATCAGATGCACGGAGCCAGAGTTAGGGCAGAGTATCCTTAATCCTGGCGGGCCACAATAAAGCAAGTTCTCCGGCCCGTGAAGTCAAGTGCTATCAGAGACGAGGGGAAGGAAGTGTAGGTTGTTTGTGATGCGCTCGAGTAGCTAGGAGACGGGATATAATAGCAGGGGACAAAGGGGAAGCCTGTACCTTTAGCCTTCGGGATAAGCCTGGGAACGGGGCGCTTCCAGGCCGTTGCCCGTGGCGACGGGGAGATAAGGCGGGAGACTTGAGAGGAGCCAGATCAAAGGCCGGCCCTGTGTGCGCTCGCCACATCAGATAGAGATGAAACAAGGCGTGACGAGAGCAAAGTTTCAGCCACGGAGATGCACCGGCGCTGACCCTGAGCACTGATGCACCTGGGACTCCGATATGGGGGGTCTCAAAGAGGCTTCATCGGCAGCCATCTTCTCTCTCACACACACACACACACACACACACACGCACACACACATACTTGCACATACACACACACACACAGATATATATAAAAAAGACACAGTTTGGACACGAGCACAAGCATAATCGCACATACCCACGTGCATTCGTATGCTCAGTACATTGGAATACAGCATTCAGAGCATAAGATAAATACAGCCAACCGAGCGCATGCTCACGCGCTGCTGCCTATCCCGCGCGCCTCACACGGTAGGCAGTTTCCTGGAGGAGCCCCTCGGCTTCAGCGTCTGGCCGACAAGGCCCCCCGTCTTCCCCAAAACCGGACCCCTGTTGTAACAGTGTTTTGGGTAAAGTCTGTGGGTAGAGCTCCACATATAGAGTCGATGCGTCGGACAGCTGTGATCACATGCGTAACGGACCTGGAGGGGCTGACTACAGGGGAGAGATGAGGCGGGAAGCGGCAGCTCTTTATTTTTGTAGCCGCGGTTATTTTTTTCCCCCCTTCCACGCAGACCCATTAAATGGAATGTCCCTGAAACTGGAGACGTCTCTTTTTCACCGGAGGAAATGCCTTCGGAGGGGGGGAGGGGGGAGGGGCCGTGTTTGCGAAAACGCTCTGCGGGTTACAGTCACCTGATGATTTCCGCGTCCAGGTCCGTCGGAAAACGCTGCTTTGGAAAAGATTACTTTTTTTGCCGTGGCCTTTTCCTTACGCGCTTTGTTAATTGTGCGACTCGCCGCCGACCCGGTGGCTAGAGGTCCTGTCATTTTCCATGGCTGGTAAAGGATGAGGACGATGTTCTTTAGCATGCCTTCAGCCTTAGCTTATGCAGATCGTCTGCCGCTCTAAGTAAGCTGTTCACATATAGGTATAATTAAATTTCTATTTTAATAACCTTAAAAACATCCTTACAGGAGGGGTGGGGGGAACCATACTAAATTTACTTACTAAATGGAAAACTTTATGGTATATTTACACCACAGACTATCTCAATGAAATGCAGGTGAGAGGCATTTAAAGCTGCTTTGATGAATACGTCTGTGAAGACGTGTCAAAAAAATGAAAAACCCTGGATTCTCCCCGTCACATATTTTCTTGTTTTGACAGCGTGAGCGGTGTTATTTATTTCATGGGAAAGGGGCTTACTGAGAGAATTATTTATGAGCTTCTGGTCTGCAGAAGCACATGAATTGGAGCGAGCCAGCGCTTTCAGGGGAAATTCTGAGGCCTGACATCAGATAGCGACGCTCGCTTTCACATCTTAAGCTCAAGAGCTGCAGACTGACGCTTTAACGCTTGCTGAGGTTTCTCAGCTTCACTACTTTGGAAAGTGTGTTTCTTTGTCATTCGCAGGTTAACAATTTCTGAAAACAAAGCTCGAGAGACACTGCTGTCTGTGAAGGACGCTCTTCTCTTAAAAACTAGGTGTTCCATTGCTGGTTTTTTTGTTGAGATATTTTTGGGTTAGAACTCAGAGCAGACCGGAGTATTTGAGTAAGTATTTTTTTGCTGCACAGATGCCAAGGTTAGGAATTTCCATCACTGTGTCAAACGCACGTATCAATTTTTCGTTATTACTGAAAAACGGTATGACATGGATAAAAACCACTAGTCGGTCTGTTATTTTTATTGTGGTGCGACACTGGATACAATCCTGAGTGGTTGCTCCTGTCTGATTTTCCAGGGATGTCATCGTAAACCTCAGCAAAAAAAACTAACCTTTTCTGAACACAGAAGCATCTAACAGGTTCAGGTCAGAGCAGTATATGCCGTATGCTATATGTCCAATGTTGAGGAATTGCAGGGAGCAGGAGTTTGCATGTGGGCAATGAAGAGGCTGTGCTCAGAGCTGCCAACTTCCTCACCCTCCGCGGATAGCTAACTCGAGGTCGTTGACCCCCTTGCTTGTGCTTGGCTTCGGAAGGCTTGGCTCTGCTAACAAGGAGAGAAGAGTTTACTGCTGAGCTTCTGCAAGACCAAACAAGCGGATATACTCGATAGAGTTTACTCCATGTAAAAGTTAAATAGGGAGCAGCAGAGAATTAACGTCTAACTGCACATAAGTGTGTATGCTTGTGTGTGTAGGTGTCTGCATGCATGAGAGTGTGTGTGTGTGTGTGCGTGCGTGCATGCGTGCGTGCGTGCGTGCGTGCGTGCGTGCGTACGTGCGTGCGTGCGCGTGTGTGGAGGGGCGTGTGTGTGTGTGTGTGTATGTGTATGTGAGTGAGTCAGCTCTGGCTCTGGTGAATGGGGGAAATCTGGCAGCGACGGTCAGGCCATGATTCTGAGTGAGCGTGAAGGGCTGGGAACAGCTGGCCTCTCGCTCGACCCCCAGCCCGTGTGAATCACCCGCCCAACACCCCTGGCCCCTCTCCCCCACTGCCAGCAGGAAGTCTCAGACAGGCCATAGGAGGATGAGGAAGATGAAGAGGGGGGGAAGAAGACCTGAGTGACTCAGCAGTGAGGCACATTCCCAGGGTGAATTCCGATGTGCCCATCTCTCTGGATGGATGTGTCATCGGAGAGCAGCTCTGCTGTGGCTGTCTATCATAGGGACCTGTACAATGGCTCCGCCCCATCACAGAGCTGGCACGGAGCTGGCCTTTCGAGCCTGTATTTTTATTACATTTAAGTATTCTTGCATTGCAACTACTTTGTTTTAGGAGCCAAAGAGGCACACTGTGCCGCTTATAGGAGGTCACGGCCTTTTACACTTTAGCATAGGAAATGAGACAATGTTTAGGGTTCCCTTGTATGAGCATCCCAAATATAGCTATGATGACAGTTATAGCTGCTTTGGCCCTGCGTTGAGGATAAAGTCAGCGCTGTGGATAGAGGCGCCCGTATCGCAGACAGATCCACGTTGCTCAATAGCTGGCCTGGGTTCCTGTTCCATAGCAACCCTCACAGCAGCAGTGTTTGGCAGATTGAGCCGTATAAATGTGGAAACCGTGTCAGGGGAGGGTTTTTGTAAAGCAGTAATAAGCTGTGTCCAGACTTCAGCAGGTCCCTCAGGAGCGAGATTAAAGGGGCGGGCCCCTCAACGTGCGGCCGACATCAGCGTGCTCGGGCCGGGCGTGGCGGTGCGCCGTCCGCGCCGGCGTCCGGCCCGCCAACCTTGCTCGGCGACATCGCGCCACCTCGGGTTCCCCCGTCGGCCAGACCTCAGGATTTGGGCTTTTCCCAGCGGCGTCGGTCGCCCCGTGAGGCCCAGCCGTTTCGCCGTTGAGGCTCTGCGGCTTCGGTCGCCAGTAATTTGCTGAAACCTCTAAGTCCTGCGGGAGGCTTAGAGGGGAACAAAACCGGAGAGGGAGGGAGGGGGGGGGGGCACATCTGTTTCCCCGGAGAAGACCCAGATTCCTCGTCTTCCAGGTCACCGGCCGGGAAAGTGCGCCGGAGCGAGGCCTCGCGATAGGACACGGGAGAGCGAGGCCGTGCGTTCCGTCTCTGCCACGGCTAGCCCCCGCCAACGGAATCCGCATGTCTGAACCCACCACCGCTTTGATCCGCCATACGGAGATGTCGATGCGGATCTGCGGCCGATAACATAGCGTGTACACTGGGCATTCGTGAGTCCAAGCCTGGTGTGCGTATGCAGCTGGAGGGAGAGGAGAGGGGAGGGGGGGAGGGGGAGAATTCAGCGCTCCATTTGTTGTGGCGTGTTCCTCTGTAGCACCACTCTTGCCTGCAGGCAACATTAGGCATTCGGTTCGCTCTGTGAGGGACCGAATGTCTTGATTAAAATTTGACAAACACTTGTTCCCGCTCCCTCCCACTCTCTAGATTTTATTTACTTTTTTAAAGTAATTCATTTGTGCACTTATCCATTCATTCCATCATTAATTTCTTACAAGCGAAAGGTGAAACCGATTAAGTTTCAATTTGGCGTCGCTCTGTGCATCGTGATTTGAAAGCAGCCTGCAACATCGGACAAATGGCTTTGAGTTTATGAACTGCGGTCGGTATTCGATGAGAATGCTGCACCCCACAGAGGAAATTAATGAAGGGAAAAAAGGGGTCATGGAATTGGATCAGAAATGTGTCCTTATATTCTCTTTTTTAAGGAGGCATATTCTTCTCTGTATTTGAATACTTAAGGTCCTGAGCTATGGTATTGATATTTGCTGCTGGTATGCTCTGAAATGATATCCTTATATTCTGTGAGATTGGTGGGGAACGTATTTTGTTTCATATTTGGAATACCTCATGTCTTGAGTGATCTGCTTTTTGCTATGGTCACAAAATATACCCTTATATTCTTTCTTTGTGGGGATGGGGAGCATGTTCTTCTGCACATTTGAATATGTAATGTCTTGCACTAAATAGGCTTAAGTTGTTTGCTAACATGGCTAAATGAGCTTTACCAGATGCATTTCTGCCTGAATCCCTGCCATTTTTCATCTTGGAATGCTTGTTTTCGATATTTAGTGCGATATTTAGCAGTGAAATGGAGCGTTGCAGAGAGCTGCATACATCCCTTTGTGAGAAAGCTGAGTGAGGGTAAGGAACATACCGGAAAGGCAGAGAAGGGCTGGTGTACAGCCAGAGGCAGGGCTGAAGTGGCTCAGTGTGAATGAGCCGGGTCAGAGAGGCCAGGGTCGTGGGGGCGGGGAAGGCGGCCATTATGTTTTCAGTTCCCTTGTACTTGTCTCAGACTCGGTTCGGAATTAATTTGTTTCGGTCAATTTCACACTACGCCCCTTGCAGACACACAGGTCAGGATTCAATTAGCCGTGACTCTTGATTAAATGCAGTTTTTTTTCTTCTTCACTGCAACAGTTTGGAGAGTGATTGTGCCAAAATTTGAAAAATTTAATTTGCAAATGGAAAAGATATATTTGTGTTTTATTAACTTGTAGTTTATTTATTTAATTGCAAATGTACACGCAATTACTGAACGAACCCTAGGCTACAATCCAGCTCCAGCTGAATCCGCAATCAGCGGGCCGATTTGCCAAATCATCTGTTTTAATTGGGAACCGAGCCCAGCTGTTTGTGGGAGTTGGGAGGCGGGTGACCATGCGGTCACATGGTTTGGCACACGGAGTAGTCTTAGTGCAAAGAGGATCCCCCCACCCGTCTGTGTCGTAGGGGAGGAGGGAAGGTGTTGCTCTGTGAAGTGTTGAAAAGGAGGAGGCTGTCAGTCATGGCCGACACACAGGTCCGTAGCAGTCAGGCACAACCACAGTCACATCTGCACCACCGCTGCTAATTCCCAGTTTACAAACCAACAGCTAAAATATTCCATTTTAAAGCTTTTTTTATTGACCCAGTTTTTTTTCCCCCACCAGTGACAAAGGCCTGCATTCAATCAACGTTTGTTCATAAGGCTGACTTAGAAAGTTAGTGTCAGTGATTGCCTTACTCGCCAAACTGTGTTTGTGAAGAATGCAGGCTTTCATTTAATTGCAAGTCCAAGTTAAGGACGAATGTTGATTGAATCCAGGCCAAACTCTTTCCTCTCCCACCTAGCGCCTGAATGGTTAACGTTGTGAAAAAAGAAAAGGAAAAAAAGAGTATCCAGAGTGCCTGTAATCCCTCTTTTATTAACTTATTGTTGTTTCACAAGCCAAGTTCCCCCTTGTGGGAAGGACTTTAAAAGTCATTACTCAAGCAGAGACAAACAAAGCCAGTGGCAGGACCTCCTTGGCAGGCCCTGCACAATAACAAGATGGGGCACGGCTCTGCACAGAGAGGGCCTTGATTGCAGGCCCCTGACCCGGGCCCCTGCCCCGCCCCTCCTTTATTGTTACTTGTGTTTTTGTCGGAGCCTCTTTGCTCCCGGCCGCTTCCGGTCCGAGGCCGGGGGCCACGTTTGACCCGCCTGACATTAACCCTTGCCTTACCCTCCCCCCATCCCTTTGAATCGTTTCAGATAGGATATGAGGCGAATGCGATGGCGTATTTTTAGCTTTCGCGGCAACGAGGTGCGTTTCGCCTGTGTTGTGGGACGTTGTTTCGCCCTCCCTGGGTGTGAGGTCAGAGGGAATGTTTTACCTGCCCTGGCCCCAGAGGACCGGCGGCTGAAGTCCACTCGGCAAATGGAAACCAAACGCCGTGCTGCGAGCCGCGGAAAACGCGCTCCGTCGACAAGATGAAAAGGCTGCGGATTGGTTTAAAGGCTGCAGTTAAAGGCGGAACAAATTGGGAGCAAAATGAGAAATGGATAAGGAAATAAGGGGAGAAGATGAAGGTGGTTGGGCGCGTATGGGGGGACGCTGCTGTGCGTGCGTGTGTGTGCGTGTGGCTGTCAGGCTTCAACAGCATATGGGAAAGCACTAATGATGTAAACAGACACAAAACAAGCCCCTGTTAGTCCTCTTCAGGAATGTCTCTGTTTTCTTTAGACGGGTTAAGACGTACCAAATGCTTCCTCTACTTTTGTCAGTCCCTGTGAGCAATCTGAGTAGTTACTGAATAACACATAAGATGTTATGATTACCAAACATCTGTTTCCACTGACTATTTTGTTATATGCCTATTTTGTGTGTCCTATATTGCTATTAGTTTAATGTTTAAGTTTAACTGTTCAGAACCTTGATAAGTATTTAAAATGTACCTCAGGAAAAGTGTTAAGATGGCCGTATCGAGCCACCACCCACATACACACGTATACATTCTCAATTGTCCTCATAATATTCATTTGTAGGTAATTCAGTAAATGTACATCAAACCAAATACTTACCATACTTGAGTTATTGAGTGAGTTTACATGAGCTTTTTTTTCCTCATAATAGCTACCCCTGGCTTTGCTCTGCTACCCCAGTCCAGGCCTGCGATCAACACACAGCACGGCAGAGAGGGGGGAGTGTGGAACTAGCCCATTAAAATGCCATTATAAAGTAACGCGTTTGCTATGCCTCGCGCTCCTCCTTTGGGATCAGATTCAACGTTGATGACCCCTTTACAGCCAAGCTGGCATGTGTGTGGGGGGGGGGGGGTGTGTGTCTGCTGTTAAGCAGCACTGAAGAAACACAAACGCACCTCAGGTCCAAAGTAAGCAGCACTTCACCCCTAATCCGCGGGTCCCTCCTGCAAGCCCGTGTGATGGTAAAACTGGTCTGTGAGGTTTACAGCCCATCATCCTCCCACATTATTTATTCGGCTCAGCTGTAATGCACTAATACTTTACAGAGAAGAGCTTTGTTATGGTTTTGCTTGAGTAGATGGTAAATAATTATTTGCGGAGCGATTAGGTTCAACATTGGGACAGCGATGTGCTTTTCACATCCCTCCAACGCTTTCTCTGGTAACAGCAGAGGAATGATGTTTCGCGCCACCAGCACTATATTGCGTTGTGTTTCTGGTGTCAACCAATTTGAGAGGGTGCACAGGTCATAGTTATAACTAATCATAGTTATTGGCTCAGTAGGCAACTACCGACCAGTCTTCTAAGTTAATTTAGCTTTCTGGAGATTGCTCTAATTTGTTACCAAGAACATTAAAATTGATTGGTTAGGGTCTCCTGACTGGCACATCCAGCTGAAACACTATTCATTGGTTCAGTGACTTACATATTGAACGCTGACCATGGCAAGCTTTACCCATCAAGCGACACACACACAATTAGCCATAGTGTCGAGTGGGGAGGGAGAGTTTTTACTGACTGAGTTTCCCCGGGGAAAAGGTCAAATAAAATGTGATAGAAGATGGTTTGTAAGAAATACAAAATATTGAATAAATAAATGGTCTTCTGCCCCTGGGCTGTAAACTTCTGCTTAGCAACCTGCTTTTGAGTTTGTACATTTCATATGCCATTTCCTTTCGCAAAGCGGAAAATTACTACAGCAATTCAAGTTAAGTACCTTGCTGGAGGGTATAGTAGCAGTGTCCCAACTGGGATTTCAAACTGCAAACACCCCCAAATACAATTCCATAACCTGTATTCCACACCATCAGCCCAATCATTTATTGCTTTATTTTATAATAAAATATGTGCTGAAATGCAAGAGTCTCCTGTTTTCATTCTCCAACTCCTCCATTTAGAACAGTTTTATTATCCTCTGACCTTTTCTGTGGAAGCGGGACACTCAGGAAATGTAATTTCCTGCAGAAAAGGATATTCATTGAATAGGCAAAAACTGTGCAGGCTTCTTGAGTGTCATAGCAAGGCCAGACATGGAGCCTGAACACGGGCTGGGGGGGGCGGTCGCTTTTTTCCATGCACAGCGCTGCGTGTTTAACGTTAGCACAGGGCGCCAGCCGCGGCCGCTAGTTTTTACAACCTCACAAATGCTTAAAAAGCTCCTGGCTGTTGGCCTCTGAGGAGGGACCCTCGGAAGGACCCTGCAGTGGCCCCGTGCTTTCCGCAGTCCTCCAGAATGCAGTGGCCCCGTGCTTTCCGCAGTCCTCCAGAATGCCCTTTCCATTGGCCGATTTTATGGAGAGCGCGGTTCTCTCATAAACCGTATTCATTGCCCGTTTTTTCCAGGTGCCCGCTTCCCATAGGCAGACCGATTTTGTCGCGGTCGCAGGGAAAAAATGAACGCTTCGGGTTTCTCTGTTTATTGCATCTGACTGCTTGACCCTGGTCTTTAACTTGACATTTTTTCTTCTATGCGGTTAGAACAAACCTCTCATCTCACAAATCCTCCGGGACCTGCTTGCCGGCAGGAGCTGAAATGAATCAAGCTAGCGGCAACTGCTCGCTCGAAGACTCATGTCCATTCACATTGTGGGGACCGAGCTTTGCTCTTAAGAGGAGCAATTGAGAAGCCTCGGTAGGCTGGCCCCATCCTACCTTCTGTAATCCTGCAAAGGCTGCTGTTAGCAGCCAGCAGCGAAGGGTTATATGGGATATGTGGTGTAGCAGAGAAGGGGCTGTTAGAGCCAGCTGGAATGTGCCAGCTCCCATGGAGCTGTAGAGTGTGAAAACAGAGCCTTGAATGTATTCAGCCGCGGGAAAGAGCAGAGAGGGAGGGAGAGAGAAGGAAAAGAAGACACTGCATCCAGTGTTTGAGTCGCACGATTCTTCACGCTCGCCAACGGGGACGATAAATCCACTACAGCGGAGAGGAGCCGTAACGGATGTGGCCATTTTACCTTTACGGTGACAAGGTTACGAGAGAGAGAGAGAGAGGAGAGAAAAGAGAGAGAGGCAAATAGGGAAAGAGAGAAATAAGGAGAGAGAGCATTTCTTCAAGATAGACCTGTCTGCCACACTCTCAGAAATAAAGGTACAGTGGTGGTACATTTTTGTTCTTTAAAGAAAAAAATGTACCCTGAAAGGTATAATGATGTTCTTTTGGTACTAATAAGTAGTTTTTACAAGCAAAAAAGTTACAAGTGAATTATTAATCCCATGGCTAGCGGGACAGTTTTTCGTACCTATAGGGTACCGCCCCAGTGATAAGCTTTGTACCACTTTTTCGTCCCTTTTCTGAGAGTGCACCTTATTGAAGAAACACTTTACCTTTCAGTTCCCCGTGGATTAATGAGGCACCTTTACGTCACTCAGAAAGCCTGCTGAAAGTTAGACTAACAGCAGTTTACGCAGCACTGCCATTCCAATAAAATGATGGCCTCCACTCCATGTTAGCTCTATTACGCCTTCTGTCTGACATCGGCATGGGCGGCAGACTGAAAAGTCTGGTTTAATCATTCACCCCCACCCTCAGTCTGCAGGAGGCCGCTGAAAATCAGGGGGCATTTTAGTAAGGCTTATCTGCCTGCATCGGGTTTACCTTTTCCTGTCAGGAATCTCAACATGGCGTCCTCTGCACGCGCAGTGAGCATCGCTCCATTTGTCTGAGGGTTGTCCGGTCTTCTTTATTTTTCTTTTCTTCTCTTCTCTTTCTTCTCTATGGAGTGTGTGGAGGTACTCACGGGGAAATCCGTCCGCCCTCAACAGGGAATCACATCTGTGTGTGGAAGCCTGTGATTTTGCATTAAGTTGCTCTGCGTAACATCTTGTTTTGAAGCTCCCGATGGTAAATCAAATAGCCCTCCTGCAGTCGATATGTCCGTCACAGCTGGTGTGTAGCCTCATGTTTTATAGTTTCTTTTATGCTTTTTTTTATTTTCTTTTACTGTTAAAAATGTAGGGCGTGCCTCAGTGGTTTGGCCTGTAAGAGCACCGTCCACATGCTCACTTGTGAGCTGTGACATCCGCGGTTTGAATCCGGCCGCGCGACCTTTGTCGCACGTCTCTCCCTTTCTCTTGCGTCCATTCTTCCTATCTCTCTACACTGTGCTGTCCAATAAAGCTGAATAGCCATAAAATATACTTCTAAAACATTTAATGTAAAGTTCACTGAAAGTTCATTATATATAATGGAATATTCTGCAAGACAAAAAAAAGTCACTGAAGACTTGTTCTGCTCATATAAATTTTAGACAGTTCCTCACGTGGCTGATGTGGCAAAAAGTAAAGACTAAACGTTTCAGAGGCAATTAAACAAGAGAAGACAAATGTATTCAGTACAGTGTGCTCTGTTGTGCAGATCCAGTGTGTTACACTGGCCGTAATTGCCTTCAGCATGACAGTGTTGTTTACTCTGAGGTAACTGCACCAGGTTTTACTATATGTGTTACTGATCACAGATCAGTATTTTTTCACATGTATTTCATGTTCCAAGGTGTGTGTGTGTGTGTGTGTGTGTGTGTGTGTGTGTGTGTGTGTGTGTGTGTTCGTACAAATCCTGCTCCCCCTGCTGTCTTTTACTACACACAGCTGGCAGTTCCTTTTTGAAGATAGTTGAGGGAGTAAGATTCAGTCAGATATCAGTTCCTTAACTGTCTGTGCTAAGTAGTGAGCCATGGGCCATGGCCCCAGACTAGCTGTCATCTCAATCATTATAAAACAGTGCTTAATTTTTAATGCAGACCTGGTTATTGCATGCTTTTCTTCTCCTCTAGCATTTTGGCAAGAAATTCAAATTTATGTGGCTCATAAAAAGTTCCTGTGTTCATAAAATATAATATGCCTTCAATATTTAATGCTTTCCTGGTTTCATGCAGAATGTATACTCTTTGATATGTTCACTGATTGAAATTAAATTTTGAAGGAGCAGGTGTCTTTTCAAAAGAACCGGGAACCGCTGAAAGGCCTTTTCATTTTAGTGGAGGCTGCGCAGTTCCATTAAAATACCAGAATATTATTTATTATTTCTGGGTGACCCACACTAATAGAGTGACTGCTATGAATGGGGAAGCTAATCTTCTGGGCCACTTGTTTCTTCCTTGAGGAGTTTTTGTCCCCCTTGTCTGTGTCCTTTGATCTGTTGAGCAGCACTACGTGTGTGTGGCTAGGGGCAGTTTGAGTGTATTGAGACAGGAAGTTCAATGTGGTTTATAGCTTACATAATAAAGGGTTCTGGGACTTTTTATATCTTCTGTCATCTGGCCCTGTCAATGGGTGACGCAAACCGACTGTACAGCCAAACAAATACACTGTCTGATGATTGTTCTGAATGAATACTGTTTTTCTCAGTTTCTTTTTTCTGTTGACTCACAGGTGGTGCCTCCTTCTCTTCAGACATACAGAAGCCTGAGAAACCAAGGGACAGACAGAGAGAGAAAGAGAAAGAGAAAGACCACATCTGTGAAAAGTATCAAGCCAGCTGTCCCAGGGCAGCCTGTCCGGAGCGAAGTGGAGCAGAGAGTGTCTCATTGCCTGGAGGCCTCACAGACAGGGGGATGTCCTGTAGAGACAGGTCTGTCATTAGGCCACTGGGCCCAGCACTGAGAAATGGATAGTGGCCCATCACCCCAGCAAAAGGTGTAATTGTCCTCTTAACCATGGAAAACAGGCTAATGACTGGCGTGTGAGGCCCTGGAGCCCTGCAAGCTCTTGCTCGTGCAAAGCAGAAATCATTCTGAGGACCCAACTTTAACTGTGGAGCCTGTAAGATAGACCTAGTTTTTTGTTGCCAGTCTTATTACGTATTTATTTTGTCTACTTAAGACTTAATTGTTTTTTTGTTTTTTTTGGTCACGGAAATTATTTTCTGAAAAAAAAGCTAAACAAAAAAAAAAAAAAAAAAAAAAAACTTTCTTTGTGGTGAGAATTGTTTTGGCCCAGAGGTTAGTAGACGGAAGAGGCCATGTCAGCAACATACCGCATCGTTGTCAGCACCATCAACTGCTACAACAGTGTGATGGTGGACCAGCGTGTTCAGCATGCGGTGCACTACTGCAACGGACCGTGCCAGGCACTGAGACATGGGCTTGACTGCACCGTGGCCCACCGCAGTACCTGCTCCGAGCTGCTTGAGGCTCCTGCCATCCCTGCTCCTGGCTCCCGCCCCTCCAGCATCCATGAGCTGGCCGGTAAATTCTCAGCTGTTGAAAATGGATTAGCTAGCCCCGGAGCCGCCGCTGGTGAGGATTATCACCAAGCTCTCCCAGGAGCTCCCAGGGTCAAAAAGGGACTGTCTGTCCAGAGCTCTGCAAGCCTCAAGGATATCACTGGGGAGGCTATCAACTTGGCAAGTGGGAAAATAAAGGAGTTCTCCTTTGAGAAGATCAAGTACTCCTCCAGCCACGTAACCTTCCGGAAGGGCCGGAAGGTTCGGCCAGACTCCTTCAGCCGTAGGTCCACTGACCTGGACATCATTTACGGGCACTTTGCCGGGAATGACGAGAATTGCCCGCCCTTCGGCCTGCTGCAGAAGTCGGTTCTGGAGGAGCACAAGCTAAGCCGTAGCGCCTCTTTGGAGCAGAACCTCAACAATGTGGCTACGTTGTACCTCAACAGCTTGACTGAGGAGAACCTCATCGCCCGCATCCTGGAAAAGACTAAGACCGACAGCAATGCCTCTGGGGAGGACATCAAGGCCTGCCTGGACATCCTCCTCAAGTGTTCAGAGGACCTGAAGAAGTGCACTGATATCATTAAGCAGTGCATCAAGAGGAAGTCAGGGAGGGGAGATAGCGATGACTCAAACAACCCTGAGATCCTCTACAGGAGTGTGATGACTCGGCTGTCTAGCTACCTAAAGAAACTCCCTCTGGAACTAGAGACGGGTCAGCCAGGGAGGCAGGAGCAGAGTGACCTGGCGGAGCTGGTCAACAGCCTGCATAGCCTGCAGCAGGGACCCTTTTCCCCAATCTTTGGCAATGAGCAACCACCCAGGTATGAGGATGTTGTCCACTCCCCTCCCCTGACCAAACCTCTACCTCCCTCCATCTCCCAGCCTGAATCCCAGGATGCTCCTCGGGAGCTGGATGGCACCGTGAAACCTGTCCCAGTCCAGAGCCTCTTAGGCCTGCCCTCTCGCACCTCCTCCCCTGCTAATGGGCCACAACCTGGCATCACAGCATCTGCCACTGCACCCACAGCCCTACCTTACAGCGTCCCAGTCAGCCATTGCGACAGCTTCTCCTCCACCACTTCCCTGCTCTCCAACAGCAGTGACAGTATCTGCAAGGACTCCATGGAGGCACTGTACATAGAAGAGGACGTAGATGTGGGTCGGGCATTGGACCGGGAGATCAGGGGGGAAGGGAGGTACAGTCTGGGTTTCACTGAGGGCCGGCAGTTCACCAAAAGGCCCAGCATCCTCTCAGAACCTGGGACCAGCATCTTGGACAAGCTACCGGAGATCAGTAGGAATGGGATACCGTTCAAGCCAAAGACAGAACCCTTATTGCTGCAAGGAGTCAGCAAGACGCAAATCTCCCTGAGGAACGCAGTGAGCCCAGAGCCAAGGCCCTTCCATTCCCCAGCACAGAGTGGCAAGGATGATGACATTGATAAGCTCCTGATGGACTTGGAATGTCTCTCTCAGAGCATAGACATAGAGACTCCCGCTAAAGTCTCTTTAGGCCCTGACCTCAGGAACTGCAACCAGCCGATCTGCCCTCCTCAGCCAGTGACCTCAGGAAGCAAAAGCCTGGCTGCCCTTCACGTAGTCCCATCCCCGCCACTGCCTAAGAAGGATCAGGAGGCCAGTGGAGGGGCAACTGACAGGTGCACAGGTGAAAGTGGTGAGGATGACGGGGTGCTGCTGCTCCGGATCCTGGAGAGCATCGAGAGTTTTGCCCAAGAGCTAGTAGAGAGTGGGACAGGTACAGGAACACAGTCCAAGGAGAAGGAAGTAATGCGTCTCCTCCAGGACACACTGGCAACCGCCAGCAAAGCAGAGACAACACCGTTGCAAGCAGGCCCAAGCCCTGATCCTGGCCCCAGCCCCACACGTAGCCCTGCCAGTATCACCATGAGTGACACTGGTTCCACCCTGTTGATCCAGCAGACTCCAGAAGTCATCAGGGTGAGTAAAATCTTGCGACACTCCAGGCATCACATCCTGGTTGCATATTTGTACCGTAGATTATAAGTACATTGCAACTGAATAGGACACCATTCCAGAGAGTAGTAATCGTACAGCCATAACATTCTTATGTTATTTTCATTGTCCCATTCTCTATTCTGCACCACAAGTCATAGATTTCCAGCTTGTTGAATTTAGAACGTAGCCATTTTGAGACTTTGCATGACATTTTCAAGGCAGCTCCATGTTACGTATGGTTCTGTGCATGCACGTGTCTGATATACTGCCTCAGGTTCTCCCTTCACGCTGTATCCCAGCCGGGTCTTGTCACCATTTCAAATCTGCCCCGCTAAGCGCTTCTTTATAGCTGAGCAGAAAGGAATGAAACCTGGTGAAAATACTATTCAGGAGGATGCTTTCTCAAGAACACTGGGGCTTTGTTCTTGGCGGAAGTACAGGCCAGCTGACCTTTAAAGTAATTGAAGCCATGTGTTAATGCGGTATGGGGGGCATTAGTCGCACTGTTGCCTCTGTGATGCAAATGAGTCGGCAGGGTAATCTGCTAGCGGGATGAAGCGGTGCTTGTGAAACCAGCTGTATCATCCCACTCAATTCAGCATAACCGTAACAGGGCTAATGGTTCCTATGGTTCTACGTTTCTGTGGCATGCTAGCCAAAGTTCGCCACTGTTGGGATGCAAATTGCTTAAATTGAGAGTTGGGGAATTTAAAGTAGTCTGCCAGCCATATGTCCTATCCGGAATGGAAGTATTTAGGCGGCTGATTGAAACAACCCTTGACACAGGATCAGCGGAACAAATCAGCAATCTGTGCTGAATATTTGTCAGAAAATGCGTAAAAATGGCTTCTGCTCAGCAAACATGAACAGTTTTCAAAAGGCACGGCATTTGTATTTACTTCTCTGTCCATTAAGGACTAGGCTGTGCTGGGCATTCCCAGTATTGTTTTTAAACTTCACTCTAGGTTAATGGCTGCATCTGTTTAAAAATGCATTGGATGATTGTAGAGGATCTCGGGGTGTACAGAAGCCGGCTTTAGCACCTGACTCTGGGGAAGTTAGCAGATTATACAGTGACTTTTGGCAGTGGAGGAGTGGAGACCCGTTGGGATTATGTTACACTCAGGGGCTGGCTGTCAACGTGGACCCATTTTCTGAACATCCATCACAGGATTGAGTACCAGGTGAAAACAAAATAGATGGTGCCGCAGATTTCCGGGAGTTACTATACATAGGGGGCCCAGGTTTGCAGCTATGCATAAAGTTCAGGGACTAGTATGTGAGGTTGACTCTTTTGCGTGTGCGTGTGCGTGTGTGAGTGTGCGTGCATGCGTGTGTCTTTGGGCACACGTGTGTGTGTGGGTTGAGGGTTTGTTTTTTAACGGGAGCATAGCTGATCTCCATAGTCTTAGGTCTTGTCTTGCAACGGGGCTCATCGGTCACCGTGCCCTGATGGGGCCCCTGACAGGCTCATGTTAACCCCATAAATGCCATAACTGCTGATAGCTCCAACCCCCCAACCCCTTACTCCAACTCCCTCATTCTCCCTCCTCGGGTAAACCATGACTTGTTTATTTACTGGACTCTGTAACCTGAAGCCCGGCAGCTATGCAGTGCGTGATATTAATGGCACCGCCATAACACCTGTCAGAGGACGAATCTTTGCCATTGCGAAAAAGACTCTTTCTTGCCTTTTTTTTCTGTCTTTCATTCTTTATCCACCCTTATCCCCAGCCCCCACTCTCCTACCCCCTCCCCCAAGCTGATTTTGGCTGTGGCCCCTGGTCCGAGTGGCGGGTCGACAGCTGTGTAAATGGGAAATGGACACCGGGCCCCTTAGCGCACCACAGGTGCTGCCCAGCTACTGGTGGCACCTTGACGGAAGCGGCAGGTGGTGGCCTGGCTCCCATCAGCAGAGTCCCGGGATCTTGATGTGGTGACAATGACAGGAAACCACTGTGACCGGAGGGAGGCCTGTTTCCAGATAGCCACGGCTCCCTCTTATCACACTAATTATAATTGCAGACCTTTTCAACTTTCTGGCCCACAGCTTTACTAGGATTTGCATGTTCAGCCAGTATGGTAGGATTAATTGCCACAGACTTTTATAAGACCCGGGACAAAAGAGTGCTATTCCTGTCAGCTGTGAATTAGCCCTCTGTGGGCTTTCATGCAAAATTAATAAAAGTCCAAGTATAAAGTCTGGCAGCGCAGTGTTAGTTCACGTGACGAGGAGGCGTGGACAAGGGGCTCTGCACTTTAATGATAGGCCCGAAGCTTGTCGCTTTCATGAGAAAGTCATCTTGACATTCACTAACATTCAGACCCCTAATTTCTCTTTTCCCTGTATGGGCCTCCTCAGCCAGTGCAGAAAGTCTCCTGATTGTGTGTGTGTGTGTGTGTGTGTGTGTGTATGTATTTTGGGATAGATGGTCCTGCTGTACCCAGGCAGCTTCAGTCCTGGCGTCCTTTTACAGGGTGCTCCTGCAGGAGTGGTAAGAGGCTGTTGGCACTGCCCGTGTCAACCGGGTGTCCTTTTCGTCCGGCTTACCCTCTTGTCAGTCAGAGACAAAGGTGTCATGAGATGGGCCTAAATCAGTGTTGCTCCTCCCCTACTATGGCATTCTGTTGGAGACTCGCTGTCGCCACAGGGAAAACAGACCCTGGTTTGCGGTGGGGGTCACGGCTAAGTTCGGGAATAGCTCCCTAAAACCTGATCTACCCTAGCACTCGGCAACTATGCAAATAAGACCCTCTTGGCCCAAGAGCTCCGCCCACTGCCCTAATTAAAACACATCCTGCCAATCAGAGGAGCAAAGAACTGCAAAAAGTGTGAATTTACCTACTTGTGTTTCTAGGTGAGGGGGAAGGGTGGTGGGGGTTGGGTGGTAGTCATTCCACAAGGCATTTCACACAAAATTACTTCCCAATTCACACAACCTCCAAGGTGAATGGGAAGTGTTTTCTCATGATGTTTCCCCCCGTGCGACACCCTTCCTTTTAGTTTGGCCTGAAGCATTGTGTTGTAACTGGAGCCGTGTGGAGAAACCTGCATTTTTCAAAGACCCTGCACCCCCACCCCTGTGTGCACTGTGCCTCACTCAATCACAGAGCACTGAACGAATCAAGATGTTCAACATCTGACAAGCAGCGGGCGGGAAGGGTTGACCTAGGAACAGACCAGAGTGGGCTCTTTACTTCCAGTGTGTTTTGTTTCCCAACTAGACTAAACATCAGCAGCAGGTGAAAATGTAAGGGGAAAAAAATCTAAACAAAAAACAAAAAGGTCATTGGATCTGGCTTCCTTAATTGCTACTGACAGAGGACCTGTACTTTGAGATCCCTCTGTTTCCTAGCCTGACCCCACATGCACTAAAAGACAGGGCTTGCTGGCTTCAAGGAAAAGTCCTCAGCATTGATTCAGCAGGACTGGTAATATACACGGTTATGTAGAAAGGCAGTTGCAAATGTATAAAATCCAAATGTACATAAAATACGACTTCACCTTTGAGAGTCCATGGCCTTGCATGAAGCTTGGCTGTGGGCCTCTCCCCTAAAGAACACCCCCACCCAAACCGTCCTAAACCTCTTGGTCTCGAGGCCCCCCACTGGCCAACAGGGACCAGTGTGGCTGCTGCTGAGACACCACGTCATTTCTGCACCTGTCAGAGTGGAACATTAATTTCCATGGTGACAGGGAGCCTCGGCTTGGCCCATTGAAGAGCCATGGCGATATAAATCAGCCGGATTCCTGCCGGGTTCCGGCACACAGGCCCGAGACCAGAACCCAGGGCCCTCTGGGAATTCAGGGGAGGGAAGTCGGTGTGAATGGCATGTGAAACAATAGCAGGGGAAAGAATCGCAAAAAGGTCGACGGAAAATTCGCAGCTGTATACACGTCCTGCGATTTTGCGAAGTTGTATTTCACTTGCAGCAGCGGTTTACAGAGGATTCTCTTGTTATTATCTTAGTGGCGTTCAAGCCGCTATCATGTGACAAGTGCAGCTGATGTAGCAGTGGTGGTGACATAATTAACACAACCTTTCCTCAATGCCCACCAGCATTCGTGTTGATGGCTTCATTACTGTTCCGGAAAGTGTCAATCTTCTAGGCTGTCCTCCCAGTGCGTGAGGTTCTTTTTTGCTTCTCCAGCTCTAAATGTCTTGAAATTAGTTTTGACTTGTGACAGGCATTTAGTTAGCATAAAACTGTATTCAGAATAAAAAAAGAACACCTCTCTTGCCAGAAGTTTATACCCCCCCCCCCCCCCCCCCCCCAAATGCTCAGGAGAATAGGATACCTGGTTTGATTTTGGGAAGGTTATTTCTTAAATATGGTCCTCATTAGCGTGCCGTAGTAATCTCTCTTTTCTTTGCCTTTGTTCATAACGTGGTGGGCTTCCAATATAGTGCGTCACTCCTGATTGGAGCAGAATGAGGGGAACCTCAGTGAGCTTGCGCTGAGTCTAATCACTGCACCTGCGTCCTGAAGAGCCGAAAAACAAGTTCAAAAGGGAGAGGGAGAGAGAGATACAGAAGGAGAAATTGGGGGGTAGGTAAGGGGGGCTCTAGTTGTTTACTTTAAGTCAATCGAGAATTACATCATTGCCGCCGCTGTCCTGCGCCAAGAGGATATGAAGTCACACCAAAAACTCTGGCCAAGTACAGAAAGAACCCCTCGACCCCCACCACCTCTGCCCCCATCTGTGGGAGCGCTGTTGCTATTTGCGAGAGGTTTCCAATACAAAAACAATGGTCAACATGGAATTGCCATAATAAAACAATGTGCAGCTAGTGGCAACAGGGCAACAACCTGTTCAGAACATAAAAAATGTTGATGTCCTGCCGGAAAGGTGTTCTCACGTCCCACACACCGACACCCTGAGCCTCCCCTTCCTACTGCCTAATGGCATCCTCATGGGGAATGTTTCCCAGAATTCAATACTGCATTTCAGAGTGCATCCCTCTTTACTTTAGTCCACTTTGAATTAACTCTGAACCCAGTGATGTACCGGGCCCGGTAAAGTGACACCAGGTTCTCATTGACCACAGCCTGGCCTGGCCTGATCACAGATGAACATGATCCAGTGCTTTTCTATGCCTGTGTGCATGAAGAAACTCTCCTGGGGTGTGACAAGGGCGGAAGCGCATTAGGATGTCCAAAAAAAAAGTCTGCTTTTTTGCTTGTGAAAACATGTATTACGTAAGGACTGTAATCTGACAAGATCAGAAATTTGCCTAAAAATTGTCCAGTTGATTATATTATGCAAAAATAAAACCCTTTGTGGCTCACCAGTGGCATTTCTGCCCGGGGGTGACTCGACCGCTGGTCACTGTTCCGTTCCTTCGGCCTCCCAGCGTCTGACCACTGGGCGACCACAAGCTCGGTCAGCTGCAGGAGCAGCACGGTGAAAATCCAGCGCTGCACTGTGTTCTGGTTTTGGTGCTGAGGATCATCTGTTTTACTTTATAATCCTGAACAGCTCAACAACTCTTATGTCTTTTAGTGACACGCATGGCTCACACAGGAGAACTGCCCTTGAAGGCCAGTGACATTTCTGAAGTGCTAGTGTGCTTGCATGCATGTGCACGTGTGTTTTTATAAAGACATACAATGTGTGTTTGTGTGTGTGTGTGTGTGTGTGTGTGTGTGTGTTAAAGGGGAAGAAAATATACGGTGTGTGTGCAAGTGTGTAGGTGATTATATGCATACATGTGTACATGTGTCCCAAAGCTCATGACTCAGACTGACAGGACAGACTTGACTTTCAGTGGTCTGAAAGTTTTGTCAGACATGAAGTCACTCCTTTAAATTTCCAGCAAGATGTTGTGTGTGTGCATGCAAGTGTGTGTGCGTGCACACATGCATCGGTAAGTGGACCTATAATACATTGTATATATTTGTGTGTGTCTGAGTATATGCGTGCATTTGTGCTCATGCTGTTGTGAGAATGTTTGAGGTGTACGCACATCAGTGCTTGGTGTTTGTGTGTGTGTGTGTGTGTGTGTGTATATGCGTGTATATGCGTGTGTGTGTGTGTGTGTGTGTGTGTGTGTGTGTGTGTCTGCGCGCGCACACTTTTGTATACATGTAATCGCCTGCAGTGCATATGTATGTAGACCCTGCAGGAAGCTGAAAGGTGTATCCCGTGGAGAGAGGGCAGACACACTGTGTGTGGAGGATGTCTGGAAGTGTTTAACTGGGAGGATTTCCCATCATTCCCTCCTCTGACTGAACCCGAGGCCTCAGAGAATTCCTCACATCATTCAGAGGAGAATGGAAAGCTTGTCAGACTCGCTCTCTCTCTCTTTTTTTTTAATGAGAGGTCCCAAGAGCTTTGCAGAATTTCAACCTGAGCACCAGAGTATGAACACAATGCACTTTTCTTATCATCATTATACTATTTGTTGTAACAGTTGACACCCTTGCAAATAGTGACTTTCCTTGTATTAAGGAATACATACAGTCTCACACTGTATGTATTCCTTAACACTTTTATCGTGCTGGATTTACAGTATTCTTGGAAGTCATACAAGATGTTTTTCACACGGCTTCAGCCTAGATTTGAACCCACAGCCCCTCTGGTCTGCCCAGCTTTGTTTTATAAGGAAGACGAAGGAGGAAGCACATGCAGCAGATCAGCAGCAGGAATTACTGCGGACCATTGGCTCTCGCGCAGAGCCTTTAATTGTGACATCACAGAAGGTGCCCAGGTCATCTTAGTGCCAGACCTTGGCAACAGCCTCAAAATAGAACTCTGCTATGCCTCCAGGACACCGTGATCCTGTCACCATGTTGTGCCCTGGTCAGACGGGCCTTGGGGGGGGCTGTTGTTTCAGCTGTCCCTTAGGAGGGAATATCTAGGCATCCAGGACACAGTAACAACCCTGGGACTAAAACAAAAATTGTTGGCCAGTTCTTAGACCTCAGGCCCTCAGGACTCTTTGGTCCCTGTCGCTCAGTAATGTAGCTGGTAATGTAGATGCCACAGAAAGAGAGAACTCACTTCAGCCCTGCTGTGACCCCCTGGTTGGTACGGCACAGTGGTAAAGGAGTTATGCTTGTAACCGAGTGTGGCATAGCGGTGAGGGACATTGGTTTGTAAACCAGTAGTTTGAAGGTTTTATTCCCAAGTGGGGCCGCGCCGTTCGTACCTTTGGGGCACACACTGAATTACTCCAGGAAATATCCCGCTGCATAAATGGTAACGGTGTAATGAATAACACGAGGTAAGGACATCTGCAAAGTCCAATATAGCGCACAGAACTTTTCCTCGAGTTTCTGTCTCTTTTACTGGGATGCAATGTCTTGTGTAGGTCTTGAATACGTTTAATAATTACGTAATAATTTAAGCAAAATAAAACCTTTCATCAAAAATCTTTCAACAAGTTCTGGCTCACTGCTAGACCATAGAAAGGCTATTGTTGTCTAATCAATGTGTATAATGTAATATCGCATATGCTTCTCATAGTGACATAATATACAGTACGCTGAAGCCTGCCACCTAGTGTCCGACAATACGAATTGCGTGGTCCAATCTAGGTAAACATTAAAACGTGGTTATACGTTGGACATGCAGTGCCTCTCCCAGCTTGACATCCAGAAACTGGTTTTCTTTCCATTTTTTTCCCCCCTGTACCACATTCCTTGTGTCAAGTCTTTTTTCTTTCTTTTTTCCCATGGTTCAAGTGGTCTTCCGTTTAGGAGAGCAACCCTTTAACAGGCTAAACTTTGCACTTTGCCCCACTCAGCTTCAAGTGGCATCTTCCTATCTCATGACAGAGAGGGAGCAGAGAAATAAGCATTCACAGAGAAAGTGCTAGAGCCTCCACCCACAGAGCATGCTGGAGAGTAGGGGTGTACTGAAATTGGGGGTGAGGAGGCAATCAGGAATTTTTGGGGTTCACTGATGCTCACAGTGTCCTCAGAGGAGCCAATCAGGTGAGGGGGGGTGGTGGGGGGGGGGTCAGAGCCCTGCCCTTCAGATGGGAGAGAGGCTTCTTCCTGATACAGTGGGTGCGTGTCCCAATACTCGAAAAATTAACCCTCCTTTCCTCCACTACCACCTCCTCTCCTCCATGCCCCGGAAACAGATCTTTGTGTTTTAATCTAATGTTGCAGATTACATCTTAAGTACGTATTAACGGTTACATATTAATTAACATCTCTACGCAAACCGCAATGTCAGGTATATTGTATACTGTGCAATACTTGTACTCAAAATGTTCAGCCAGTTTTGCATTCTTCCGGGTAGGAGAGGAGTGGTAGTGGGGGAGTGGAGGAAAGGAGGAAAGGAGGTGGGGAGTGAAGAATATTGGGACGCAGCCACTGTACTCCCTCCCACCCAGTGCCACTGACCCCAATCTTTCCCAAGAGGCCCCCCGGGGGGTCGCGACCCCGGCTCTCATTAGCTCGGCAGGAAGTGGCGAGGCTCGAGCCCCTTTCCCACCAGGGCCACTGACGAGGACAGGTGCTGGCGAGCTGGGTCTCCCACGGAGTCTCATTTCAAACGTCCGCGGAGAGAGAGAGAGAGAGTCCTGCCATGACCAGGGCACGATCAGGCTCACAAGGGGAACACGCTTCTAAGCAGTTGTCAGACTGCTCTTCCTGTGTCAAGTGTTCCCTTTAATACTTGAAAGTATCTCCCGATCTCCACATTAAATAGCTTGATAGATTCCCAAACATGATTAACACTGTACTGTGTGTGATGTGGGAGATAGATTGTTTGATGGATCAGTCACTGGACAGATACAGTTAAAATGAAATCCAGAGTCAGATGAAATTAGCAAGTTTGTATTAAGGTTGTTAATTTAACTATGATCTATAATGAAACTGTCATAATTTTTGTACTTTCCCTCTAATACATGGACAGTTATTCTGTGGCTCAGTCATACCGTTTCGTTCTCTAGTTAACTGGGTTGTATCCCCATCTAGAGGTGAAACAGTGTCATTGCAACATGTAGTCAAAAGTCTTCCACTGTCTGTGTGGATTGTCATTAGCCGTGGGTTTCGTTCACTTTATGAGTCAACCTTAATCGCACTTGTACACAAGCTGAATGACATCAGCATAGTATTTGATTTCTCAGAGGGGTTGCATTGAGCCCTGCATTCTTTCTGTCTCAGTGATGTCTGTTGCCATAGTTACGGGGGAGAACCGGTGGCTGAGGCATAACGTGGCGGCGAGGCCCGGCTCGGGGAGACCAGATGCCCGGTAGCCACGCTGGTCGGTGCGGTGACGGGCAGGCGCTGTCTGTTTGTGTCGTGTCGGCACAAGCGACAACAGCTCTGAGCCGGCGCAGGAGCCCTGAAATAGATGGAGGCAGTGGAGCAGTAAACAAGACCGTGTGGAGACTGCAATGAGCAGAGACACAGGGGAAGAGAAAGAGAAGCAACCAGGGTGAGAAACAGAGAGACACAGAGGTTAATAAAGAAGGATAGATGGGGAGAGAGATTGAGGGATGGGAGCAAGAATGAGGTGGGCGGAGTCAGGAGATGGAGAGATTCAGGAAGTAATAGTCAGAGATTCAGGAAGTAACATGTGGCAAGCCCTTAAATTATCCGGGCGTCTTTGAACTAACACGTGTTCATCGGTGTGTGTTACTGTATATGGAAATACATGACATCTAAAAGTATAGACTTTACTTACGTCTCAGCTAAATTAATAAATATATTTTATTGAACAATTCTAGTTCCTGAAAAGTGTATTTGTAAAGAGGGAAGACATTTACATGTGGGACTCCCCATCATTGATGACACCTGTGGCACATGTCCAAACTGGGAGGAAGCAGAGAGCTCATATTCTATAACAGGGATGGGCCGTACTGGTCCTGGAGGGCTGTTGTTTATGCAGGTTTTTGTTTCCACCAATGACCCTGGCTAAATGAGCTAATTAGCTGTACACACCAACACTTGTTCACTCGTAGATTAGATCACAGTAAAACGTTTCATATTGGGATAAAAGAACAGTCTTTGGCTGTCATTCATGCGCTTATCAAGAAATGTAGTGAAAATATCAGATGGCGTTAAAGTTAGTGCTAATTTAGTAATTAAGACGAGAAGTTGTCGTGAAAACCAATAAAAGATACGGCCCTCGTTGCCCACCTCTGCTCGGTAACTTTCTACTGAGACAGGACATTTACCTCAAAAAGAGTGGCTCCCTCTACTGGCTGTTTACTGTAAATGCAGAATGTGAGCCAGTGATGTATTTCCGCCATTATTCACAAGCACTGTATAGAATTCATAAACCCAATCATTGTATGTGGTCTGTAAGGAAAAACTATAAACAGATTGGATCTTATTTAGCAAGTTGACTTTTAGCAGTGACATAATCCATGTGTTGAAATGAGAACACATTTTTAGCTCCACATTCCATAGGGCATCTTGCAATCCAGGTAAAGGGTCATCGCTTTGGCGATGCCATTTCCCGTTTATATTTTCAAACGAGCAGACTGAATGGGCCATGTGTGTGCCCATGTGTGCATGTGTGTGAGTGTGAGTGTGTGTGTCTGTGTCTGTGTCTGTGTCTAAAATCTGCCCGGTGCCTGCTGCAGAAATAAACTGCAATTAGAAGCCATATCTGAGTGGATCATTTTACGACACAGCCGTGCAGAACCAGAGAAGCTCCTGAAAAGCTTATGGGGAAGGGCAGGAGGACTCTGTCAATATGTTCATCTACTTTACTGTGCCGACAACCATCGGACTCCTTGAATCAGATCGCAGTTCACACATTTACCAGTGTAACTGGTAACTCGATCGACACTGTAAACCCAGGGTCAGGCCCACTATTTTAAAAAATAATATTATACTGAAATTACCACAAGAGTTCGAACAAACCGACGCCTGAATATACTAAATTATTAAAAAGTAAAGCAAAGTAAAGTTTATTCCGTAACTTATATTTTGCTCATGAAGCCTTACTGTGTTGCCTGACTGTTTTTTTTTTTGTTTTTTTTTTTAATTCAACAAGTGCTCATTCAGTGTGTTTGATGGGCTAACGTGTCTGGAGCCACATGTATAAAACTCTGAGTAAAAGAATGCGTAAAAGAACGCTCAGGGAGAAAGTCGGAAATCTGCTTTAAAAAAGTTCTGCATTTTGTACCTCTGCCTTGCTGTCACGGTGTCGCCATATCACACGGACTCCAAACATTGCTGTCCATCATGTGCAGAGGTACGCAGATTCTCACAGCACGTGCTATATTATACGTCTGAGGGCATTTGTCTGCTCAGCACTGTTTTAACATGTGGCCCCTGGAGTTTCTGAGGTAAAAACAAGCTCTCGAGAGTTTCTGTTCATAGAACCTGTATGAAGAACGAAGGGACAAAAGGTGTTGATTAGCGCACAGGGTAATCGTCTCAGTGATTGGACTGATGGAAGGGACACAGTGTCAGACAGAATCCAGCCTGTGTTTCGGTCACAGCTAAATGTAGCGGTTTGAGTGTTTTTCTTCCCGCTGGGGAGTTTTTACCCTCGTTTGCTGCTTGGGGGTTCAGGCCTGGTTTTTGCCTAATTCTCCTTCTGTTTCTCTGTACAGCGTTTTTGTGACAGTTCTCTGTAAAAAGCACTATAGAAATAAAATTGAATTGAACTGAAACTTGCTCACCTTGGGCTATTAGTTCCTCATTATGAAACCACATTAGTGTCCCTCCATTTTGCGGTAACCCTGCCGGGAAACCCCAGTTACTCAAACAGTCCACGCCCCCTGCTTCTTTTGGAGATACCCTCTCCTCATGTCGGTGCACCTGCCGTGTTGGGCAATGCATGCTTGTAGTTCCTGGATCCGGGAGAGGAGCGGGAAGCAGGGGGAGGCACCCAGAGGTGTGACTTTAAGCCTACTAGTTCCTGGAAGACATTCCCCAAACCACCCACCCACCCACGCTCCCACTTTCTAAATGTGGCCCTCTAATGTGGCCCCCGGGCTTGCCGAAGTTCTCTCAGATGAGAAGGGTTCTGGCTTTTTTTGTGACTTTTCTGTGACTATATAGAGAGGTCACAGGGTTTAATTAGTCAGTTACGTCATCATGTGTCATTTCGCAAGAAATGCAGTTTCCTCTGGCGCGAATGGAAAGTAAACTTACGGCAATTATTCTGCCGATTTTCTTTCAGGTCATAGCTACGGCATGTGCTGCCACGTACGATCGAATGCTAACGGCCACTGCACGTCACCAGCCGTGGACCAGCACACGTACGGGTCACTCGACATACCCAGCAGAGATCCTACGTGACTCGCGGCTAGATAACAGCTGCTTAGAGTTGGATTTCAGCTCCTGAATCCATACTTGACTCGTGATTTACGGTATAACAAGTGCGTGAGCCGAGAACACTGGGAAAATGCTGGGAGTGGCATCGGTGGTGGGAGTGGGCAGGAGCGTGACCTCGCTTCATCTCCCCGGCGTCTTCAGACACGCCGTCCTCAAATCACACAAACAAATTTTATTTAATGTTTCATTTTTCTGAATTGCCGATTTCAGTTTCAGTTCACTTTATTAGCGTGACGAACATTCATTCGTAATACCAAAGTAGGCATAACAGAATTCCACTGTAAAGTCTTACGCGCTGAAAGAAGGACAGTAATATAAGTAAGTGTACTCAAGAATTTACAACAAGAAATGGCTAAATAAATCGCACCCGTCCCGTAACTCACTGACTGTAGAGGTTGACGTCAGTCGGTTTCCCTGCAGCTCGACTGAGAGCGACAGTTTGGCCAGGCTGGGTGAGGGCGGGGATGGGTGTGGGAAAGGGTGGGCGGCTGGGACGGGCGAGGGTGACCCGTCTCCTATTTATACACCCTGCAGCTGCCTCGCGGGCGGCCGGGGCCTTGGCGGTAATGAAGCCGGCCCGGGTGGGGATTACAGGCTGCGGCGAAACAGCTGAGGAACGCCGAGCGAGAACACCATAACTTGCGCGTCTTCTCCGCCTTCGTGCTGAACTCACTGCCGCACGCACATATATGTCCTCGCTTAGCACATATTAGCCTTCTCTTCCCGTTCCCCTCTTCAGTACAGTGTCCGAGGAGCATGACCTCATCATTGTGTGACAGCTTTATGTTCACTTTACAGAGCATGCGACGCGTACACAGGAGGTGTTTATGATGTACATGCCTTTTTTATGCTCGTCTCAGTGCCTATAAGAAAGCAGTGTAAAAAAGTGTAATTGAATACATTGGAATTACATTTTTTGATAATAATCAACTTCCGCTAAAGATTTAGGACTACATAACTGGAGTCGAACCAGACTGATTAAAAAGACATTTCCCAGTTCGCATTGAGACCTTTTCAGTCCCTGTGAAGAACGTAAATAAACCAAAAAATAAAAATAGTTTTTCATGTCAAAATAAAAGTACTAAAGTTTAGAACATTTATACATTGCTGCCATTGCTTTCACACGTATACATGTTTATGCTTATATTGTAAAATATCAAATTGTAAAATATATTGGTGCGCGTATAAGAGACTATTCTTTTACGACTGTGTCAGCTTAGTGGTTTCCTGGAAGCTCACAGAGAGGGAAGGTGTGAATGACATGGCGCTGCTCTCTACGAAAGCCCCTCTCACTGACCGGACTCTCCGCTCCGAGGCACAGACAGAGGAGCACTCTGCCAATGATGCAGAGCGCGGCAAACCGAAATCACAACAAACCCTTCTCTTTCTTTTCCACCCGGAAAAAAAAACGTTGTTTCGAGCAACTTTTAATTGAAACTGACTGACGGCGAATCGGTCTGGGGAAAGGCGAGAAGCGTGTAAGCGGCCGACGGACAAGGGGGTGGGTCAGCACCGCGGTTTTGTGGCAGAAGGCCGACGAGCCATTCGTACCCAAGATGCTTGTTCGTAGGCAAACAAGCTGGCAAACGGGTTTGTGCCTCTGACGCCTTTTTTGGGGGAAACCGGTTCAGACAAGCCCCTGCTCGTTCCTGGTCTTCTGTGGCTCTCCACCGCTAGAGGCGACAGGAACAGCTAACTGTAACATTCCAGCGACGTCACATTTAGGAGATGAGAGTGCCTTGGTGCTTTACGGAAATTGGAGGGTTCCGTTCACCTTGTCGCCACATATGCTTCATTAAACCCCAGGTTATTTGCTTTGCCCGCAAAGCAGATAACAGTATGGTCAGTAGATAGTACAAAGCCCATAAACACAATAATGAAATAAAACAATAGGCAAGTAATTAGCGGGTACCTATTCCTTGTTATTTTTGGGGGTTTTTTGTGGGGGGGGGGGGGTGTTTCTATTGTGCTGGTGAGAGCGCTGCTACCTGTATGTTAGGCTAGTGGTTGGAATGCATTGGGGAGGCGGATTGATAGCCCACAGCTTTCTGTTGAAGCCCTGGGGGAAACGGCTTGTTTTAACACATGTGCCCTTTCAGAACGTCCTCGTAGGCAGAAAGAGCCGAGACTGTCCACAGCCCTATTAATAACTCATTCAGCCACAGATGGTATTTCATTTTGTCCAAGGCGATGACTTCTTATGGTTAAAATGAAGGGTGTAGACTAGCGATCCCATGCTACAACCCACATGTAAACAATTGGATGGAAAGAAGGAAGTATTTGTTCCCTGCTACCTAAAAGCAGCCCCGGCTTCCCAGAACCGAAAAATACATCAGAACGAAGGGCAAACTCGGCTCCACCTGAAAAGTGACACTGTCACCAGGCAGTGTTTGTGTTTTTGTATGTTACACACGTTGCTGACTGGACAGGCTGAGTGAGGGACGAATTTCCCCCCGCTCTGAGTTCAGGAGCGATAGGACACTGGGACCCGGGGCCCAGTCTGGGCGGCCTGGGCCGCTGTGGAATCTCGATGTGTTTGATATTCTCCAAACAGCTGCCAGGGCCAGGGCAAGGAATTCTGGGATTGCAATGTGCAGCTGAAATGTCAGGAGGCCTCCTCCAACAGACTGTGTCTGTTATTTATATGGGGGAGGCAGAAATAATAACTCAATCCATTCTGCTCCTATACGGTATTACAGAGAATGCTTTTTTTGAACCCTTGTTACGGAAAACTTTTCTTCGGTAAGGCCATTTTAGTGTTATTCTTTTGTTTTTGTTTTTTTATTTCCGGAGAAAAAAATCACCAGTGATAGAAGAGACTGCCTCTGTGGGCAGTACACCCGTCTGGACACTGGAGGGCAGTGTGAATCCCTTCAGGTGGCTTCTCGTGCAGCCTTTAACCTGCCTTGTGTGATCAACAGATTACATCCAGACCTTTCCAGATAGTTCCAAACTTATTTACAAAACAGATTTCAAGAAATAAGTTATTTTCAATGTATTTATTTGAGCGGTTGTGATGTTTGATACAATTATGTGATTCGGTCTCCTTTTTGTCAGTGAAACAACTGAACTTGCAAATTGAACTAAGATTTCCATAGAAATTCAGGCATTGGTGAGTGCGTTTGCCCATGATTTTCCAAACCAGTTCAATCATTTGGAGTATTGTCGTAAGGTTCCGTTGACCATAAAAATGCTGGTGCGGTAAGTCCCTGGTTTCGTAGAAAGGCTTTCGCTGAGCGGAAAGGTCTAAAGGCAGTGGGCACAGGTGACTTAGCTGACATTTGTGGCGCTTGCACTTGTTCCAACATTCCCCTGATGACTACCTTATACTGTCACACATACGGGCACCCCACACACAGAAGTGACAGAAGTCGCAAGATGTCTAACCATGATGATTATGCCTACAATGTTGTTCCGGCATCGGAAGCAAAATTAGCATGGCGAATAGCCGAAGACATTGAATCGTGTAATTTGGTTAAGATCAAAGTCGCTCGGTTAAAATTACATAGTTAGATCGAATCATTTCTTACCATAGAGGTAAAAGGCAGAATGGATTGTAGTGAGGTAATGCCCCTGGCACCATGTACCCGGGGCCTCTGTGTTCTCTCTGGATCTAGTGCTTCCTTTTCTCTCACTAACTTCACTGACAGAAATGAGTGTTTCATCTGTGGGGCTACTAAGTATAGCATCTCTGAAAGGGTGTGTGTGAGTGCGGGGAGGGGGGGGGGGGGGGGGGGGGGCGCAGGGCTTGAGTGGCGCTTCTTCTTCCCCCACAATGCACCAGACACAAGCGCGCCCACACATGGACACACACACAGGTTGACACCCCCCCCCCCCCCCCCCCCCCCCCCCCCGAACCCCCGGTCGTCAGGACGGCGTGTGCGTGCCCAGAGCCAGATCTGAGAAGGGGGGGTCATGTTTCGGAGAGAGCACTGTACCAGAGAGGCACAGGGAGCCAGCGGCTGAGGAGGTAGATTGTTTGGATTTTCGTGGAACTTGAGGGGGGCTCGACGGGGCCTCCCGCAGTCGAGGTACAATGCTCCAGCGCTCCGGAGGCGGACTCCAAAGGGATAGCACCGGGAATTCTTCCTTGCACCGAGGCTCCGGGATCCGGGAACGTCTCAGAGAGTGAAGAGGTCTTGGCTCGGTCTGGCGGGGAGAGGGTCCGGGGGGGTCCGGGTGGGGGACCGTCGTTTCCGAGGAGTAACCCGTCCGAAGCGGAGAGCTTGGAGAGCGAGGCTCTCCCCCTGTCGCTCTGAATCGCCGTCCCAATATGATGATTAAGGAGACCTCTTTGCGGAGGGATCCTGACCTGCGGGGGGAGCTGGCCTTCTTGGCCCGGGGCTGCGATTTCGTCCTCCCCTCGCGCTTCAAGAAGAGGCTCAAGTCCTTCCAGCAAGCGCAGGTCAGTGCGCGATTTCGCCCCCGGTGCCTTTTCTCCGGTCGAGACCGCCGGCGCGAGCGCTCACATGCCATTGAAGACAAACTATTTGCAGGCAGATACCAACAGCTCTATTAATAGCACACAGGGCCAGGAATACAGTGTTAGAATGAATCTGGCTCGGGGTGGGGTGGGGGTGGGGGGGGTGGCTGGGAGGTTGGGAGGTTGGAGAAGGAGGGGGAGCCGGGGTGGGTGGGGGGGTTTGGAACTCCGCTACAGCTGTTGTGTTCAATACATTCCGTGCACATGGGTTTCTCTATTTCATTTTAAGCACAATTTCACAATGTAGATTTCAGCAATCGTTAGTCCAGTGGTGTATACGTCACAGGCTCAAAGTACAGCATTCAAACTTTTTGCGTGTGATTTCAAATTCATTTAATTTCTTAAATGAAATTAAATGAATAAAAAATTAATTAAATGAATTAGTTGCCTTGATTAAAAGGAGAATGTAAAGCATGTGTAGAGAAACAAATTCAATGTAGAACTTAGAATCTGCCTTTAAATTGTTCCAGATGAGCAAGTAATTGAATAACCTTCAAACAATGTTTACAATGGCTTCTTCAAGGTGTATTCCTTCGTAGCTGGACAGCATTACCCGGCGCTATGCGGGTGTGACGTGAACACTGCGCACTTGTGATTGTGTACGAGTTTGCGGCCCTGTCAAGCTACGGCGTTTAAACTCTGCGACACAGATTTAAACATAAATTTGAATTCTTGATTTTGTGACCTAGTCGCAATGATAGTTTTACTATCCGTTGATATTGTCTTAAATTAAAGTTATTAAAAAAAGTATGTGGAAAATAGAATAATGTTTGGGGTCATTTTGGGTGACTTTGAAATGTATCTGAATTGACGGCAACAAGTTGGGAGAACTTTGGGATGGTCTCATTAGAGCCGCAAAACCTGTGTCATTCCATCCGAGAGTGGATCGGCTCACCGGCAATCCAGCGCTCCCCCATTCTAGAACATATCTGAGAGGAACCGGATAGCTCCCTTAGAGGAGCCTGTTTTCTCTCCGCTGCCTCATTGAATTCACACAAACCCAAACCCACCACATCCCCACTCCACTGGACAGGCTCCTCTGGTTGTATGTGATGCCTGGGACCGCTCTCTGAGCAACTGGGGGCCACTCTCTGAATATGTACACCTGGGGGAGTATGTGCACTTGGGGGCCACTCTCTGAATATGTACACCTGGGGGAGTATGTGCACTTGAGGGCCACTCTCTGAATATAGGCATATCTGTTTGGAGCTTGAGACAGAATGTCAGTATTCTAGAACAAGCTTCTGAGAAGCTTTAGAAGTTGAACTGAACTTGCACAAAGTACCGTACAGTCCAGTGAAATGCTTGTCTCAGTATGTCCAACTAGACCCTGCCCTAAGGCCTAGGGTCCCATAGAGGCCCGGGTGCATTTTAACCAACTGCTAACATGCAACCAGGATTGTGTTTTTGGTCAAGTAGGATTGCTATTTTATTCACTTAAATTGTTTATGTATATCTTTTCTAAGAGTATTGAAATCCAGTACATTTCAGTATGCTTCAACCTGTACGTTGGCTTTTATTCTAAATGTTTGAATAATGCTGTTGTTTGGATTGATTTTTTATTTATTTTTCTCAAGACCGGTCATTCTCACCTGATTGTGTAACATTACAGATTGTCAGCCTTTAGTTCTGAATTGTTTCCACAACACTTTTTGCATTGAGTGGTCTGTTCAGGGATTCTTGCGTGTCAGCCACCATGACTGTGTTTATTCAGCTGCTGGCGCACAGTGATGATGCGTTACGTCACCACGTACTGTAGTAGGTCACCGAGTGATGAGGTACACGTGCCTCAGCATGACATATGGAAAATGTTAATGTATTCCAGAGCTAGTTTTCAGCTCAAGACTACTTAATATGCTGTTGCAGTGCCTTCATATTCATAGGATAAAATGGGCCTAACTCTCAGTGCTATATCTGTATGAAATAAGCTTCCCAAGTTACTTGGCCAATCCAGAAAAATACAGCAATACAGTATTTAATTGAACATCTGATGCTAACATTTTGAAATAATTTATAGCAATGCGTGGGAAAAATGTTCTCCAAGGCATATTATTTAAAATAAGGTATTATAAATAGAGGTGTAATAAAATATAAATAAATTATATAATTGTAATTATATAGTGTAAAGTACAGTATTTCATATGACGTATGATTGCAGAGTAAATTGGATCAAAGTAATTCATCAATCATTTTATATATTTTGGAACATGAGTAGTTTATTAAAATTTTGGATATGATATTTGATCATGTGCTGCAATTTGTTTCTGTCTAATTTGGGATCCTAACTCCTAAGATAAACTTCCCTCCTGTGAATGACATACTGTAAGTATTTGCTGTAATTGGGGTGACACCCAGCCCTGGAAAAAGGATCAGTCAGTTAGGGCTTCTCTGTTCCGTACGGTATCTTGAGAGGTTGATTGTGTAAGTCCTGGTATGTTCATTAAAATGAAGACTTCCTGTTGAGGGAAGCTTGCGAAATCAGCCTGTCAGCTTGTGTTTCCTTAACCCCCCCTCTCTCTCTCTCTCTCTCTCTCTCCCTTCCCACCAGGTCCAGAACAAGCCTGAAAAGAAACCGGGGACGCCACCTCCGGCCCCCGTCCCAGCCCCGTCCACCCCTACCCCCCGTCCGCTCACGCCCCCGCCTGCCAGCAAAATAGTGGTCACGCCCCCTCCCAGCTCCATACACATTCCACGCTTCTATTTTCCCAAAGGACTTCCAAACGGCAGCGGCAACTTCGACGAGGCCATCGGCAAAGTGGAAACGGCGTTCACCGAGTTCGAGGAAGAGAAGGCCGATATTTACGAAATGGGAAAGATTGCGAAGGTACGTCTCTCCCTCCAGGCGCAGGCGACGGAATTAAGCGCAAGTTGGACGTTTGCAGTTTGTAGAAATCCGCTGAAATGCATTAGCTAGCGTCGTCCGAGAGTTCAGAAGCCCGCTTTAGCCGCAGTGGCCACCAGGGGAGTCTCAGGTTTGCGTTTCCAGCTGAATTCACTCTCCAATAAATTCACACCTCATTCTAATTTCAGCCTGTAGCCGTCGTCACGTGCGAAAAAGCCACAGTCAAATGGAGTCCACTTTACACCTACTGTAAAAGAGCCACTGGCATGTGAAGAGAATTACCTGGTTTTAGTGAAACTAAATTATGGGTTATGGGGTGCCCCATAAAGTTTGCTCTAAAAATGGAATCAAATGTTCCCTTTTTGGTACCCTCAACATGTTTTCATTAGGTTCAACAACCACTGAACTCATAGTATTGTGTTGAGCTTCCAACAAAATTATTATTATTGCAATGTTTATTATTATTATTATTATTATTATTATTATTATTATTATTATTATTATTATTATTATTATTATTATTATTATCATCATTATTATTATTATTATTATTATTATTATTATTAATAATAATAATAATAATAATAATAATAATTATAATTATAATTATAATAATCTCCCAGATGTTGGAAGTAGAGAGAACTCAGGAGCTGACTATCTGTTTGCGATAGAAAATCTATGGTAGGAGTGACTCCAAGGGGCAGACTGAAGCATGTTGCTGTGAGCCCTCTGTCCCTCCCCTCCACAGGCATGTGGCAGCCCACTCTACTGGAAGGCCCCGATGTTCAACAGCGCTGGGGGAGAGAGGACGGGATTTGTCTCCGTTCACTCATTCATTGCAATGTGGAGGAAGTAAGGGGCCCTGAAGTTTTAACCATAGCTTACTGTGTGAACCAGACATGATGTCCATGTCTATTTTGTAGTTGTACTTTTGTAACAACTACCTTTGTAGTGGTTTCAATGACCTTCAGTGTGCACCTATTGTATGTTGCTTTGGGTAAAAGCATCTGCCAAATGAATGTAATGTAATGTAATGCCCTACTTCATCACTTCAGGCCAACAATCGAACACTAGTATTTCAGTAGCAATCACAGGGGAGAGGGGTTATAGAGCGGATCTGTAGAGTTCATTAACTAACGGATTTGAGCCTGTCTACTTGCTGTTGCAGGTTGTTACACAGCTGCTATGACGACGCGTCCAAGTTTGTTTACTTGCTAGCAAAGCCAAGCTGCAACTATCTGGAGCAGGAGGACTTCATCCCACTGTTACAGGTAAAAGAAAAAACTGACTGGAGAGTGCTTGGCATGTACAACTGACCACTCTAAGGATTTATATTAAATTCTCACTTTTTTCACTAAAAACAGGACGTTCATCTTACACTCCATTTATATACCGATTCATGACAAATATCTGTTCTCCAATTTTTTAATAAATAAAAGTTTAAAAGTTCAAACTTTTTGGCAGACTGTCTTCATCACTGATGTCTATCTGAATATCTCTTAGATTTGAAGCAACAGTCCATTCATTTGCAATCATCTTTTGCTAAAATGTTACATTGTATGATCAAATGTGACATTAGTATTGTTAGGTTCTTCTTTCACTATTTGTTCTGTCAAAGTTGTTTTTAGGGGATAAATGGCTTCATTGTTATTGTAAGTTAAACCTCTGGTAGAATGCTTGAATATGTAATAGAATGAGCCAGCTGGGCCCATTTCAACTACACTGGCTTTACCGGCCTCCGTTATGTATATACCCTGCTATTAAATTCAGAACATCACTAGCGTCCTGAGATTATTAAAACATCTGGAGTCTGGAATTTTTGTACAATTCCACAGGCTGTACTACATCAATTTAAAGCAAATGTTTCTTCAGAAGTGTCTCCCAAATCACAAAATCAGTTTGATGAAATACAAAGAAAAGATGACCACATGCTTGTTCCTATCAAGGTTATATCCAAATCAAAATGTTTTCATATGTTGTGGCTATCTCTACATCGCTGGACTGTTCACAGTCAATCCAACAGCGAGTCTTTATTTTGTATATCTCCATTTTCAGTTGGGTTGTCGCACAGCACTTCACATTAAAGAAAGCGATTGGACCCCATTTGGAAAAAACTATAAAATTATTCCCTGACTCATTAATGTGTGATAAAGCTGACTGCAAGCTGAAAATTAAAATGGCGGGACACAGGGCCCAACGTATTTACACACTAAACGCAAACAAGCGGAGAAAAATAGTCAGCCGTTCACTGCTCCCTATGAACAGATGCCAACCTTACAAACCTCTGGAGCTTTAGTTTTCGTTCAGGATGTATTTTGTGACAGGTCATGCCAAACAGCATTTTGTGATAGGTCACGTTGTTCGTGTCACCCCGCCCTGACGTTTGTCTGTCATTTCAGGACATCGTGGACACTCATCCAGGGCTGACATTTTTAAAGGACGCCCCTGAATTCCATTCCCGGTACATTACCACGGTAAGCGGCACAGCTCCTCTTGACCGTGGCGGGTGGGGGGGGGGGCACTGCCCCCGTCAGAGCCTCTCACTTGATGCATGTGACTTCATGTCCAGTCAAGGTGGACAAAACAGTGTTCATCGTGATCCTGAGAGAGGAAAGAACATCAAAATTAGCGTAATGTAATTGAATGTAGATTGTAGTTCCCCAAGAAGGACTCTTACACAGACGATTTATATAGGATTGTACTGGTGTCTCAGAACACAATTTGACTTTGCTTTTCTATATTGGTTCTATATTCTTTGTTTTGTAAAGATCAAATGCTGTGTAGAAAGCTCAATCCCCAGGTCTCTTTGTCCTTATTTTTTCAGATGACATATTTATCCTAAGTTTATATTTTTCCTCTGGTGTTTTTTCTCTTTCAATATTGTTTGTTCATTGACTGGTGCATTTAATAAAAAATAATGTACACTTAATAAACATGATCCAGGACAGTGAGGTAAAAATAAAGCTAGAAAACGGAGCCTGACATTCTGCACCTGACATTCTGTGGGACTGCCATAACTCCTGCTGTGGATGTCAGCATCCCTGATATCACGGAAAGAATGATCCCAGAGGCACACAAGGACAGCCATCCCCATAAGCGCCCATATTTAGCCACTTCCTGTAGCCATAGCCATTCACACCTGTCTTATTCGGCCCCTGGGCGGGCTTACAGGCTACCAGGAAGACAGCATGTGACATCAGGCCCCAAGGCCTATTATCACTGCAGTCTACCTCATCTTATTTAATTTCAGCCACAGTTTACACCACTCAATCAAAATGCCTCTGAGCGACAGAGACATATTGCCCTTTACTACGGACCTTAGTAAATAAATGTATCATATATAATGACTGCAAAAACCCAGCTGTAAATCTCAGTTTCACTGGAATTATTACTGTTTATTGTTATGATTATGCTTCTTCTTCTTCTTCTTCTTCTTCTTCTTCTTCTTCTTCTTCTTCTTCTTCTTCTTCTTCTTCTTCTTCTTCTTCTTCTTCTTCTTCTTCTTCTTCTTCTTCTTCTTCTTCTTCTTCTTCTTCTTCTTCTTCTTCTTCTTCTTCTTCTTCTTCTTCTTCTTCTTCTTCTTCTTCTTCTTCTTCTTCTTCCATGCTAAATATTTATTAATTGTTTTGTTTTGTTGGGTAGGTCAGTTAGTACCCAAAGTAGCTTTCAAGACTAATATGGCATGTGACATTGAATTAATATCACAGCAGGTGATATAACATTGGTGACATCAGGTGGCTTTTTAAATGATGAAAATGTCACAGGCCTATTGTTAGAAGCAGATGCCTTGTTGATAGCTGGGATTGTGGACATACCAGGAAGAGGCAGTCCCCATCCACTCTATGTCCCCCATGCTGTGTAATACCCTGATGACAGTGTGCTTGCCTGGCATGGCCTTGTCAACCAGGGGCAGCAATGCTGCCACTGTATATGGAGGGAAGATTCCCATGGTGCATCTACCACGAGTTGACTAGCTCTTCAGGAACCTACCATAACTCTTCCCTGTCTGACACTAGGTGATTCAGAGGATATTTTACACAGTCAACCGCTCCTGGAATGGCAGGATAACCACGACTGAGCTGCGGAGGAGCAACTTCCTGCAGGTGAGACCACCCACTTCCTGTGTCTGTGTAGAGTATGTTGGACGTGAGCGTAAAATTGTCAAGTGATAAAGTGCGCCTCTCTACCCGTCAGACTTTAGCCCTGCTGGAGGAAGAGGATGATATTAATCAGATCACAGACTACTTCTCCTATGAACACTTCTATGTCATTTACTGTAAGTTCTGGGAGCTCGACACTGATCACGATCTCTTCATTGACCCTAAGGACCTGGCCAGATACAATGACCACGGTAAGTACCACAAGGAGTTCAGGCTTGCTTCATGCATGCTGTTGAATGAAGGACCTTACTTTCTGTGCAGTCACTTTAAAGGAAAACAGGTAAAATTGTATGCTGAAGTTTTTTCTGGGGAAGTATGACCCTCTAACCAAGAAATGTGCAATGGAAAAGGGTGTCAATGTTAATGCTGTCTAGCAGGGCAACTTGAAGTTTTTTTTAAACATAGAATCCATTGACACAGCTGGATATGTTCTGAAACGCTTCAGGTTATGTACCTTGCTCGATGGTGCAACAGGGGTGCCCTGCCTGGAAACTGAACCTACAAGCCCAGTTCTCTGACCGCTATACTGCAGTGCTGCCCACTGATAGTACACCAATACAGAAAGCTAGCAGGAATTTGAGGACCTGGTTTTTACGGAATGAGCTTTACGGGAAGCTGTCAGGGATTGTGATGTCATTTCCTTCTCCTCTTTTCCAGCCTCATCCAACAGGATAATAGAGCGTTTGTTTTCTGGCGCAGTCACCAGGTAAGGTATAATATCCAGGGAGACCTTGTTAGTATCGAGAAAGACGTGGAAAATGGAAACTGACCTCGCCCCGGAGCATGTATTACTGATAGACAATACTGCTATCATGCTATCCTCGTAGAATGTGAGGCCTTTATTAGATGGGAAATCTCTAAACATAAATTTGTGATGTGATTGCACAATGAAATAGCCATAATATATTTATGTATATATAAGTATTATACGTGTGTGTGTGTGTGTGTGTGTGTCTGTTGACATAGGCTACACTCTTCGGAAAAAGGTTTCTGAAAGGGTTTTTTGGCTTGTCTTCATATGGGAACTTTTTTTGAGTTCTTTATGGAACCCTCGATGGTAGGTGTGAAAAGTGTGAAAGCTCCCAGATTGACCCATTTTGCCCGACAAAGAATTTGTGAACTAGATGGGGTTCCTCTATGGAGACAAAGAGGAGCCTTTTGGAACCCTACTGACAGGGTACTGTATGAGTTGAGCATGAGACGTGTGTGAATGCTCTCTCCCTCTCTGTCCCTCACACTCTCCCCTCTCTGTCTCTCCTGGCACTCAGAGGAAACTCGGTGCAGAAGGAGGGTCGGATGAGCTACGCAGAGTTTGTTTGGTTCCTCATCTCAGAAGAGGATAAGAAGAATCTCACAAGGTGCTACTCACATGTACCTGCACATAACAACCATCAGAAACTAACATTTACATATACTTACATACTACCCCCCCTTACAAAACTGGATAGTTTGCCGCAAACGTGCAGCTAATATGTAGCGCATTGCAGCAAACTAAATTGTTTTCCACAAAATGTTGCCAGAGGTTTGTCAGAGTTTGCCAGTAGTGGTGAACTAAAAACTTTGCCAGAAGTGAATGGCAGTTCCCACAAAGCTAATTTGCATGTGAAAATATGAGCTTGTCGCAAACCTGTGGCAACAATGCCAAAGGTTTGCTGCAAATTTGCTTGAAGGCCAATATTTTTGTAAGGGCCACCATCAGCAACTGTAACATTCACATATACTTACATACTACCACCATCGGCAACTGTAGCATTCACATATACTTACATACTACCACCATCAGCAACTGTAGCATTCACATATACTTACATACTACCACCATCAGCAACTGTAACATTCACATATACTTGCGTACTACCAGCATCAGCAACTGTAGCATTCACATATACTTACATACTACCACCATTGGGTTTTTTTCCACTCACTGTATGTCTCTCTCTATCTGTGTGTCTGTCTCATAAGTGTGGAGTACTGGTTTCGTTGCATGGACCTGGATGGAGACGGAGTCCTGTCCATGTACGAGCTGGAGTACTACTACGAGGAGCAGTGCGAGCGCATGGAGGGCATGGGCATCGAACCCCTGCCGTTCCACGACCTGCTGTGCCAGATGCTGGACCTGGTCAAGCCCGAGTGCCAAGGTGAGGCAACGGCTGCCTGGCACAACGCCCCTCCTTCTCTCTCCCTCTCCCCTCTCCCATGAGGAACGTGTAGCAGGTGCCGCTCTATGCAGACACGTCCTAATACTGCATTGAACCCGCGCAGTAACCGCGTCATGACGCGCCTAAGATGGAACCATCCGGAATGAAAACACAGGAAACAGTGCTTGGACATAGCTTTTACATGTACATCAAAGGTTCTTGCAAAGGGCGTTTGCTTGGCTTGCGCATGTTTGTGCAAAAACATTTACAAATACTTGAAACCATTATATCAATATCAAGAACCCATTGTGTTGAATAATAACTGCGTGAAACTGCTCATTTGTTCTACAGAATAGCCGGTATCCTTAAAAAATTATCATAGTCAAAGTATATTGAGTGTGGACCCACTGGGTTTTTGCATTACTTAAGTTTTCTTAAGTACACTGGAGTGAAACTTGCATTTGTCTGCAACCTTTTCTTTCTTCCTGACTGTGGGAACTCTCTAAATCGACTCTGACATTACAGCACATCAAATTTTCCAGAAATTATGTGTTCCGCATGACCCTGTGTGTTTTGATTTTGTTTTCTTTTCTTTTTTATTTTACAACATAAGGAATGTCATAATTTACAGAAGACAAAGAAAGACAAATGGGAAACCAGCATGACATATCCATCATGGATTATCTCAGTTATAAAATGGTTCCATTTTATAGTTCTGATAGTTCCGTTCCTGGATACTGATTGGCCACTCAGCCTTTGTAGGTTAGCCGATATTCATGATTATAGCGTGGCTAAATGGAATGTTAATACATCATTTTCATACAATCGCAACAAACAGCTTCGATATCAAAACATTGCATGCAGTCAGCCATAACAAAAAACAAGACTTTTACCATCTCGTCTAGCCTCCTTGGCTCAACATACAGATATTCAAAGTGCAGTTTCACTCATTAGTGCATGGAGAAGACAACAGCTGTTTACAACCGTTAAGCAAAGGGTGAAATTAATAACATTCTAGCAATTAGTTAAGAAGTGAAATTATCATTAGTTAGTGACTGCATAACTTTAGCTTGTGGAACGATGCACCATTCAAGTTTTTATATTTAAAATAGTCACCCCATTGTCATACTACAGGGATAGAGTCTATAGGGATATCTGTAGATGTGTCCATTTTATAGAAGTAACATGGAACTCAAACCCATTTTATGTCACGTATATCAGCACAGCTAAAGGGGTATTTTTAGCCAACAAGCCCTAGCCGTGCCAGTATTCATAACGTAACATGAGTTCTCATTCCATATTGCTTTATTAAGTCAGTGAGGTCATGATAATTGGCGGCCCTTGTTTACAGGGCATTTTGTAGCTTTACTTTGACCAATTATTTTGGAAAAACATGTAGGTGGTAAAATGCTTTGTGTGTGTGTGTGTGTGATTGTCTGGTTCAGAAAAGGGCATGATCATTTTCTGATTGTGTTCTCACCATGTTCTGACCGCGGTTCACCCCACAGGGAAAATAACCCTCCGTGACCTGAAACGGTGCAGGATGGCACACATATTTTATGACACCTTCTTTAACCTGGAGAAGTACCTGGACCATGAGCAGAGAGATCCCTTTGCAGTGCAAAAGGTATTAGCCTCCTACATAATTTCCATCTTGGTCTTCTTGAAAATATTTTGCTGTGCTTTATTATATTTCTAGATGTACATGTTTTAGGCTGTCAGATAGAATACATGACTTTGTCTCCACATCCTTGGTAATATTGTGGCCATTAGTCCATAATTATGAAATATGTTGTATTAAATAGGTACATGTCTCATATTAGATCCATCATATGAGGATTTGGACATGCTTCCATGTATTTGTGTATTAAATAGCCTCTGTGTTGCAGCCTGTAGTTGGCATCGGGTAAAGGATAACTCCTCGGCCACAGGGTACACATTTCATAGAGACTTGAAACATTTGCCTTTCTCTGTCTTACAGGATTTGGACAGTGAGTGTCCGGAGCCCTCGGACTGGGACAAGTACGCGTCGGAGGAGTATGAGATTCTCGTGGCAGAAGAGACGGCCAATGAGCAGCTGCAGGAGGGGTGAGGAGGCGTGTCTCTGCCGAACCCTCATACATGTTTCTCTCATGAAGGGGCAGTTGCTATGGTTTCAAGATTCTCAGGGTTTTGCCGGCGTTGCAACAATTTAATTGTTAGGAGCATTATCTGAGCTACATTATTACTGTGCAACATTATGTGAGGTAAAACAGTCTCAATCTGATCAAAAAATGACTGTGATATAGGAATTAATGGAATGTTAATTCATATCATATGATCTACTTGTTTAATTGCTTTTATTTTAGTCATATATATTTTTGACATAATATAAGTGTCTAAATGACATAAACATGTTGCAGTGAAAATAATTTCTAAAATATTATTTATTGCGATTAAGACCAGACTCGTGTCCCAAAACTAATTGCCGGGTCTTGGGAGGATATACAGTGCCCTCCACTATTATTGGCACCCCCTGGTAAAGATGAGTAAAAAAGGTTATACAAAAGTCACCGTTTGGTGAATTAGCTTAATGTCACACTGAAAACATGAGAAAAATCCACCCTTTAATTGAAGTAAATTTATTATGAGAAAGAAAAATCCCTCATCAAGAAATAATAATTTTTAACAAAACCATGTGTACCACAATTATTGGCCATCCATTCAAATGCAGAGACGTTATAGTATCGCTTGTAAGAGTACCAGAAAATAAGATATCAAGAGCCTTTTGATGTTGTTGGGTCACAGACATCAGGACGTCATGGCATGCAAAGGATATTTGACCAAATATTAAAAATGATTACTTTATTCTATATATAAATGCAGGGGTGCCAATAATTGTGGCACACGTGGTTTTGTTACAAATAATTATTTCTTGATGAGGGATTTGTTTTTCTCATAATATATTTACTTCAATTAAAGGTTGGATTTTTCTAATTTTTTCATTGTGAGATTAAGCAAATTCACCAAACGGTGAATTTTTATAGCCCTTTTTACTCATCTTTACCAGGGGTGCCAATAATAGTGGAGGGCACTGTACATTGATTAAACACAACATGATATTTACCACTCAGTGGTGACTGAGACATTATCCTTCCTCCCGTTCATGTTTCTAGGTCATTCGACGATGACTATGAATCCGATGAGCTCACCGTCCCAACGGAAATCGGAAATAAGATGGACAAACTTGTCATATCGGACTTATCGGCGTGATTCACCCGAGCCCCGTCCACATACAGCTGCCTACGGTCCTTGTGATCACTAGAAGGGAATAAAAACATCACCTTTTAAGCTACTTTTCTGTTACTCTTTGGATGGGAATTATGCTTTTTTCTACATTTTTAAAAGACTGTGTGTGCAATAGAACGGCTTCTAAACCAAAAGGCTTTTTTTTTGTGTTGTGTAATATGTCTTAACATGTAGATTTAGTCACAGCATCTATTTTGTTCGTATCAGTTTTTCTTCATAGGTTTTTTTCTCTTTCCATCCATCATAAACTGCCGGCAGATTTTTTTTCTTTTTTTCTTTCTTTTTTTTTGTAATTGGGGGTTAAATTATTACCTGTTTAACAGCTGTGGATCTTCTGATGTGCGCTATCAATTAGAGAGCCGAATTATGCCTGAGAAATATCTGCATCTCCCAGCTGTGATTGTGAAGTTTTTTTAATTTTTTTTTTAGAATGTTCCCAGATTCTGAACAATTTATGTTTTGTTGGTTTTTTTTTTTTCTAAACAATGGTGTTTCGAGACATTTCAACTCTGTGCTAGTATATTAGTTATTGATGGTAATCATTTGACAATCTCATCCAGGTCATCATGGTATGATTTCTACTGTAACATGGGTTTTTGTTTTGTTTTGTTTTGTTTTGTTTGTTATTATTATATACGCATGGAACACGTGGTGTGAAATGTGAACACTTGGATGTTTTCACTGCGTCAAAATGGTTTCAATTCGATGTTACTCGTTCTTTTCCGCCACCCAGTGGTCATATATAGTATCATGGTGAAGCTGGCATTGGTATATCTCATAAGAGGATTCATTTTTCACAAGTCTGAAAAGTGTAGTCAGTTTAATTAACTGTTATGTACAAAATCCATATATTACAGTGTAGTAAAGCAGATATTTCTAATAGAAATCGCGAAACCTTCGTTACACACAATTCCAGGCATCATTTCACTCTTTACTTCAGTGATTTTTCTAAATATGAGCTATCTTAATATATTTGACTACATATGACAAAAAACCAGCGTATAGCTTATATCGGTTGTGAAAAGACTACCCAATATGCAAAAGAATTCCTGATTTGAAATCAGTGTTATCTTTTTATGGTCTTATGGTCTCACTGAAAACATGTGGCTTGAAGGGTGAAATATTTGAAGATAACATTATTTTTTTTCAGAAAACAGATCTGTAAAACTTTGCTACACGTGTAGCAGAAATGAAGACGCTATAATTATCATCAGACGTTGCCAACAGAAATGTGGGGTCAAGAAGACGGCAACAAAATTATTATTTTTTTCTATGCGTAGTCATACTGTAGGTCCGAATGAAGCCAAGTAAAATGTTTGTTGTACAGGTAGATCTACATCCTGAAAGCTCACGTGTAAATAAGAGGTAAATACTGTAGATCATCATTGTTTTAAGGTACTATTTATTTCCCTGTATGTTGCAAAACCTTCCGCTCTGATATTGAAGCCTGGTAGATACTGTTAATGCAGATTATTGCACTGTGTTTAGTTCACAGCATGTTTGCGCATTGCTGGTGGACACCTCAGTTTAATAATATTATTCATGGTACCTGTACTCCGTCTTCTGTCAATAGTGTGACCCCTGCCTCAGGAGTAGCCTGTCGCAGTGAGTCACACATCAAATTATATATATATATACAAATTATATACAAATGTGTCTGCATTTTATCACTGCCTTAATTCCCCAATGCACGTTCACATAGATAGGGTGGTCTGAGCTCGACCTGTAGGCGTTAGGGGTGCGCGCTCCCTGTAGATTCAGTGCTCTTAGGTGTCACTGTCATTTTTTTTTTCCATCGCGTTTTCACGGTAACCACCAACAAACTGGTGACCTCTGCTTTTTGACACCTCACACCACTTCATCTCCCGTGAAAAACGTTTAATCGAACATCAGGTATCAGTAAAACTGTCTCCCGTCCGGTCCCTCCCCACTTATTACTGTGCACAGGTTTTTGTAATTAGTGTAAGATATCGCAAGGACGTTGTAACAGGCCTATATGCAGCAGGTATAGCTCTAACTAGAACAAAACTTTTTAATGTTCCGATCGACAATTTTTCTAATAGCCACTGTAAATCTCTTTGTATTGTATTTCCCAAGTGAATTTCTCTGCCACTGAGTGGCACAGGATTTTTAAATTATGATTGTTCTATTACTGCCAGTGTTATATATATGCATCAAGCTTAAAGGGTGGAATTTTACGATGAGTTCTGTCTGAATTCACTGTATGAAGACAATCAACTGGACGTTTTACGAGGATGTTTGATGTTGAAGTAGCACTTGTTTAGCTGAGGTAACTTTTTGAAGCAATAAAACTGCTGTAATGACGATGACGTATCGAGGAGAGGAGATATTTTGCAAAAAAAAAAAAAAAGAAAGAGCCTAAATCAAAACTTGATATTAATGTTTTGAAATATGTTATTTGTAGCCTACCACTAATATTCTAGATCTATGCAAATCAAGGTCTACAGGAAAGGCAGCTGTGAATGAGATGAACTGACTGCTGAAACCGGGAACCTTTCCGTCTCACTCGTTTGTCCCTTTGATTTCTCCCAAGTGTATTTCCTCTCTGTAGTATATGTGTAGTGTAAGCCTACCTGTGTCTTTTTCGCTCTTTCTTTCTTTCTTTTCAGACGATAAGGAGTTGAGGGGTCCCCCCCACCAGGACATATCCTAACTATACTGTGCTTGTGTTTCGCATGGCTTTTTTCTTTGGAATTCTAAAATAAAGACATTTTAAAGCTATATGGCCTACGTTGTCACGACTAAATTATGTTGTATTTATTTTACTCGTTTGGGTTGTGATTTGGTGTGAAGTGATAAGAAAAACCGGCTTAACGTAGCTATGGGCCTACTACAGTGCACTCCAAAAGTGTTCGGACAGTGACACATTCATTGTTGTTTTGGCTCTACTCCAGCACATTGGATTTGAAATGGAACTGTAACTATGAGGTTAAAGTGCAGACTTTCAGCTTTAATTTGAGGGTTTTTACATCCATATCGGGTGAACCGTGTAGCAAGTGTAGCAATTTTTACACAAAGCCCCCCCCCCCCCCCATTTTAGGGCACCAAAAGTAATTGGACAAATTAACATAAACTTAAATAAAGTCATCATATTTAATATTTGGTTGCATATACTATGCATGCCATGACTTCCTCATGCCTGTGACCCAACAACTTCAAAAGACTCTTGATATCTTTTTTCCAGGTACTCTTACAAGCGATACTATAACCTCTCTGCATTTGAATGGATCTCTATGAGAATTGCGGGGTGGGACTAGATTAAGCTGTAAATTATACGGCAATAGTATGGAACACATGGTTGGCTAAATGGCTGTAAGTCATCGAGGGTCTGAGGTATCAAACGAGCCTCAAACCATCACTGCTGGCAGATGTGCAGTAGATATGGATGGATAACTTTAAGGGTTGTTTCTGCTGGCTTATTTTTCCATAGAGTTCAATAGTAAAATGAGTCCGGAGACACAACCCTAAACGCTTCTGTGGGGCTTCACCGTAAATGTGGTTGAGTTGCGGTCCTTCGGGCCTGGTTGGCTACACAATTTTCACCTTTCCCTGCTTGCCCCAGACTATCAGTCTGTTTAATGGAGAGTTTATGGCTCTCGTTGGGTGGGATAAAAGCGTCTTTGTTTTTTAGTCTCCCACACCTACACGCCAGCAAACAGCGAAGACACAGTCCATAGATCTTATCATGAAGTTCTTGTGTACACAGCGACTATAGAGTGTGTGCTGGAGTGTTGACGACTGTTTCCGAGGAACCAAGAGGCCGCGAAACCCGCTGTCGCACACGGAAACACTATATTTTACTCAAAGTGGAGGAATTTGACTACAATGGTGGACTTATTCCGCTGCATTGGGGGGAATCAGTTGGCTTTCGGCATTATTAGTTTGATGTCAGGAATATTTGCTTTCTTTCCCGTGGTCAGCTACAAGCCGTGGTATGTAGGATGGTGCACCAAAATCGCCGGTCCAGTTTGGACAGGATTGCTGGTGGGTATTTAATTAATTAACAATTGAATAAATGACCAGCTGCAAAGTGTTGTCCTGCTACAGAGCTATGGCTTCAGATCCAGCTGAGCTCGTGTGATGAGATTTAACGGACCTACGATGATGTTCTTTAAATCCTGTGTAGCTACAAATCAGGTTTGTTTGTGAACCAAAACGGTAAAACAAAAGGTTTTTTTTTTTCCTTCAGCTTGCACACCATTTGTGCCTTAAAAATATGGTGGTGTATCAGTATTAACAAATACTGAACAAATTAACACTACAGACTATTGTCCTTGGTAGCCTACTGCAATAAATTAGCTATTTAAACCTGAGAATAATATATTGATAAAATATGTTGTGAAGTAGCTACCTTTATTCGTTTCATCAGGACACACTTCCAAAACAGATGTCAGATGTCATAAGATAGATCCAGAGCAGTGGATTTAGTTCCAGTCCTTAACAACCCTTATTGTTGCCTCAATTTCTGACTTACACAATACTATTAACATAGGCCTTCATCCCAGTACATTGTGTATCATATGGGGAAGAAAATCGTATTGATTTGAAAATTGAATAATAGTAATAATAATAATGTTACTGTATTTGAACATGTTGCTTGCCGTCTAGTATTTAAATAAAAATAAACTACCTTAACCCTACTCTTTTTTCCAGGCAGTCATTGCTGGGATATGTGTGCTGGTGGCAAATAGAGAACAGAATAAAAAGTCAATGGTAAATACTGATATGCATGACCATATACATATCATTTTCCAAAGACAATTGGGGGGGGGGGGGGGGGGGCTGTAGCCGTTGTTACATGATCACATCTGATGAGTAAACATATTAAGGCTTAACCTTGTGATCACAGGTTCCAGGCATGCGATTCTGTGATTCTGTCTCTGTTTCGTGTGTTTCAGTGGGAACTGTGCTACATGTTTTCCATCCTGTGTACCGTGACCTGCCCCATGCACTTTGCTGTTGCCGTGGCGTCCATAATGATCGGGCCTTACTGTTACTTCTCATTCTTTGGCGCTGTGGGGACTGAATACCTGGGCTACGCGGTTGAGTTCCCCTTCCCGTACCTGAGGTTCCCAGGCCTATGCCTGGACCCGCTGCACTATGAGTGGTACCACCTTGGCCTACAGGTAGCGGATCTGCTCTGCAGCTCCGCTATCTTCATCCTGTCACTCGTCATCGTCATCGTGCTAACCCTCAGGCTGATTCGCTCAGGACATGTTAACGTAAGGGCTGTAATGACTTTAGCTGTGTATGTGTGCGCGCGTGCGTGCGTGTGCTTGTGATTGTGGGCGTCTTACTGTCGTCTAATAGTGCTTTCTTCCCTCCTTCCTCTAATTCAGTAGTAACTGATCCAATGTGATTCAGTGTGATCACAGCGCTAATGCTCTTTATGTTCAGAAAATAATAATTACATTTATTGACTATGTATTGCCATCTGAGGCTCTTTAGTCTGACAATGTAGCAGTATCATGATTGATTCATGATTGATGCAGTTCACTTTATGTTTTCGCAGAAGACCTAGCCTCCCATTGCAAGCCTCTTGCTCATTGCTATCAGCCTGCTAGGGAAACGTCTCCTCATTGGGATACGACTGCCCATATTCATGGAGGGGAATTTCTGATGCAAGAAATAGCTGACATTTTGATTGAAAGAATCACAGGATTGCCTTATGGATGGTACTGGACGGTCATTTTTCAAATCTGAAAATAAACTTGGTGTTACTGTAAACAAACTGTCAGGCATCCTTCTTTTCTGCAGTTGGCATCTTTGTAATGGAATTGCCTAATGTATGAAGGCTCCCAAAATGCTCTCAAAACATTCCAGCCTCATTTATGCAGCCCCTTTGCATCGTAACTTATCTTGGATTTTATGTGAAAAATGATTGGTAATTTGAAAATGGAGTGCAGTTTAAAGTGTCTTATCTCACACATTCCCCACCGGACTTGTTTTTATGTGAGCAATAGAAAACGCTCTAAAACGTTTACATCGGTGATCCTCAAATCTGGCCCTCAAGGTCAGTGCTACTGCTGGTTTTTTCTTCAGCCTGATATAGTCCATAGTCCAATAATGTCACTGATTGGCCAGAGATTACACTCACCTGGTGCATCAGGTTAAGATCTGGGCTGTGTCCGAATACGACCCCTACACCCTTTTGAGCGCGCATATTTGAGTCCGCTTCGTCAAAAAGCTTTTGAGTGGGCGACTTTTTCTCACAAATGGGGGCACTTAAAAGACCAGGATGAACCCCTTATTTCCGGGGTTTTGTTGAGGGGATTCAGGAGCACGCTCATCCGCAGAACTGTGCACTCATCCGACAATTCCAGTAAGTAACCCGGAAGTAAAAACGTAAAAGACATAGAGCGTATATGCATATCTATGGTACAAGATAGGTTAATATTACAAACTACTCTTTTTTATTTTTGTTAATTCTATCTTCATGATTTACACTTTGCAACAATCGTTATATGTTGATTGATATTCTCAATTTAAAAAAAATATATATATATTACAAACTACTTCCTCACTAGTTTGGAAAGAGTTTTGCAGGATTTCTTTCGCACACTGCTTGCAAAGTGAGGGGACAGGGAACATAGTAGACAGGGGTCTGAGTGGACAGGGAATAAGGGTCGCATTCGGACACAGCCTGGATCAGAGGCGAGGGCTGAAAATCAGCAGTGCTACAGGCCCTGAGGGCCAGATTTGAGCATTTATGATTTACATGTTTAGGCATTTAGCAGATGTTCTTATCCAGAGTCATTTACACAGCTTACATTCTTTAAATACAATCCAGTTATACAGCTGGATATTTACTGAAGCAATGCAGATTAAGCACCTTGCTCAAGGGTTCAACAGCAGCGTGGTGTTCTGCTATTTTCATTTCCTCTATCTCACCAACAGAGGGAGCGCATTCTGCCCCTGCACGTCAACTCCTTTTTACCGAGCTGGGCTCGGTAGTCGAACTGCGAGCTGTTCTAAAAACATTTATTCGCTGCCCTTTTCCTAAACTACATTTTTTCATGAACAGTTCTATCAAGCATCTGTTTCACGTGCAACAGTTACACTAGAAAGGGGAAGGATAAAAAATTAAAATAAAAAGCTAAATAAAACGAGTATATTCTCCTCAGTGGATAGAATCGTAGTTTGTAGCAGATAGTTTGAAATGGGTGCATTTTATCCTGAGGGAAAATGAAACGTCAGAGGGCAAGTTTTATTTTTCCATCTGAAGCCTCTCCGGTGTGCCCTGTGCGGGTGGATTGAGCCCCGATCCATGCAGTGGCTGTGAGTGATTAGGTGATTAGAAGTCTGCTGCGGTTTTTCCATCCTGGAGCAAGGCGTATATCCGCGCAGACGTCACGCTTCGATGAAGCCGCTCAGAAACTGGGACAGGCAACAGCACCCTGTACCTCTGGCACGGCTCGCCGTGTGTTCGGCCGTTATTTAATGAAGTCTGTTCTCATCCTGTCACGCTCATGTTAAGCTGTACAGAGGGAGAGGGATAGAGGGAGAGGGATAGAGAGAGAGAGAGAGAGAGAGAGAGAGAGAGAGAGAGGCAGATGTGTATCTTCTGTCTAGGCTGCTGACTTGTGTTTGAATGCCTGCAAAACCTCAGAACCTCACAGTTCCATCACAGTCCACGTGAGGACGTGCATAATGATCGACGCTCTCAACAGAAGACTTGCTTTAAACTAAAACATAATGCATTTTATGTGTCAGCAGTGTGATGTAGCCTAATGTAAGCGGTAAATAATATAAAAAATAGTTAAAAGTTATATTTGAGTTAAAGCACAGATATATTTAAAAGAACTCCACTAACAGCAAAAAGTCCCCCATGTAACACTACTTGAGTAAAGTATCTGCATTAAAATGTACATAAGTACCAAAAGTACCCTGTTGAAAAAATATGTGACCAGCCCCATGCATTATCCAGTCACTCTTCTTCTAAACTGATAGTGATGCATGCCTTCACGTATGAATTCTTACCTGAGGTCTCTAGGCTGTGGAATCCCTAATGGACTATGGACAGTGGGGTACCATGATTGCTCTCTCATAGGCTGCATTGTGACAGCCAGCAGTCAAACTGTTTTTCCCAGGGTCAACATCAAAAAGGACAATGAGATTCCTCGAGAGTTCATTGAGCAATGATTGACCACAGGAGTTGCTATTAAGCAATGTCACCCTGGGTGACATTATGGCCAATTATGCATCGGTCCACGCGATTCCTGGCCACAGTCTGCAATGGCACAAGCTTAGTTTGATCCCAGTCAGAGAAAATATTACTCTGCAGTCCATACTAATGCCCCAATAAGATCCACTGCCTAATTGTTATCCGACTGATTTACAGTGACTAGTTAATATTTGTTTATAAGGTTGCCAACTGATCAACATACAACAAGGATTTTTGGCACAGGCTAACCTGGCTGGTAGACTAGATTTTCTCGTAATCCCATTGAACTTTACCAACCCCAAGTTATGTCGTAAAACAAATATATGTAAGGAATAAACCACAAGCAAGCTGCAAGATTCACATGATCTATTCACACGCCCGAGGTGCGTAGTAATTAGGCTTTTGTAAATCTTTTTTTGCTCATTGATTTTCTTGCTCAATATGAATATTCATAAGGGGGGCTGGAACCTCCTGGAATAAGGAAGTACAGAGGACCAAAGCAGCTCAGAAGCTGACCATCTGGTTCCTGTATAAAACATCTGTATCGTGTTCCACAGCTGCAAGATCCATAGTTGATAGTTGGCCAGTATCCCCAGTTTCAAGCTAGCACTACCAGGGCTATGTTGCTCAGCCTGCTCTCGTAGTGAACACGCCTAGCAATCAAGCCACTCAGTCACTCATTGGCTCTCCTTTACCGCTCGTTTGTTTGTTATAAATAATGTTAGTCCACACAGGAAAATTGTTGGTGTTAATTCAACTCAAACCGAGTTTATCCAGAGTCCACGCTGGAAGAAAACGGTGCTCTCTGAGTGTAAATTGTACTCCATCATAGTTGATTTTACACTGAGAATTTTGTTGTGGCAGCACTCCAGTGTAGGGGGGGGTGGCCACATGCGGGAGGGTCTGGAGCACAGCTGAGTAGCAGTATCTACAGAAATGTAATGTAGAGAGGTTGCCACACACTCTGCAGAATGGGATCAAATAAAAGCCTTAAAATAATTCATCTCCAGTGTGAGAAATCCAATTAGGGGAAAGAAGGGGGATTTGTAGACTAACCTGGAAAAGCAAAAGCACAAATCTCACATCACCGGAGGATCCTCTGCCTAAACATTGCCTGTAAAAAGAAATGTGTGTAATGCAATTAAATTCTGGAGTTTTTCCACTTTTTGCAAGATCAAAGGTCTTCAGTGGAGTGTAAATACTTCAAAAGTGGGAAAAGTTTTTTTTGAGAGAGCGAGGGAGAGAGAAAGAGCAAGAGAGAGCGAGAGAGAGAGAGAGAGAGAGAGAGCAGCTGGGAGAAGCTGGAAAATCCAGAACATATGGTTTGGGTAAGATGCAATGACGACGAGAACAACCCAGCCAGACGACATTCATTTCAGTGATGGGACCTTAATTGACTGTGGCAATGGACCGTTTGACCACCAATCCCTCCCTCCTTCTCCCTGTATCTCACTTTGATAACAGAAGAAGAAATCCTTGCGAAAGAACTCATTTTGATGAATAATGTCTGATGAAAAAATGGAAAATCTCAGCACCGCCATCGTCTCAGGGCCACAAATGTTTCACTGCTTAGTCATCAGCATACCGTCCAGCTTAATTGCATGCAACAAGGAGTCATAGTGGAACATTTTCCCTAATCCCCTCCTCTGAGCTGTGTTTAAAACATGTGTGCCGAAAAAAATAAAATAAAATAACTATTTGCGTTGTTAAATTTGATTGAACGACCGTGGAAAAAATTGCCAGTGGGTTCTCTCTCCAAAACGAGGGGTTCATATGAGTATGAGCAACTGTCTGGGGTACAGTACATTTTAATTTAGGGGACGACGTAGACATCTCTGGAATGTCATGTGCTCATTACAGGCCACTTCCTGTTGGTGGCAGCATGTCACTTTTATGACCGGCCACGGTGTTCAGCTGCCCACAAAAATGCGAACCTATCTGAAGGCACAGAGTTCATATGGATGTCATTTCATTGGCCCTGTGGTTTTTAGTTTCTCATTTAAATTACTAACACATACTCACCTGCATTCATTTCTAAAATGGTGACAGTTTCGCATTTCTAGCAAATATTGCAATGACAATTTCAGGTTATATCATTACAAGGTCAAATAGTTTCGGAATGTAACTATATTGGTCATAATAACTTGACAGTGCACTTGACTGCTGCATAGATGTCAAGTTTCAAATTCCATTCATTCAAAATATGCATTAAAACTTAAGCCACAGGAAACATAGAATTATGATGTGATATTATAATTATTATAAATCTATCCATATCTCTTATCTCTCTTGCTCTGTTATCTCTCCCTCTCTGTCTTTTACACACACACACAACGCACACCTACGTCGTGCACCTGGCGTAGGGGCACAACCAAAAACCAATTAATAACTACAAAATGCAACAGCATGCGTGCACAGCACACACGCCACGTCCTTGAAATATAATGAACTGCAACTCAGACCTATTTTGGGTCACTCTGCTCATACAAGCCTGACCCCCTTATTGCTTCCTGTTACCCTTTTGTACTTGTCAAAAAAAGCAAACTGCAGGAAACAGTAATTACTCCCTAAATGCTTGGCATTACATGGCTTTAGTCTTGAGTGTACGGGGCGCACCAAGTCCCGTGCTGGCTATTTGCTGGGGGTGGCTTGCTTTTTCAGGCGGATTGAAGGTGGCACTTTACAATAGGTTGGATTGAGAATCAATATCCTCGGGATTAATTATCTTTCCCCCCCGCAGTGTGAACTAAGGTTTCTACCACTATCCTGACTCAACGATATTGTTTGAGCCATTTAGTTTACTCTCCCCTGAAGCATTCTGTGAATAAAGTGGTCCCAGTTACCCTTGTGAATGTGATATGGCCCTTTTTTTGTGTAAGATGGCACACATGTTCGGGTATTTGCACTGCAGGGGGATTTTCTGTGGCTTCCCCAGTCATTTTTCTATATGCTTTTGCTGTATGATTATTTTAATGTGGTTTGTTTTATTCACATAGGCTGGTTTAGAGGGAAAACGTTTTACTCCTCTTTGGTGGCACAAAAGCCTATCCAAAATCGACATCCCAAAATATCCAGATTACCATGCCGATTAAAAACAAATTCCGCATGTTCCTCAACAAAAAACAACTAAGCATTGTTCATCCGCCAGGACTACTTTACTGCCATTTTTTCTTTGTATTAGTAAAAGGCCACCACTGCTATCGTTCAATTATAGTCAGTATGGTGAGGGTCATTACCGTTCATAATGCTGTGCCTTCCTATTGGTATAAAACCTGGGATGGTCAGGAATCAGGATTTTGAACAGTGAGGCCAATGCCTAATGTTTGTATGGAGATCAGACAGCTGGCATAAATACAGAAAACAGACAAATCTCCCTGGAAAATGAGCTTTTCAGAGTATTCAAAACAAGCAGAGAACTTGCCGCACTTTACAAACATAGAATGAAACCCCTTTAAGCAACAGGAAAATGTTACATTAGAAATGTGTTGTTTTCCAAAAATGACCAAAGACAAAATTTTCCTTAGCAGTAATCCATCCATCCATCCACCCATTATCTAACCTGCTTATTCCTGGTCAGGGTCACGGGGGGCTATCCCAGCATGCATTGGGCGAGAGGCAGGAATGCACTCTTGACAGGTCACCAATCCATCGCAGGGCACACACCATACCTATGGGCAATTGAGAGTCTCCAATTAGCCTAACCTGCATGTCTTTGGACTGTGGGAGGAAACCCACGCGCGGACACGGGGAGAACATGTACACTACATTCGAACTCGGTACCTTCTTGCTGTGAGGCGAGAACCACCGCACCACCGTACCGCCCTTATCAGCAATTTATTAGCATAACCACATGGAAAAGTGAATAAAATGCTCAGTGCACTAAAAGGAGGAGCAAACATTTCAGCGTATAGCTTTCCTCAGTGCTCAGAGCGCTTGCTTTGGTCTTTTTTGGAAAACAGTGTGCAGTCTGCACGTTTCTTACTGAGGCTAAATATCACTGTTTTACAGCTCTGTCCGCCCATGCTCAGTGCCCTTTGTGTCCCTCTCTACCATAGAGGGACCCATTAGCTGGGCAACCTCTGGATGTCTAGCATTTCATATAATTATAGACCTGCTGTTCCTTGCCTGGCCAAGTCCAGCTTTCCTGTCTCATCTTCTGCTGAGACAATGCCAGGTGCTCGCTGTTAGAGGAGGCAGGGGCCCCACAAGGCGATTCTTTTAGTAAAGAATTCTGACTCACTATCCGGAAACAAACAAGCAAATAAGCTGCTCACAGACAGATTCCAAGGAGAGCTGTGGGCTGTTAGCTCCCAAAGAATGCAGCAATATCATAAGTCCTGTTCACACTGTCCTTAACCCTGGGCTAAGAGCCTCCTTAGCCCCAGGCTAAGAGAGATTTTAGCCCAGGGCTAAGCAAGTGTTCACACTTGCGCATTCTAAAGTGGGCTAGCACCAACCTTAGCTCTGGGCTAGCTGACCCTGCTCCGGAGCAGGGTTAGCACAGACTTTTCGGGATTGGCCCCAGAAATCTCCCCAAACACAGTGCCAAAATAGTCAGTGTGAAACGGGGTCAGTGGCAACCATTGTGGCAACGCATAGAATTTTCACTGTCCAATCCTATAGTGAAGAACAGATGTTAGCCCAGGGCTTAGGGGTACGGTGTGAATCCTTAAACTAGGGCTAATGCTTAGCCCAGGGTTAATAAATGCTTGTGTGAACACAGGATGAGCTAGCCCTGGGTTATCCTTAGCCTGGGGCTAAGGACCTGGGGCTAAGGATAGCCCAGGGCTAACTATAGTTAAATGTGAAAAGGCCTATATTGTGTTTTCTTTTTAAAATGGACTAATGCAACTTGTAAGGGGGTTTATATGCTAACCTCACAACCAAGTCTGTAGTTATCATAAGATATGTGGTTATCTACATAGTTAGAAAGTGTATCTAAAAAGGAATTGTTTTTAGTCAATAGGTTTATAAGGTTATTGAGACATTTGATTCATTTTAGATTTTGATTTTCCGTACTAGCTTTTAAATTCTTTTTCTCTACTTTGAAAAAAACTAGTAATACAATAAAATGGGAATATGACTCTCAAATGTCCAACAGAATGTACAATTATTATACAATACTAAAAGCAGGCTGAGGTAATGCTTATATTTTCCAAGGAAAAATGGGATAACCCGCTTCACACAAGCCATTGCATGGACAGCTTGTAATTCACCTCACTGGCACACTGATGCCCATAAAATCTTTATTGATTTTGACAAATAATACAAGCGGTTATTCTGTTAACTATTTTGGTTCAACAACCCTTCAATGATAATGTAATTGCTCAGCAGTTGATTTAAATGCCTTGCATTTTTCCCCCAATTATTGGTAAGACAATGTGGGGCACTGGTTTAATTCTCTGTAGGAGGGTGTAAGTGAACCTGCAAGTCAACCATTCTAGCTGTCTAAAGCATTTGTAAGTGAACTTCATAATCATTTTACTTGGCATATGCTAATTTGTCCACATCATGTATCAACTTTCCATGCTGTCACAAAAGATCCATATGACATCTCAAAGAAACATGGTTTCTTATAAATATAAAGGATAATATCTTATATATTGATAAGAAACCATGTGATGGCAGAAGTAACCATTTACGTTGTTTTATGTAATTGCTGACAATCATTACATTAAATACATTTAAATGTAATTCAAATACAGATCTCTGGTCTATGTTGCAGCAATAGGAACAGCACCATTCCTGCTAGGCCATTCCACTCCGCGTACAGCGGTCACCTCGCTGTCTCCTTCCTAAAATGGTCTTCCTCTCAATCACATATCCTTTCTGCCCTGGCCCCCGACTGGTGAAATAAGCTCCCCACTACAATCGGGACAGCAGAGCCACTGTCCATACAGATTGAAATTCGCCTATTTAAACTGCACCTTGGCTTACGCAATGCTGAATATTTTGCATGGTTTTACTAGCACAATGCTAAATCTAAAACTATATCACCAAACCTATGTGCTTCCTAATAATACTCTATTTCCCTACATCTAACTTTTATGTTGTAAGATTATGTATTGACTACTACTATCAGCTATGACCCTGACCCAGAATCAGTACTGTGTGTTGCCTAAACTTGTATTTATGGACTTACCTAATTTGCTCTGGATAAGAGTGTCTGCTAAATGCCTAAATGTAAAATGTTAATGATTCATTTGCTAAAATACTGTTTGCTAGCTAACAAAAAAAAAAGTGGGGTCAGGCTCTTCCATATGAATATCTAGCTGGTTAATGTTTACCCTTATTCCTTATAGGCAACTTTTAATTCAAGGTGGAATTCAGGATTGGTTATTGAAATCTATATTTATTTTGCATAGTGAAAGAAATTAGAAGTCTTAAAGTTTTGATGCAGACAAAACTAAATAGCTTATTACATCCCTATACAAAATCCATTCCAGAAAAAAATCCAAAAAAGACAAACTTGCTGAAACTTTGTTTCAGGTTTACATTTTCAAATACAAATGACTTTTTTATGAAAACCAGTTATGGTGGATGTGTATGGTGAACACTACTGGCGGACAAACCTCTGTTCTATTTAGTTCCTCCGACCATTAGGGTCACCAACCACAGATGGACTTTCCAGGTGTCCGATGCATTGAGACTCTTATACCAACATTTGTTATGGACATGACCCCCACGTAGTGACGTAATTCTTCCCTATAAAGGTAGGCGCGTCAATGCGGAAATCCTCTTCGTTTTCTCGCTGATGCAGAGTAGAGACGTGAGATTGTTTGTATCTTGTGCAAATTCCAACTACGCCTTGTGAGCTACGATTCTTATCGTTCTCCAAAGGCAGCGATAAGCACTCACATGCGATATCCGCTGGTAGCTTTGCTATTTCAAGACGGGTATCGTTTCTTGATTATTTTGCTAACACTAAACTTGTTCGTGGTTAGGCACACGGTGCTACCATGTTTATTCATTCACTCCAGCGAAACATATTCACGCGTTGAACAGGTTTGTATACAGCAAGTACAGGTTTCTATCCTTCTGTATTTTCACTGATTCCAGATCAATCCTGGGCGTGGGTGTACCCCAGTGTGATTTAGTTTCTTACAATCTGCGAGCTACGGCTCTGGTGATTGATTCTAAGTCTGTCCTGGCTGTGACTGCGCCCCAGTAAAACGTTCCCAATCGGTGAGCACAGACGCTACATCGATTGGTCTGTGTGGCAGAGTAGCGTGTGCGCTACATTATCTGCCCCGGCTTCACCTACTCAAGACCACCCGCCACATTTTGTGTCCTCGGGTGCTCTTGATCCTGCTAAGGCATGAGCACCTTGTGCACGGAATGTGGGGGAGCCATGGGTATGGCTGATGGGCACACCCAGTACTGCCTGTGCCTCGGCCTAGGGCACCTGCAGGACGCATTCTCAGACCCCTGCCCATGCTGTATAGGTATGTCACTGGAAAAGAAGCAGGCCCAATTGGATGCGTTCATATCCCACATGCCTCCCTCATGGAGAACGCCATCCGCGGTAGAGGTTGCCCCAAAATGTAGGGGCAGCAACCTATCCGCAGAAGTCACACAGCTACGTGCTGCAGTGCAACAACTGTCTGAGATGCTGGAAGACCATACGAAAGCAGAAACGGCTCTCCAGCATGGTCCCCCACAGGGGCCCCCAGCAGAGGAGGATTCACACAGGGATCCGAATTTGGACGGGTTTCATGCACTTTCTACAGCAGCATCGAACACCCAGTTTGCTCAGAGTCAGTCTGACACAGGAGACCAACTATTCTCTGTGCAGCCCTGGCACACATGAGTTGTGATTTGCCTCGGGTCAGCACTAAGGAGACATCTAGATTTCACTGCCAGGCCCCTCAGGGGGCGCAGTTTGCCATGCCACCATCTAACGCTTTTCTGGCAGAGCTAAGTAAATGTTGGTCATGCCCCGGCTTACAGCGAGTGGCCAAAGACTGTAGGACATTTGCGTCCATGTCGAACGTGGAGGTCCATGGGCTGGACCGGATGCCCTCTGTGGAACCCGCCATTGCGGCACTGGTAGTATCCCCAAAGGAGGCGGTCCGGGCTGATGATGCAGCCACCAGGACAGCGTGGATTGGTAATTTTGCTGTCGTGGCTGATGCGTGCGCAGTCGCAGACAATGCTTCATGCGGGGATCAACACCGTCACTGCAAGCGTTCACATTTATGACACGTGAACTAGGTAGAGTAATGTCCTTGCTCATGATGACTCGGCGTCAGGTGTGGTTGGCTCAGTCGCCTCTCCCAGACGCCACAAAGAGAAGCATCAGGGGCCTGCCGGTTGTTCCCGCCCAGGTTTTCACAGAAGTAGCCAGACAGACGCTCGAGCGTTCTGTAGAGGCATTAAGATACAGAGAATGGCAGATGCTCCCTCTCAACACTCTGTTGTGCATTGGTGCCAACCAATGGCTGGAGGTGATGCACAACCCTCGTATGGCAAGGGAACTCCTCCTTGTCCGTCCGCCCATGCGCCGGCATCGGACTCACAACGCGACCCTATAGGTCCATCTGGCGGTCAAGCTAGGGGAAGGCAGGCTAACCATTGCCCCTAAACCCCCCAGACAGGGCCGCAAACAGGCATGAGGCCATGGGGCCGATGGTGGGACAGTATCGCTGTGACTAACTGGTGAACTGGGAAGTCCTCACGAGAGACTCGTGGGTTTTTGTCCACGATTTTAAAAGGGTTACCGCTTCCAATTCAACCAGAGGCCCCCAATATTTTCCGGGTCAGATACACACGCGGTCTGGACCCCGCCCAGTCGAGAAGGCTGGGACAGGAAATTACAGGCCTCCTAAAAAAGGGCGCTGTGTCACTGGTGCCTCTCTCCTAACAGCTCAGTGGCTTTTACTCAACCTATTTTCTAATATCAAAAAAAGATGGCCTCCTCTGACCAGGTCAGACAACACCTCACCAGTGTACCACATAAATCATCAAGACAGAGTAAGGTCCCGCCAGTCCTTGAAAGTGACCCAGTGTCTTTTAAGATGGGCACTTCCCAGGCTTGCCTCTCTTCATGCTGTACACCTACCAGGTGTTCAGAACGGTACAGCAGATGTTCTATCTCGCCAGGAGATTCCTCCTGGCGAATGGCGTCTCCACCCTGAAGTGGTGGAGGAGATATGGCGATGGTTCGGTCATGCTCAGACAGACCTGTTCGCCTCTCAGGAGTCTGCTCATTGCCTCCAGTGGTTCTCGATGAACGAGCATTCGAGCCCTCTGGGGATGAACACATTAGCGCACGAATGGCCGGACGGCCTGCTGTATGCTTTTCCGCCATTATTACTGGACAAGGCGACCCTGCACAGGGGTCAGCACGGGCCACCACAAGCTCTTGCTGGTAGCCCCCAAATGGTCGATAAAACCCTGGTTTCCAACGATCCTCTGCCTTGTTTACGATCCACCCTGGGAAATCCCATTCCAGGCTCTGTTTGGCACCCTCGACCAAACAAGATGAAACTCTGGGTATGGCCACTGAGGAGCCCAACCCTTTGATAACTGGGTACGGTTCCCCTGTCCTACAGACGCTACTTAACTCCAGAGCCCCTGTACGAGGAAGGCCTATGGATATATGTAGCAATTGTTCTGCACATGGTGGTCATAGTAAGGTGTTGGCCCCGTACACTGTCCAGCTCCTGTATTACTGGATTTTTTGCAGTCCTTACTTGACCATGGCAAGGCAGCCAGCACACTGAAGGCCTATGCTGCTGTCATATCCAGCAGACATGTCTGGTTACACAACAAGCCTGAAGGGTGCCCGGCGGCTGAGACCTGCGAGGTCCCTGGTGGCTCCCTCCTGGGATCTCCCCTTAGTGTTGCTAGTGCTCACGGGTCAGCCCTATGAGCCTCTCGAAATGACCAGCCTTAAATGGCTTTCCCTTAAGACGGCATTCCTTCTGGAGGCCAGCTGACTCAGGAGTCAAACTGAGGCCCAATCCATCTTTTGCCCAAAAGTTGTTTCGGCATTTGACATTAACCAGCTGATCGAGCTCGCTGCGCTTCGCCCCCCCCATCTGCAGGGGACCTGGTGGACGCACACTTGGTATGTCCAGTGTGTGCGCTGCAACGCTACGTTGAAGCTAACCGCTTCCATCGGGCGTACAGGGCAACTCTTTGTTTGCTGTGGTAAAACCAAAGGGAAAGGGCTCTCGGATCAGAGCCTCTCCCACTGGGGAGTGAGGGCGATAGCTACAGCTTATGAGGCTAGTGCTAAGCCCTTGCCTGTGAATATCCAGGGTAGGTCTGTAAGAAGTATGGCTACTTCATGGGCAGCCCTGGAAGGCATACCGCTTAAAGAGATTTGTGAGGCGGCGACGTGGGCGTCCCCCTGCATATTCTCAAAGTTCTATCACGTCAACGTGGCGCCGGGTTCAACCATCCTGCCAGCAGCCTTGGCATCCACTTAAAGGTATGACGATCCCTCATGACATAGTGGGTATTAGTCATCCATGGTTGGTGACCCTAATGGTCAGAGAAACTAAATAGAATGAAAGGTTACGACGGTAACCATTTTCTATGGGTTTCGGATGACCAAAAAGATTCTGAGGATTTCCGCATTGACGCGCCGCCCTTTATAGGGAGGAATTACGTCACTACGCGGGGGGTCATGTTCATGACAAATGTTGGTAAAAGAGTCTTGATGCATCGGACGCCTGGAAGGTCCATCTGTGGTTGGCAACCCTAATGGTCATCCGGAACTCATAGAACATGGTTACCGTCAAACCTTTCGATAATTATAAATGACATACCTGTGATTAGTAATATAATGCTGAACAATACTGCTGAATCTAGAAGCCACCATAGCAGTTATTGTATAAAATATTTATCTACAGCAAGTGATTCCTTAAATGGATTATTTTAATAAATCTATCTTGAAGGGGTGAATGACTCTCTGGTGATTTTGTGTCTCTTTATAACATACTAGTAATATTTTTTTTCATACATTACATTTTTTCCAAAGTACCACCCTCACATGCAAGCAGAACAGTTGAACACGGAGCCCTATATTTGAGCCTTTCTGTAGAACCTTAAATGTTCACTGCTGTTTCATAAACTACACCCTACATGGTCTTAAATCACTCTATATGGTTCTTTGTAGAACCTTTTTTGGCAGTCATATATAACAGATGAAGACTATTTTTGCAAACCATTTTTTTTCTAAGTGTATTATTCAAGTGACCTAGAAAGTGTCTTGCTGTTTGTGGTCTCAAACTTAGAACTCAAAGTACATGTTTGGAATGACAAACTTTTGTTTGCCTTTGTCAGTGTTTGCAGATTCTGACCCAAATTTCTTTACAACAGAAGTTTAATTTAGGGTTTTAAACTTAGAGCAAAAATAGTATACGTTACTACCGGTGTACATGGTATATCATTTAAATTAGGCTATATATTCCATCCTCCTCAATGCTAATGGTGAAACCACTCTATGCACTACCATTTGGGTATCAGTTGAATAGCCTCAAATTACAGTGTTTTCAGATTTTCCACACGAATAAGAAGTAATTCCATTATACATTATTAAATTAATCTTAATATAAATCTTATTTTATACTATTACAGAGTGGCTGCATATTGTATTTATATATTCATTCATATATCAAACGTTGCAGGTTTTTTACTGGTGAGACACTGCTGTTGTACACTATCAAGTTTGGCCTACTGGAGCTAAATTGTTTTAGGATCCGTAGAGGATAATATGCCAGCCTTTAAGCTACGTTGGTAAGGGCTAATATCGGCAAAAATGAACCGGTATAGGGATAACTGTAGCTGAATAAATGTTATTGTAGCTATATCACAAGCCTACATATGTTGAAAAAACACCAGAAACTGTAGGCCTATATCCACATAAAGGGTAAATAAAGGTCTGGGGAATTAAATAACGCGTTTTGTTGTTGTTTTTCTAGCGTTGTCTTGTTTTGTCTTTACAATGTATCTTATTTAATAATTATTCTTTGGAAGTATTTAAAATGTAAAACAAGTTTTTCCTATATGATCCTCTACTCTGTACTATACGGTAATGGGCAGGTCTTCGCTCACATGTGCGTTCAGGACATACGGTAATTGACATGGCGGAATCAGACTCCGTCAGAACGGTCTCTCAGTGGGCAGACAAGCTGGGGATTGCCAAAATCATAACTGGGGAAAAAGTGGAGGGCTGTTGTTCTTTGAAGATTATTTTTATTGCAGCAAGGTACGTAAAACAAGTTTTTACATGTATATGTTCAACATTGCACGGCTTCTTCAGTTATGTTGACATAAAATTCGTCTTTTTTTAAGTTATGAACTAACTAAATTTACTGTCTGGGGCGAGATGACGCCGGTAGACTGAACTAGCTACCGAACAGCGAGTCAGGAGGAAAAAGGAAAACTTGGCTATAGTGGAAAACGAAAGTTCGACCAGATTATCAACATACAAAAAAATGGCTTGTAGTAGAATATTATAATCAACATGAGATAACGTATTCGTTTCGATTTCGTTCAAAAGTCCCATCTTGATTTCTGGTACTTGTCTGCGTGGTGCGCAGAATTTCTGGCAGTGCAGGAGCGAAAAGATTTGTTTTTGTATTTTGGAGGATACATAAAAGGAGTACGCAGAGGATTACTTTTTCCTTAAACTGCTTTTAGTTTCCATTTGTTATCGTGCAATTGCACTTTCTTTGAATCAAGTTAGAACTTTGTAATCGCGTTTTAACTTTTATTTTGAGAACTTCAGCTGTGGTATGATGGCAGCTGTTTTTTTATTTTTTTTTAATAGAAAATTGGGGAATGGAGAAGGCAGCGATTGTGCATAGGCGTTATGAAATTGGCTCATATTTAATAATGACCTCTTTGATTAGATATGATTGAGGAGTTTTTAGAGAACGCGAATACTCAATGTACCACAATGCAATGTAACAACTCCCAAATATTTCAGTAATTGATACAGATGTGAAATTTTCTTGTGACACAGCAGCCAGCCGAGGTGCGTTAAACGGAGGTGTTTAAACTCCATCATACCCTAGTATTCCAGAGAGCCTATGTCAAGTTGGCCAGATACAGCTGAAAAGACTACGTGTCTGTTGTCTGTCAGAAGTGTTATAAACGGTCTCAGCTTAAGTTTTATCGTGCGAGATCAGAGTTTTAGAGCCCCCCGAACAAATGCAAATAGCATAGCCTACTTGTATAGCATATGCGTAGCTTTACTTTCGGTATTCTTTTCCAGCATCAATTCCCACCAATACCATTTTGTAAGATTTAAGCTACTCTTCACTTTGTTCTCTATAATAAAAATATAATTGGCTGAATATTATTCTTTTGTTATTACAGCAATGGTTATAACCAGGCACGGGTGGTAATTGGTGAAAAACAGTGTAGCCTAGAGCTTAAGAAACTTTTTTTGGAGTTTGCCATTATGTTGTTGAGGTGTGAAAGAGACATTTGTGGTGGAAGATTTTGCCTGGATCCAGGGGCAACATCGGAGAAAAAGAAACATCGCAGGCAGGAGAAATCCGATCCTAAATAAATGACGTCAGATGAAATACCACAGCGGGAAAGAAGAAAGAAGGCCTTAGCCTACTTTTCTAAATAAGTTCGGTGTAGTTTTTCTGCTGGTTGCTTTTTCATTAGTGGAGCAGTAAATAATAACGGAAATCAATATTTTGATATCGAAGATTTCTGTTAAGCCGTGGAATGTCCATTGATGCAATTTCTATAATGCTATAGTAGGCTTGTAGGCTACTTAATGCTTTTTTTTTTTTTTTGTAAATGCCGTGGTCACCTTAGTAGTAGTCACAAGTGCAATTTTTGTGCGTCCAATGCACATACACTCCTTTGCAAATGAGCAGCACACTGGGAGGAAGATCAACGTTTTTCTTAGACTTTTAACGAAATAAAAGTTAAAATAAAGCTGCATATCACTGTGCCACAATAATATCCAGGCTCTGATCTTTGCTCTGATCACACTTAAGTACCTTTCTCTTTTGCTCTCAGCCTGGTGGATAAGTGTTTTTCTCTAGGCCTATGCATCTGCAAGTTTTGTTCAACCCACATTCTTATGAACTAGACGTTTCTCTGGTCGGTTGTTTCCCAGCTAACACACCTGGCAGGAAGTGTTCTTGATAATGGGATATAGATGCATGATTTGGTGACGATGCACTTTTAAAATACAGATCCCCGTTCTCCAGCTGGGAAGGTTCCACTATACTTTAAGTGTGTGTGTGTGTGTGTGTGTGTGTGTGTGGGGGGGGGGGGGGGGGGGGGGGGGGGGGGGTGCTGTGTATCGCAGCAGTGCAGAGTTGGACTTACAATGGGTTTTACTCAAGCTATCATCAAGAGTTAGAAAGAGCAGCTCCCATAACATCTAGTTGAGTTATTTATGTGGAGATAATTATAGCATGAAAAAATCACTTTTTTCCCTCTCATGTTTAATGCACATAAAGTTATAGACATTGCAATTTGATTGAACCATTTCTTGTGAAGACCCACATGAACACACACACCCACACAGTGTGGATGGTAACAATTTCTCTCTTGTCACTCTTTGTTTCATACAAGAAAAAAAATACAAAAGCCAATCCAATTTGTGGCCAGGGGCATGTTCAGTGAGGTGAATTGGTCCCTTAGGTACACCTATAATTAAAATTGCTGCTCTTGGAAGTAAAATCTGAAAGTTTAATTGGACATACTTTGTTGCAGGAGCATGCCTTAAGGGGCTATTTTCAGTTTGCAGATTATCTGAAAACCACCACGTTTTCTTGGTGTATTGTTTCCATAACATTCAACTTAGTTACAGTTCCCTTGGAATAATCTTTCTCTCAGTTGTGCAGTTGGTGAAGGACGCAGGCCCTGTTTTTACCTCCTGTACTTAGCGGGAAAATAGGTGGCAGACATGCCTTTTTGTGTTATTTGCCTCTGCTGTTATGACCATGTTATCAGGGGAATCGTATTTCAAACCAAATGTTACATGTCATGACAAAAGATGT